>OX422141.1:66063244-66658801 GCA_949129095.1 Volucella bombylans
AAGATGTATGAGTCAAACTGAAACAATTGACCACATAATATCAGGATGTACGAGTCTAGCCCAAACTGAGTACACACGAAGACATAACAACGTTGTAAAAATTCTCTACAAAAAATTACTCAGCAAATATAAGCTTGAAGCCGATGATCTACCCTACTACAAATATAATCCACAACCAGTTATGGAAAATGAAGACGTGAAAGTCTATTACGATCGAACAATGTACTCAGACCAGACGAGACTCCATAACCGCCCTGATATCACGATCCTTGAGAAAAAACAACGTAAGGGCTTCTTCATTGATGTCGCTGTTCCGGCTACTAGAAACATGGACCGTACATACACAGAGAAAATTAGCAGATATGCTGAGCTAGCAGTTGAAACGAAAAGAAACTGGAACCTTACGGAAATCAAGATCATCCCAATAATAATAAGCGCTGAAGGTGTGATTGACAAACATCTCTGTACAAATACGAACGTACTTGGACTCCGGCAGAACCTCATCGATACTATGCAGAAGTCAGTTATCATCGATACCTGTCATATTACTAGGAAATTTATGAACTAAACATAACACATATATTTAAATTAAGTGCAATACATTTTGTTTTAGGCCAAGGCTTCCGAAATGTTTTTTTTGAACCCATTAAGGAGAAATTTAAAAAATTAAAAAAAAAAAAAAAAAAAAAATAATAATAATAATAATAATAATAGTAATAATAATAATAATAATAATAATAATAATAATAATAATAATAATAATAATAATAATAATAATAATAATAATAATAATAATAATAATAATAATAATAATAATAATAATAATAATAATAATAATAATAATAATAATAATAATAATAATAATAATAATAATAATAATAATAATAATAATAATAATAATAATAATAATAATAATAATAATAATAATAATAATAATAATAATAATAATAATATAATAATAATAATAATAATAATAATAATAATAATAATAATAATAATAATAATAATAATAATAATAATAATAATAATAATAATAATAATAATAATAATAATAATAATAATAATAATAATAATAATAATAATAATAATAATAATAATAATAATAATAATAATAATAATAATAATAATAATAATAATAATAATAATAATAATAATAATAATAATAATAATAATAATAATAATAATAATAATAATAATAATAATAATAATAATAATAATAATAGCTACCCTCCACCTTCGCCAGAGCTCGGTGTTCTCACGCAAAGAAAAGAAGGACCGAAAGGACTTCACAAGGGAAAGGGTCAAACTTGTTGCTGGAAAATTTACGGCAATAAAGTCGGTTTTTAGCTAACATATTTATTTTTTGTACAGATTCAGGATTTTTAATCTGAAACCAAGTGATTAAGTTGGGGACCAATCCTCTTTAACCTGTTTACCGCAAATCGGATAAGAATCTTTTATACGCCGATGACTCCGTCAGTTATACCAGCTTTCCTTCTCCGAATATATTGTAGTTATTGGTTAGCGTTGGAGGCTATATCAAACACGTCTGAGATTATTACCTCAAGTGATGCAGAACTTTAGGGGAACATTGGAACACAGCCACTGATCCTATGGTGTAAGAGCCGTATGTGCCTTGGAATTTCAAGGAACTATTCAACCATATATTTTAACAAACAGTATAGCAGTAGCCCTAGGAAACACGTCGGGTCCTTATTGTTGATCAGTATATATATGTACCTAATTGACCTGGGCTTCAACATAACCCAGCTATCTCAGTGGTTGGATCTTCACTCTTCTGGCTAACTCGATGTCGCTGTGCAGTCCGTTCAGTTCATCGTTGTATCTCCTTCTTTACTCATCGTCTACATAAACGGGACCGAAAACCACCAGAAGGATTTTCCTCTCAATAATGACAAAATTAGGCATCGCTGTGTATAGCACAGATGCTGTCATACGCAGCCTTAACATCTATGAATAGGTGGTATGTATCGATTTGGAGTTCATTGATTTTTTCCAAGAATATCCGGTGCGAATATGTGGTCGATGGTTGAGTTTCCTGGCCTAAAGCCACGCTGAATAGTGATTGGACGCTTTTCTTGTTCTTTGCTCTGTGGTTATATTCGCATTTAACTACAATATTGTTATTATTATTTATTTTTTTTTTTCCATTACAAATACATATGCAGAATAATATTTCCGCAAGCCAATCGAAGCTTAATAGTGCTGAAACCCCGAAAATTGTATTTTGAAATTGAAACCAATTTCATCTAAAGCTAACACGCCCGGATCGGTCTCTACAGTGCAATCCTACTCTGAATCGATAGTCTAGATCAACAATGGCATTGGTGCTACAAATGCTTTTGCTCCTGTTGCTATTAACGATTATATATACTTCTGCTGCTGCTTTGCTGCCATTGCTGTTCCTTTGTCTTCCATTAGGACCCAGCCAGTTTAATTATTAACAACGAATGAGTCTATTATGCCATCGAACGTGGTAAGTCTACTAGTTCCAATTCAACGTATAAGTGCAGTAAGAGACTCCAATGAAATGTCATCCTGTCCTCCACTTTCTTCGAATACAGTTGGTCATATAACATCAAACGCGACCACTATGATCGATCAGTGGTTAACCGTTACTCCCGCAGCTGTTCGCCAGCAGCAACTTCTGGCGTTACGCAACCAAGACTTCTGCACAAGATCCCTCCTGATGATGGAGCACCAGTTCTATTGTTGCCATCCATTTCTCAATACTGCTAAGTACTTCTATCATAAGACTTTTATTGCATCGTTTTTTCAGCGAGACTTGGATGATGGTTCTGCGCCGGTCAACTCCTGCTACCAAATTCGCGGGGCATACCGACTGATGACTTCGTGAAGTTTGAAAGGCATTTTGGTAGACGTTTCTGCCGGTTACTCTCTCTATTTGTTTGTTATCTTGCTGAGAGCAGTCTTTTCATTGCACCGGTTCTTTACACTGCCTTTGAAGATCCCCAATTTTACCGCAGTTCCAGCAGACACTTTCTCGTTCCTCCCGCGATGTGTCTCGTTCCTTAGCACTCAGTCTTGCGCAGGAGCATTCAACAGGTTCTTCCTCCCTGACCAAATGTGTTTTTTTGGAGGTCAGATTGGCTGCTTCCATTGCCAGAGTGAAGGCAAGTGCAAGAGTTCCTTTACTGTCCATCCTTACTACTGACTGTAGATTTGAATCTGCTATTATCCTGATAAGTACGTCTTTTCCCATTTTGGCCATAATTTCCTGGTGAGCGGTGGGGTATGAATGTTTGTGAAACTATACAATTGTTAAAAGAATTTAAATAAAAATGTAGAAATGAAGGAAATGATTATTATACAATAGCATTTTTAACTTTATTTAATAATCGATCAATACTTCAACAAATGTCAAATATATAAGTTTACAAAATGTAATAAAATGTAGTAAAAACCAAGCAACATTAAAACAGATATACAAACTGTTATTCAAAAACTGGAATTAAAAATGAATTTTATAACGTATTACAACTCAGAACATTACAGGCGTTTTATTTCTTACAATAAGTTCTAACTTCAATTTGTAAGTAAAATATTCTACAACTCTAACGTTTTTAATACAACCCAACGCATTCAATAACATTTTTGGTCCATTCGAGCCGCGAAATTAAAGTCCGTAAATCTAAAGATAAAAGAGAAAAATGTTTCATTGATACGTACTAAAAAAATTTTAATTTATAATAATTACCTGGGTGTAAATTGTGAAGAGTGTCGATTAATTGTACACATTAAGGAAAATTAATCGGAAGAATTTAGATGTCCATATCAGGTAATCAGCTGCAACATATAAAGGATTTTGTCGCCAAAAACTATCCAAGTTAAGTACTGCACAAAGTTTTCTCTATCAATTACATATATTCCATAAGTAAATAAAATGTACTACGGAAAGCTTTGGCTACTTCAACACTTGGCCATTGACAAGGGCTATTTAAGCGTACTTAGGAGATTTTGACAGATCGGTATGACCAAAAAAGGGTACTTGTAAACACTCAATTAAAGCTATTTTTCGATCAGGCGGTTATGAACAACGACTCAGTAACGAGTATAAAATGTATTTTAGACGCGTCGCAAGAATTCATTCACTCTTTAGAAACTGTAGGGGAACCGGTAGGACAATGGGATACCATTTTAATTTTTGTAATCCTACAAACAGCTATTGGAAGAGATTAGGGAGTAATAAGGTTTACCCAATGTTAATGAATTCTGAGAATTTTTGCAGTGCAGATTCAGAACATTGGAATCAGTTGAACAACAATCTCCACAACAATCGATCGCAAAACCCTCAAACAAAAACAGAGAACCAACTCAAGTGTTTCATACCCGCCAAACGTAACATCAACTAAATTGCAAAGTGTGTCAAAATGGACAACATGCATTGAGACTCCCTCTAGACTGTTTTTAGAAATGGATGTAGGCCAAGATAAAAAGACAGTTTACAACAGAAGGGTATGTGAAAACTGCTTGGCCTATAGCCATTTTATGAAGTAAGTGTGCTAACTCTAAGTGTTGCTATTACTGTACCTGATTTCACAAAATTGTGGAAATAATTTTTCCAATTACACACCCTTTATGCCTAATGCCTCCAAATTTATAGTTAACAACCAGAATCCAACCCAAATCCATCAAAAAACAAAAAAACAATCCATCTACAAGCCCAATCAACCGATCGAATCATGTCCCACTGTCAAGAGTTTAATCCCAACCAACCACAAGTTCTTAATCTACCCGTAAGTCAAAAACATGCGGAGACTAATACGCCCTCAACTAGTCAAAACTATCGCGTGCACCATATTTCTACCAGTTCGCAGATTCTTCTGTCAACAGCCTTGGTCAAGGTAAAGGCGGCCAACGGAGGTTACCTAACGTTAAGGACATTAATCGACACTGACTCTGAGGCATCTTTTATCACTGAAGCAGCAGCGGTTCAAAAATTGAATTTAAGGTCCTGATGGGAATGTAGAAAAATAAGCGGGTTGGGGGAAGTCAGCAGTGGAAAATCAAACAGAATAGTCGACCTAATCATTGAGTCCCTAGTCTCCGATTTTGCAGGTCGAGTACAGGCTCTTGTGCTTAAATCTCTGATTGGCTCCTTCCGGCCCAGAATACTTCTATAGACAAATGGGCATACCGAATGGATTGCAGTTAGCAGATCCAACATTTAATATTAACCTTTGCTGGAGGTGAATATGTTGAAAAGCAGCAAGAGCATATGTCCAATTGCACAAAGGACACATTTGGGATGGATCTTGTTGGGCAAGGTGCCATCGATGAAAACAAAGGTTATCCGTATCTTCTTCGAATAAGTTGATCTCAACACAGCTTTGAAAAGATTCGGGGAGATTGAAGTGAAACATTTTGAGACCTAGGAATCAGAAGAAGATATAAGTTGTGAAGGGCATTTTAAAAAAATTTACAAAACCACGAAGTTCGTCTGCCCTTTAATGGTGGAAAATACCCAAGTATGGGTCCAATACAGCAAGGTGCTGTCAGACGGTTCTTGCAGCTCGAGAGGAGGTTGCAAAGAAACCCTAGTCAACACGAAGCATAGAGCAAATGCTTGACCGAGTACATTGAGCTCGGACATATGACTCCAGTCGAGGAGTCCGATGAAGTTGTCAAACCAACTTTCCATTTTTTCATGGTGGTACCACCACATGGGTGCGGTTCGTATTCGACGCAATCATCAAACTTTTTTTTGGCTCTTGCTTAAACGACGAGTTGATAGTGGGCCCTATAAAACAAACAAATATTATTGACATAATTTTAAGGTGGCGAAATCATAGGTTTACCTTTACTGGAGATGTGTAGAAGATATACCGATAGATCCAAGTAAGTCCACATGATGGGAACTACCAGCTGATTGTGTGGAGGGACAATCCTGACCAGGATTTGCTAAAGGCGGTCACCTTTGGCACGGTATCAGTCCCATATCTGGCAATTAGGGTACTTCTTCGGTTAGTAGAAGACGAAGCATACCAATTTCTCTTAGCCACCACCACTAAAAGCCGTAAGGGAAATATTGGCAAACATGTCAGCAACTCTGAAAAGGTATTGAAGAACATTCCGGCAGATCAAAGAGCGATGGATTTCGCGCTACCATCCATAGAAAATACTGATGTCAAGACCCTTGGTATTAAAGGGCTGCCAGTTCCGGATGTATTCACGTTTCAAGTCGTAGGGCAGATTCAAAGCGAAATCACAAGACGGTCCATATTATCCTCAGTAGCTGGGCTCTACCATTTAATGGGTTGGTTGTAACCCTGCATCATAAAAGCAAAAATACTTATGCAACTGCTATAGGGTAGAGGTCTGGATTGGGACAAACCGATTCCACCTGAATTGGAACGATAATGGGTAACCTCTCGCTGAGTATTAATAGCTATTGAAAACGTCCAAATACATCGTTGGATCAACACCCACAAAAACACAAAGAAGCTGGAAGTTCATGGCTTCACTGACGCTTCGGAAAAAGCGTACGCAGCGGCTATATATTTGCGCGTTCTAGATGAAAATGACCAAATACACATACACCAACCTAATGACCAAAACAAAGGATGCACCGTTGGAGTAGATTATATTCCCCAGGCTATGCGGAGCATTGCTAGTAGCAAAACTTCTTCACCAAAAAATCCTAATTTTTAAGTCGAATTCAGCTGACGTTTGTGTGTGGACCGATTTGGTAATCACATTGTGCTAGATTTTGCTGGTGTGTCCCAGATCCAGAAGCTCACAAGAAACGTCATGAGGAAACATGTTCCACCTGAACTGAATCCAGCGGATATAGCGTCTCGCGGAAGTTTTCCATCCATGATTATAAAAAACAAGTTGTGGTGGGTGGGACAACAAATTCTGCTGCAACAATGGAATGAAAGTCACCCAGAACAACCACCTTGTCTGGAAAATTTTCAAAAATCACGCTCTAAAATTTTTAGAAAGAAAGGTAACGTAACGTAATACTTTCGAAATGTACGTCACTTCGAAAGACATTAGGAGTAGTTCCGTCGGCTCAGTCAGGTAAAACAATTTTATCTCTAAGCAGACGTATTATCACCGCAGGTTGGAGCAAGCGCTAACAAGAGTCACTCTATTAGCCCAAAAAGATATGTTTGCTGCACAAGAAAAAAAGGACAACACCAGAGGATACAAATCACTCAATCCATTTAGAGACAGGGAAGTAATCCTACGAGCTGGTGTGAGACTCTTTAACTCTACCCCACCCTTTAACAAAAAACATCTAATCCTTCTGAAGAATCAACACTCATTTATGAAACTCATTATCAGTGATGCCCAAGACAAAACTCTTCACAGCGGTAATCAAAAGATTATTGCCTACATACGCCAGCGATTTTGGGCTTTCTTTTGAAGAATGCAGTCAAAAACGAAATCCACAATTGCAACATTTGATTCACTTCTACCGCGGGCATCGAACTTGTCGAGTTGTAGAGGCTGAGTAGGGTCAATGAATTTCGAGAAGAAATTCTCCAGACGAGTCCTGAAACCAAAGGATGTTCCCCCCCCCCTCTCCAACTCCCAAATAACTCCATCATTCCCCTGGGCTGGATATCAAGGTGTCATACGACCCGTGCCGAAGATCAACCTGGCTGAGGGCCCAGTATCTCCAAAAATAGCGCAGTCGCAAACGGAGTATCCGGATACCTGGCGACCTCCGGATTAGCTAGCCTTATCTGTATATGGCGGATCTCTGTACAGATGGACAACCCTTTCTCCGCTACTCGTGGGACTATCAATGGAAAATAACCATAAAACAAAAACCGAGGCCGGTACTCCTTCATTACCGGGCGGTGGAACGGTGACTACACCGACTACCGGCAAGGCTCCTGCATTGCCGAGAGGAGGCAAAACTGTGGCAGGCCATGGTGCGCCATCCTCTAAAGGCAAAAGGAATAAGCCTAATAATAAGAATTCAGGAAGTGTTAAGACTGTGGCAGGCCATGGTCCTATCACCTCCTCCACCCCTAGCAGCAGCAAGTTTGTGGCAGGCCACGGACTTGTCGCAGCTACCAAAACTCCTTCAGGGAGTGTTAAGACTGTGGTAAGCCATGGTCCTATCACTTCCTCCGCCCCTAGCAGCAGCAAGTTTGTGGCAGGCCACGGACTTGTCGCTGCTACCAAAACTCCTTCGGGGAGTGTAAAGACTGTGGCAAGCCATGGTCCTATCACTTCCCCCGCCCCCAGCAGCAGCAAGTTTGTGGCAGGCCACGGACTTGTTGCTGCTACCAAAACTCCCCCTCCAAAGAGGAATCTGGAGCTCAGCCGCATCGGCAAGCTCCATCTAAGGCGCTCTACATAAGACGCCGAAATGCTTCACGCATCATCAAAACCTTCGGATCCATTCCGGAGGTGGAGAGAAGTGCGGAAATAAAGAGCAAGGTTGAGTGGGCTAAAAACGTCCTAAAAGACGGATTTCCCACTGCTTCCACTGCTCACAAAACGTCAAAAGACTCCTCTAAGCGTCAGAGATCGTTGGAGGAAACCGTAACGGTTTCCAAGAGGCCCAAAACACACAGTTCCACAATCCCTGGGCCATCCAACAGCAGATCTCTGAGGTCTTATAATGAAGTCCTAAAGGACGCATTGGTGATCGCGGTGATCGACAGAAGCGATACCGACGGTTCCATTACACCGGAACGGTGGCAATTAGTCAAGTTGAAGCTCTCGAGCAACTTCTTGGCCATCATGCAGGAGAACCCAGGACCACCTCCTATCACAAGCGACGCTGGCTGGCACCAAGGCCATGTCAAGCTCATCGCTTGCTCCAACCAGAGATCTCTCGATCTCTTCACCAAGGCCATCGATGGTTTAGGAGAGGTTTGGCCAGGTGCAAAACTCGAGGTCGTATCTAAGGAAGACATTCCTAGTAGACCTCGAACTCGTACCTGGATTCCAGCCGAACCCTCCTCTCCAGAAAGTATCCTGGAAATCATCCGGCTCAGCAACCCGACTCTTCCGACTCATGACTGGAAAGTCGCGAAACTGGAGGAACTAAGGGGTTCTTATAGATGCGCGTTAATTGTGATCAATAAGGAATCCCTTAATCCTCTGGCGCAGACGAAAGGCATGATTCGGTTCGGATTCGAGTCAATTCACTTAAGGGTGTACAAAAAGGATGAGCTGGATGCTGATAAGCAACCTCCTCCTCCTTTAACACCCGATATCACAACCTTGGATCTTGGAGCGTCGATATCCTTTCCAGAATTGAATAGCGACGACTCCAATCTGTCCGAGGTGACTACCAAGCCGTCGGTCTCCTCTTCTGACACATTGTCGGAAATGGAAACCGATGACGAAACAATTAGAGGTTCTACACGATCAGAGATAGAAGATGAGCTCTTGGGCACATCTTCAGAATCGGAGGACCTCAACAACACCGTGGTGGAGGCGACTCTGGAAGACTGTAGCAATGATACGGTTTCTCCAGATTAATCTCCACCACTCAAAAAAGGCTTCGGCCGCACTCATTCTGCGTCTTTCCAAAAGCGCAGAAGACATAATTCTAATCCAAGAACCATGGATTGCAGAAGGCGTGGTTCGTGGACTTAGGACACCCTCATACGTTCCGCTCTATACAAGAGACAAAGGTAAGATTAGAACTTGTATATTAGTGAAACGTAGCTTTAATGTATTTCTACTTCCCAACCTCAGTGACCCCTACCTAACCGTTGCCAGATTAGAGACTGCCAAAGGCTCTTACTGGCTGGCATCGGCTTACCTTGGCCACGACCAAGTGGGCCCTCTCCCTGGTGATAACCTAGAAAGGGTGGTACTGGAAGCGGGAAGGCAAAAAACTGGCCTCATAATCGGATGTGACGCTAACGCACATCATACGGTATGGGGCAGTAAGAACATCAATGATAGAGGTGAGTCACTTTTAGACTATATTTTAAGTACTAACCTCTTAATTTGCAATATTGGCAATAAGCCCACTTTCATAACAAAAAACCGACAAGAAGTATTAGATATTACTCTTGTCTCCGACAGCATCACCCAAAGGCTAACAAACTGGATGGTATCGTCTGAACACTCCTTTTCAGACCATAGATACATCCAATTCAGTCTGAGTGATGCTCCCCTCAGCCAACCAGCTTTCCGGAACTACTGGAAAACTTATTGGACAAAATATAGAGGAATACTGTCGGAAACGATATCCTCTAAACTATCAAGTCCCCCGCGTGACACCAATGAGCTCGACATGAAAGTCAGGGAATTTACTCTGACTCTCAATAAGGCTATGGCCGCTTCCAGCCCTCTTATTCAACCAAGAGGCAAGAAAAAGCCACATTGGTGGTCATCGGCACTAGGACTGCTCAGAAACACCTGCAGAAAACTTTTCAACGCAGCAAAAATCACAAGAAAAGTGACCGACTGGGACTCATATAAAGAATCCCTCAAATTATACAAAAAAGAACTGAGGAAGGCAAAGCGACAATCCTGGAGGTCATTCTGCGACAAAATCACAGAAACCTCTGAGGCTTCGCGGCTAAGAAAAATCCTCTCCACAAATCCTATGATGCCCAGCTGTTTGAAAAAAACCGATGGCTCTTGGACAACCTCAAGTGATGAATCACTCAACTCAGTGATGAATCACTCAACTTAGCTAAAATAGCTTTATTCTCTTGCAAGAAAGCCATTGGGAACAAATGGGGCCTTCAACCTCGCATAACCCACTGGCTATACATCTCGGTCATAAGACCGATACTTACTTACGGGGTGGTTGTCTGGTGGACGGCCTTGGAAAATGCAGTCAACCGCATTAAATTAAGCAGAGTCCAAAGAACAGCATGTCTATGCACAAGCGGAGCTTTGCGGTCTACCCCCTCTGCGGCATTAGATATTCTGCTTCACTTGACACCCCTCGTCATTTTTAGCAAGCAAGTAGCTGCGACTGCAGCTATTCGCCTTAAAGCGACTAAACAGTGGACAAATAATTCATTTGGCCACGCCAACATTCTTAATACATTAGGAATCCTCACAGAGAACACCGATTACACCATACCTGAACTTTGGTTTGACAAAAACTTCCATGTAAGCTTCCCCTCTAGATCATTCTGGGAGGAGGATGCTTTCATGGAGGACAAGTCAATCCATCTCTACACAGATGGATCTAAAACCGACAGCGGAGTTGGTGGCGGTGTTTTCTCAGATAAGCTAAATCTAAGCCTCTCTTTCCGCCTTCCAAATCACTGTAGCGTGTTCCAGGCGGAAATTTTGGCGATTAAAGAAGCTCTGTCCTGGCTGAAGAAAAACGTGATATCTGCAAAGGATATCCGCATATTTTCGGATAGTCAGGCCGCCATCAAGTCCCTGGACTCGGTCTCATTGTGTTCTAAAACTGCCCTTGAATGCCGATCATCTCTCATGGAGATGGCAGAGCAGTTCAACATTCACCTCTGTTGGGTGCCGGGCCACAGAGACATTCCAGGGAACTGCAGAGCCGATGAACTCGCCAAAATTGGAACCACTCTACCTATAGTATAGTATAGGTATACCAATCGCTACGTGCAAACTAACATTAAAGCTAGATGCCAATAAAAGAACGGACCTTAGGTGGACTGCTGGACAAACATGTCTAGCAACCAAACAAATCTGGCCAAGGCTGGATCTGAGTCGATCTAAGTGTCTGATCCTTTTAGATAGGAAACATCTCAGCGCCATAATAGGTGTCATTACCGGACACTGCCTCATAGGCAAGCACGCAAGAAGGCTTGGCGCTTTTACTAACGATTTCTGTAGAAGCTGCATGGACGAGGAAGAGGAGGAGACAATCCCCCACTTACTCTGCACATGCCCAGCTCTCTCTCAGAGAAGGAAGCTTCACCTAGGAGCTTTCTTCTACAACGACCTAAACGATCTAGAAAAAATAGACGTCAACAGTCTCCTACGCTTTATTAAAAGCTCAAACTGGTTCCAGTAGTAAGAAGATCACAGATCCACGTGGCATCACAATGGGCCAATAGGCCTAAGTGGGTTGGTATTTCCAACAGCCACTCTTACCTAACCTAACCTAACCTAACATTTGATTCAAGTTTAGGGCCAAACCGCTGGTACAATTAATGGTCAATCTTCCAACATCACGAATAGCAATAGCAAGACTTTTCACATGCACTGGAGTGGATTATGCGGGACCCATAGAGTTAAAAACGTGGAAAGGGAGAAATTCGAAAACTTTGAAGGGATATTTCGCGGTATTTGTATGCATGGCAATGAAAGCCGTGCACATCAAGCTTGTCACCGACATGACCACCCATACATTTGTTGGAGCCTTCAGGAGATTCATTTCTCGAAAGGGGCTTTACAAGGACTGCGGCAGTAATTTCGTCGGAAGCAACGGCGACTACAGAAGCAACTTAAAGAGGTTATGTTGAATTGGAGAAATGTGGGAGAGGTGCTAGCCAACGAAGGAACCAGGTGGAAGTTCAATCCCCCTGCTTCCCCACACTTTGGAGTTTTATGTGAAGTTGGAGTGAAGTCCATCAAATTTCACCTCAAGCGTGTGGCTGGAAACCAGACTTTGACATTCGAAGAGCTCAACATGCTTCTCACACAAGTAGAAGTCTGTCTGAACTCAAGACCTTTGTCTCCACTGTCAGAAGACACCGACGACTTGAACGTTTTGACGCCAGGCCACTTTATAATTGGCGAACCACTTATCTCGCATTTAGAGCTTTGGAAACGAGTACAAACACTGACGCAGTCCTTTTGGAAGCTATGGAGCAATGAATACCTCGGCCGATTACAACAATACCCAAAATGGAATGGAATCGCGAACGATACAATAAGGGAAGGAGATTTAGTCTTAATTAAGGACGAAAGACTGCCTCCGCTCAAATGAAATTTAGGACGCATAATAAATATACATCTCGGACAGGCTAATTTAGTAAGAGTAGTAACGCTTAAAACTTAAACTACCGTATTGAAACGTCCAATATCGAAGATTTGTCCACTGCCCAGGAACACTTGCGACAAAATCAACACGGTACAACGAAACTCGCAGAATAACGATTGAGATGCCAAATGGTCTCTCCTCGACAGTACTCATGCTACAGGCATTGTGAGAGCTCGAGGAGACAATCGGTGACTCAACGAGTCCAAACAGTATCAACAACACAAAGTCTAACCACAAATTGAAATCGGAATATGAACATTTGTCAACACAATAAAGAAATATGTTTTAATGCCCATATGTTTCAATACAAATTAAATACAAAAAAATAATCTTAACGTATCACAACATAATTCAGTCAGCACTACATAAAAATATAAAATAAACTTAATTCAATACAATAAAATATATTGTAGTACATATTAATTATCAAATTTGGATATTATTATCATTCAAGAAAAATGTTTCTGGGGAAGAACCAGTAGTACGAGTTGGTACTCTCTTGAAACAAACATACAGTCCATAATTCAAAACAATATCCTCAAACAAATTTAAATAGAACTTGTGTAAAAAAAAAAACCCAAAAAATAGCTCAAGCAAATGAAAATAAAATTATAAAATTACTCACTCAACACAAAATGCACACCCAAAAGAATATTAAAACTTAACCGAATCACATTTAATCTTAAAATTCTCCAAAGAATGTAATTAATACAAAACAATCATACTCTATCACTCTCACACACACTTCTCCCAGCGCGATCGCAAAACAAATGAAACTGAGCAACTAATCACTCGAGATTATAATTATTGTCTTCAAGGGAATCTCACCTTTCGCCTTTGCATTACGAGGCAACAAAAAGAGACAACTATCTTGCATTTTATTACTGCCATGAGGGTGACAAGAACAGAAGATATCTAAGCATTTATGAATGTTATAGCATGTTGAATTTTTCTATTGCTGTCACTGTTTCACATGATTTTTTTCGTATAACTATTACGAGTACTAATAATTATTATTATCTTTTCATGTCTGAGATGACATTACACCAAAGTCAAGATGAGGGTTGTCTGCGAGATATCCAACAAAAAGTTAAGGACAGGCCACAATAACCAAAAGGAAGATGAGCAGAGTATTTATGGTGAACAAGGTTCACCGTGGTTTTCAATGTTTGTGAAAGTATACAGTTGTTTAACAAATTTAAATAAAGATGTAGAAATGAAAGGAATAATTAATATAGCATTGTTAACTTTATTTAATAATCGAACAATACTTGAACAAATGTGAAATATATAAGTTAAAATGTTTAACAACATCAATAATAACCAAGCAGCATTAAAATAGATATATAAAGTGTTATTCAAAAACTGCAATTAAAACTGAATTTTATAACAACACAGAACATTACAGTCGTTTTATTTCGTACAATAAGCTCTAACTTCAATTATTTATAAGTAAAATATTCTACAACTAAAATATTCTAAAATATTCTACAATGTGTTTAATATAACCCAACACATTCAATAACAATGACAAATCTGCTAGTCTACTCAAGCCTGTTTGGGGTGGTTGCAGTGTTTCTCCTCTTTGCTGCATTCGGCTTTGTAATTGGACCTTGTAACTTTCGGCATGTGACTATCCCCACACCGTCTCTCAATAGCCTGTACTAAAGCCGTATATGTAGTCTTCATGCCTTTGTATGGAAATATGTTTGAAATAGTTCTGCTGCAGGGATACGGCCAAGGCCATTGTTAGGACAATACACTTCTCCTCATTGTGTCAGTTGTTCGCATAGGCAGCCATTTCATGAGCTCTTGCGATCGAATGAGGGAGGTTTCAACTATTTTCTCCTTGGCACGCTCAAAGAACATTCTCACAAATTCAAATAACTTTTTAATAATAAGAAATTAGATTAACATTCAATATTTTAAATCAAAATAGAATTCAATGTCCTCCATTGTATCAATAAAATAGAAGTGAAAAATTATTTATGGGTGGGGTGACCTTTTTTTCTAAACTAACATTAATTCAAAATTCAAAAGGTTTAAACTAAATATATTAACACCAAAACGTCGAAAGTAAGAGATTCAATTTGATTAAGATCGAATGCTTTACATTTTAGCCAACATTTTACTCTCTTTAGAAAGGTAGCAATAAATAATATCGTTCTAGTGGAAGTGGAATGAATGCAAGACAAGTTTCCACGGAGATTGTGACTAGAAATTAATCGAAAATTACGGTTACCGGACTTCATATAGAACATTTTCAGCACTTTAAAACAGAACAAATGACGGACAGGAAAGACAGTCAGGTAACAGAATAACGGAAAACTAGAATGTCTAGCCGGTTTACGACAAATTATTCTTATAGCATATTTTTGTAATATCAACAATGATTGAATATTACTTAGATAGACACCCCCCAACCGGCAAGTCCATACTGAAGTCTAGATTGGAAGATGCCATAGTATATAGTCTCTAAAAGACTGATTGAACAAACGTTACGCATATAATAAAAATGACGAAGGGTGCATCGGAAGTAATTTTTTTTAAATATTTATATGGTTAACAAAGCTCATACTAGAATCAAGGGTAAGTCTCAGATATTTGAACTCAGATATTTGAACAACATTCTCTACAAGGCAACAATTATTACTACATTTTATATTACTATTATACGAGCAACAGGAGAAATCAGACGAACACAAGTATCTTTGCGGAGAGTATCTACACTCCTGTGAGTGAAAGTAAATATTGGTTTCGCAATTATAATTCGAGGAGAGACTGAAATACATTAATTTAGTCTTGGAGCTCAAAATTAAATTATGAACAGAAAACCAATGCCTTAATAAATCAAGATCCCAGTTTATATCGAGACCATGTCTAGAGCACTTTTCGAGCCATAAGAAAGGCCAATGTCATCTGCAAATGCAGTCGGCGAGCCTCTGAAATTAAGCGAAAATAATTTTTTTTTTTTATGATTTACGCGCGCCTAAGGGGATAGATACCCTTTTACTGTTGACAGGGCGCGAGCGGAAAGGTAGAAGGAGGAGAAAGGAAAATTGTTTTGTAGTGGTTTGAAACTCAGGTATATTTGGTTTCTATATTAGCTCTCCAGGGGTGGGAGTGCGAATAGGACGGAGAGTTCTTTCTTCACTCAGAGTGATTCGAAGTCATAATTCGCACTAGTTTTTTGTGGTTGAAACTCTACAACAGAATTTTTCTGTCTGAGTTCCCATTACACAAATGAAAAACTGACTTGCCATGGGCAGGATTCGAACCTTGGACCCTCAGAGTGAGAAGCGATTGCTAGTACGACTACACCACGCCACGACTAAGAACAGAATGGGACCTAAGACAGGACCTTGAGGAACACCGATTTAAAAAAAACATTTTTCCACTTTTAATACCATCGATCTTGATCTGTTGTGACCTATTTTTAAGATAGGACCCAAACCAATCCAGCATAAGTCCACGAAAACCAGCATTCTCTAACTTTTTGAACAAAAGGTTGTGATCGACCATGTCAAAAGCTTTGGTGATGTCAATAAATAGCATCAAGGTGTGACATAATTTGGGAACAGAATTGTAAAAGTGCATCTTCCGTTGATTTCCCTTTCTGAAACCCAAATTGATTTGAATTTAAGAAATTAGTTTTAGTTAAGAAACTCACTATTCTATTTTCCATCAGTTTTCCAAAGATTTTACTGAAAACTGGAAGTAACGAGATCGGTCTATAGTTACCAATTATAGTTACCAATTAGAAGCAGAACCTTTTTAAGAAGAGGAATAACACCGGCAACTTTAAGATCCTCGGGAAAGATCCCTTCAAAAACACAAGTCCTATTCCACCTCTGACACCAATGTAAAATGTTTGTGTTGGGTCAAATGATAGTGTTGATGACATCAACATAAAATCGTTCTTTTCCTTCATTATTCGCTTTTATTGCTTAGGTTAACAATATTTGTATTTTCATGTGTCAACATTTTTTTGGTATTCTTTAAAATTGCACTTTGTCGTGCTTAGGCTAGCAAAATTTTTGTTTAAATTAAGTTGAAATAAAGTTACTCAGTTCAGTCTTGTTATTTAATCGAACCAAGCCTTTTTACTACCTAATGTGAAGCTGCATTAGGCGATTGAATAAAAAATATAAAAATTCTGAGTAGTAGAATTTACAGGTCCTTCGAGCCGGGTTAAACGGAACAGAGAAAAGTTATTTGTAAATATTGGTACTAGACCAATACACAGTAACCATTTAAGATCGTAATACAAGTACCGCACTCCATTACACAGAAAAGTAGAAGTGAGTGAAATCGAAGACATTGCGTTGACCCAGACGAGAATCACGGAAGAAGTGCATCGACTATGGACTAATTTAAAAAAAAAAATGGAGAATCCCGATACTCGGTGGAGTATTTCGGAAGGATACTCGAACAGTTAGAACAGCACTGGACCAACTTCCAAATAAATAATGTGTTCATGTCAAAACATTGTAATGTCGCCCTAATATATAATATATAAAATAATGTATGCCTGAATACATAGAGGGCACTTGACCTCTCCAATTTTCACCCATGTCCTTCCTTTTTACTGACCATAACTTTCTTCTTGTATCAACTTTCATAGAGGTAAGACACGTTCCCTATTTTGACAACAAAAAGATTATATTAGTAAACTAAAGAATTTTCGTTTAATTCATTCGGTACCCTTCAAACAAATTTGGTGCATCGCCTTCGGCGAACCAACATTTGGTACTACACGAGCGGATCACCCGAAATAAACAAGAAATTCACAAAACAGACTACAAAATCAACACGCATTTACTTAATCAAAACCACAGCCAAAAGGAATCAAACATAATTGGGCATCATCTACTTGTACATACATCTATACTAATTAGATATCATTTTCGATACACATGCTGATTACAGCACACCAACCCACGAGACTTCGCTCCATTCGTCAAGATCTTCATCATCACAACATCATCTTTTATAATCATCATTATCATCAGTTATCACCAAGCAGTAATATATGTTGAGCAGCAGTTGCAGTTGCAGTCAAAAGATCAATCATTAAACCACCAAACACGTGATCATTGAAGAGAACAGTCGAGACAACTCAAATTACCAAAAGGTACGTGTATATTGGATTATTTAATGAAATTTGTATTAGGTATCAATCAAATTTTAATAAGGTGTTTTAAAACCGGGACGCGTACGCGATATAAAGTAGTCGTGAAGCTTGATATTCTCGTATAGTTTAAGTTTACAAAAACAACAGTGTTCATCATGAATCATTTCATTTTTAATGCTGATTGCTTGGTTGAGTACGTTGCGAATTTCAAAGAAGTACCAATCAATATCCTTTCGTTAAACTCCCTGCAAGCGCGAAAGATTGAATTAAAAGAACTATGGTCGGAAGTAAAGAATTCGTATTCAAATTGTGTGCGTGACAAAAACGAGCCTTTATCACAGGAAGATTTGATTGCAGTAAAATCGAAATACAAGTTCTCAACAGAGACGTATATAGCATGTCTAGAGTTAATAATGAGTTTTTCGGATAAGTTTAGTTCGCCTACAAACGAAGTCAAACGTTCAGAAATTAAGGAAACCAGTCCTTCCCAAGTATCTAATCAAGAGCTAACTTCTTCTTTGGAAGTTAAAGATTTTAGACATCGTGCGTTTTCGCTTCCTCCTTGTGATTGTGAATTATTCCACGGTGACTATTTATCGTGGCCATCATTCCGCGATATGTTTTCGGCGGTCTATCTCAATCACACACGGCTAAGTCCCGTTTAAAAATTGTTTCACCTTCGTTCAAAGACAAGAGGAGATGCGTTTAATATTGTTTCAAAGTTTGCCTTGACTGATAGTAATTTTGATCTCGCTTGGAAAGCACTTAGTGCACAGTATGAAAACAAAAGGATTTTAGTAAACTGTCACTTAAAAATTCTGTTTAATCTTCCCACGCTATCTGTTGAGACTGATAAATCCCTAAAACAACTTTATCGAAATGTGAATGATTGTCTTTGTGCTCTAAAAACTCATGGAATCGATACTGATTCTTGGGATTCATTTCTAACTTTCTTTGTTTCGAACCGTCTTCCAGAAAAAACACTTTCCCTCTGGGAACAAAGTTTAGAAAAGCCCTCGGAGATTCCCACATGGAGTGACATGAGCAACTTTATAGTCTCACGAAACTCTTGAAATCATTAGTGACATTCGACTTTCAACTAAACCTAAGCAAGCTGTCACACATGCACAAGGAAACAAAAAAGTAAACATAAATCATACCAAAGCATATACTTGCGTTTTATGTCAACAAAATCACTCCTTACGAATTTGCCCTTCATTTACACAAATGTCAGTCCAAGAACGATCGCAAACAGTTCAAGCTCATAGGTTATGCTCAAACTGTTTGGCTTCTAACCACACCACCCAAACGTCTAAAAGTCAGTTTACCTGCAAATTTTGCAAGAAACGTCATCACACGTTGCTTCACAGTCAAGTGAGTTTAAATTCATTGCTTTATATGTCAGGTTCATCTCATGTTCAATCTGACGAGACATCGCAACAGTTAATACAGTCCACTGTTCCACAATCTATGCACAAGGTGAATACCCACTTTTCGACATCGTCGAAACAGATACTATTGGCAGCAGCCTTAATATCCATATACCACAGGGGTAGTAAACACATCTTACGTGCGGTCATTGATCCCGGGTCAGAAGTAACTCTGATAGCCAAAGCTGCACAAATCCGTTTAGGACTGCCTGTTACGCGGGTCAATGTCCAGATATCTGGCGTTAACAAAGCTTTAGCTACGACATCTAAAGCATTATGCCACTTTTGTTTAGGTTCCAACTTAAGCCCAATTAAAATCTCTGCTCAAGCCCTAATCGTTGATAACCCTACGGGACAACTACCGTCCCAGTCGATCGGCCCCCTAGACTTGACAGAATTATCTGGATTCAAACTCGCTGATCCTCAATTTTATAAAACCTCTCGGGTAGACATACTCATTGGAGCTGATCTGTATGCCGACATTATTCTAGAAGGTGTTCAACATAACATTTTTGGAAAGCTTCTCGCTCAAAACACCATCTTCGGTTGGATAATATCAGGTTCACTTCCGACCAACCAGTCATCAATCTTTACCACATTTGTCTCATATTTCAATCAGGTTTCGCTGGATGATGAGATAAAACATTTCTGGGATTTAGAAGAGGTAATTGAAGTGAAGCCGCTTTCCCATGAAGTCCAATTTTGTGAAAAGCTGTATTCTGAGTCGACATATCGAACAGCACGTCGTCCAGTTACCATTTATAAAGCAATTTCCGCAAAACATTAGTCTCGGAAACTCACGCCGTATTAGTGAGAAACGTTTAATTTACTTAGAACGACGTCTTAAGAGAGATCCTTTGCTGGAGTCCGAGTACTACGATGTTATAAAAGAGTATCTCGATGTAGGTCACATGAAGTACGTAAAAGGTGAAGAACCGATGGAGTCGAAGAAAGTCATGTCTTACTCGTATTACATGCCCCATCACGCAGTAGTTAAACCAGAAAGCTCCACCACCAAAGTTAGGGTAGTTTTCAATGCATCAAGTCATTCTGAAAACGGAAAAAGTCTAAACGATGTGCTCTATACAGGTCCTGTATTACAGCAGGATTTGATGACCTTAATGCTCGAGTCGCGAAAGTACAAATTCGTTTTAAACGCGGACATAGCAAAGATGTATCGGCAGATTCTAGTACATCCTAGGCACACCCCTTTTCAAAGGATTCTTTTTAGACCTTTTCCTGATAAGCCCATTCAAGATTTTGAGCTCCAAACAGTCACCTTTGGCGTAAAATGTTCACCTTACCTTGCGATACGTACTGTGTTACGGTTGGCTGAGGACGAGAAAGACAAGTACCCTATCGAAGCTTCCATGCTTCGCAATAACTTTTACGTTGATGACTTACTTGCAGGATTTCATTTTATTGAACATGCGTTGGAAGCGCAATCTGAAATAATAAGCATCTTAGATACAGCCGGATTTAAGTTGCGGAAGTGGACGGCTAATAATTTCTTATTGTTGCAGAACATACCCAGGGCGAATGTTCTCAATGACCAATTTCTTGACATAAGTGATCAAAGTTCTGTCAAAACACTTGGTGTTTTTTGGAACGCTAAGTCAGATAAATTTCACTTCAAAATCAATCCGATACCATTTTCAAACCGTTGTACTAAGCGAGAAGTATTCTCCCACATAGCAAAAATTTTCGATCCCGCTGGTTGGACGGCCCCCGTCCTTATCAAAGCTAAAATTCTGTTGCAAACCATCTGGAAAGATAAAACTCAGTGGGATGAGAATTTAACCTCTTCATCGTTAGCCACATGGAAAGCCTATACAGAGAGTTCTTCAGAAATATCAAAATTGAGAGTTCCTCGATGGATTGAAACAGCTCCTCATAATATTATGCAAGTTCATGGATTTTGTGACTCTTCTGAACAAGCTTACGCTGCTGCGATTTATATCCGAGTCAACGATAGCTCAGGAACTGTCTCGAGTCTGTTATGCGCTAAGACAAAAGTTGCTGCAGTAGAGTTCGTTACCTTGCCACGTGTCGAGTTGTGTGGTGCAGTTTTGCTGTCTAAATTAATGGCAAAGATCCTTCCAATGTTCAAGTCACAAAATCCCTCGGTCTATTTATGGTCAGACTCGTCTATAGTTTCAGCTTGGCTTGCAAAACCGCCGTTTTCATGGCGAACCTTCGTTGCTAATCGCACTAGCAAAATCAGAAGCTACATTGGAGACTGTGAATGGAGACATGTGTCCTCTAGCGACAATCCAGCTGACCTTGCAACAAGAGGATTGGGTACTAGGGAACTTATTAATAATGATTTATGGTGGCATGGCCCAAAATGGCTTTCCTCTTCAGAAGACCAGTGGCCTTCCTCCATTAACGAAGCCATTGAGGACACCGATCTCGAATTAAAACCTCTCAAATCTTGCCATGCACAATACAATGAGCTCGAAGATATTCTCACTAGATTTTCGTCATTGGCTCGAGCACTGCGAGTAATATCGTATGTGCTTCGATTTCTGCATTTATCGAATCCTCGTTTAAAGTTCAAATTTTTTTCATTCCACGCGAGATATAAGTAGAGAAGAAATTATTTTCACAAAGAAAAGGCTAATTGTACTATCTCAAAAAATATATTTTCAATCGGAATATGAGTACTTAAAACCCAACCAACTGATCAAACGATCAAGTAAACTTCTAACCCTTAATCCAGTTCTAGACGCGCATGAAATAATGCGAGTGAATGGTCGACTGGTCAATTCTAGTCTTTCATGGTCAGAGCGATATCCTATTATTTTACCCTATGAATCACGGTTTGCAAAGCTCCTCCATAGAATACATCACTTCCCCCTGAAAGATCAAATTTTTATAGACCCTTTTCTAAAATAGGCATGGATTTTGCCGGCCCCTTTCAGATAAAGGCATATATCGGTAGAAACTGTCGTATAACGAAGGGATACGTCTGTTTATTTGTATGCTTTAGCACCAAAGCTATACATCTAGAAGGAACCAAGGATCTTACTACCGCAGCATTCCTTGCAGCTTTCCATCGATTTGTGGCCAGAAGAGGTCTTCCGCAAGACGTCTATTCAGACAATGGAACGAATTTCGTTGGTTCTGAGCGAGTCCTAAAAGAATCGTTCAAAATGCATCTGCGAGAAACCGCTTCTGAGATATCCCAATCTTACACCATGGGGTTATCTTGGCATTTTATTCCTCCGGGCTCACCTCATATGGGTGGACTCTGGGAGGCCGGAGTCAAGAGTTTCAAGACTCATTTCAACAAAACAGCAGGTGGATCAAAATACACATTCGAAGAGTTCATGACTCTCCTTTGTCGAATTGAAGCTTGTTTGAACTCTCAGCCAATCTCCGCTATATCCGAAAACTTAACCGATCCTCTTCCTCTTACACCGGGCCATTTCCTTATCGGAGCTCCTCTACTATCTTTGCCGGAACCAATTCCGCATGAGACCTCAATTTCTCTTGTAAATCGATGGGAAAAGTTGAAGCTTCTTCACATTCAGTTTTGCAAAAGGTGGAAAGTGAAGTACCTTAAGGAAATGCATAAAAAGTTTAAATTGAAATTTCCGCAGCGGGATATAAAAATAGGTGATATCGTGGCTATCAGGAGCGAAAATCTTCCGCCAACGGAATGACGATTAGGCCGCGTTGTAAATGTTTTTCCGGGAAACGATGGAATGGTTCGTGTCGCGAGCATTAAAACCCAACAGGGTGAAATCATTAGACCAGTAGTTAAACTGTGCGTCATTCCTTCTGAATGACATTGAATCATGGATACCTAAATATCTTCGCAGTTATTCGTCTTTCCATAATTTATACATGTTCGGATTTGGTTACAGATTGCATTAAACTGTCAAATTTACATGAATCTAAAAAAAAAAAAAAAATTGAGTTACATATGTACTTATTACTTAAGCTTTATACATTTACATAAAGGAAAGGAAGATATTTGTTTAGAGACGTTAGCTATCCCCTACTAACTATCCTTCCCTCCGAAGTGAGTGGAGCCCCTTCGGCGAAGTAAAAAGGTTCCCCATCTGAAACTAGTTCAGATATAGGGCTTAGATTAGTCGAGTTTAGCTTTAAGATAATCTGCAGAAAAGATATCTGCAAGGCGGGCGGCAATGTTCATGTCAAAACATTGTAATGTCGCCCTAATATATAATATATAAAATAATGTATGCCTGAATACATAGAGGGCACTTGACATCTCCAATTTTCACCCATGTCCTTCCTTTTTACTGACCATAACTTTCTTCTTGTATCAACTTTCATAGAGGTAAGACACGTTCCCTATTTTGACAATAAAAAGATTATATTACTAAACTAAAGAATTTTCGTTTAATTCATTCGGTACCCTTCAAACAAATTTGGTGCATCGCCTTCGGCGAACCAACATAATGGGTATTTGGAATATCTACGGAAGACAAATCCGCAGCATGAGTACTTTGTGAGGAAGTATTTTAGCCAATTTGAAACGAGGTATTTCGATATTAAGGGTACTTTCAAGGCAAAATTGGAGCTAATCAAGAAAAACACAAAATCGCTAGTGCCATTACCAAGCGATGTAGGCATACAGGCTTCACGGTTATCTCCTATAAATCGAAGTCCAAATCCAAGTGAAGTAAGTCAACAATCAACATCCGCCCCAGAAAGAACTAAAGAGTCAAATAACATCAAGAAGTGCCCAGCAAAATGTAAAAAGTTGAATGTGATTAAGAACAACCTTATACGCATTATTGAGAACTTGGAGTTAACTCAGAACACAGTTTACCTAACATTCAAATTGGATCAGATTAGAGAATACTGGACAAAGCTGGTGACAATGAATGACGAGATCATATCCTCATTGGAAGAAGCCGATTACGAACAGTACGTGTCCAACAATGAATTCATGGAGATGGAGCAGATATATAAAGATGCTTATATCCAAATAAAAGAAGCAGGACAACGACAACACCAACCAGAGGCAATAACTCCACAAGCTGCAACACATCGGGATATCAAACTTCCACCAATAAGTATACCATCACTCAGCGGCAAGTATGAAGAATGGACATCATTTTGGGAACTGTTTGATCGATTAGTTCACCAGAGCGGAACCTTAAGCCATGTTGAACGAATTCAATATTTAAAAGACAATTTAACAGGAGAAGCAGCAAGGATTGTTAATCATTTGGCACCGACATCAAGCAATTATGCAACAGCTATAGAAGTGCTAACGAACCGGTTTCAAAATTCAGCAGCATTGGTCAACAACTACATCCTAAAATTGCTTACTTTAAAATCAGTTCAACATGAAAATGCATTCGATTTGAAAACGATCATGGATATGTCAAGGGAAATCTTATACGGAATCAAAAATTCAGGGGTCAACGTAAGCTCCTGGGATCCATTAGTGATTCAGTTGTTATGTCCGTCTGAATCAAGTAAATTATATCAACAATCCAGAGGAACTTCAACAGAAATTCCTAAACTAAGTAAATTTGTTTAACTTCATCGAGGCTAGATTCAGAGGATTAGAAGGGAATCGTGAATTCAACCGCGAACACCAGCAAGGACGAGAAACAGCCACAAAAAACCATTTGACTACAGTCACACAGTCGAAATGCGTTGTTTGCAACGAGTTTCATCAATTGTATTGTATAATTGCAAAAGATTTTTAAGTATGAAGACGTAGAATCGATTGGACGTAGTCCAGAGCTCAAAGCTGTGTTTCAACTGTTTGCGAGGTTGGCATACCGCAAGGGAATGTGTGATGAAGAGGAGTTGCAAAATATGCACACAACAGCATACTTCCATACTTCATTTTCCGCGATATGAGAGTACAACAGTTTCGTTAAAACGAAGAACATCCAGTGAAGAAGCTTCAACATCAACACGAATCGCTACCGCATGTCATAGTAATAGGACGATACTACTAGCCACAGCCATGGGGAACATATGCGTTCGATGAGAAGTTAGACTTGTACGGGCTGTTATTGATCAAGGATCTCAATCATGCTTCGTGACAGCGAAATTAGGCCGTCAGTTAAAAGCACCATTGGTCAAGTATGAGTCAAAGATCAGCAGAATGCCGCTTTCAATCAATCAATTCTCGATGAAAAGGTCAACTTGGATGTACACCCAACCAGTGGCTAAACATCCAGGGGTTCAAGTTGGCTGATCCATGGTACTAACAACCGAAGGAAATTGAACTCCTAATTGGATCAGACATTTTGCCCCAATTTTTGAAGCATGGACTAGTCCAATGGCAGAAAACACAAGGTTTGGATACTATCGGGACCATTCAGCACCATCTTAACCTCAAGGAAGAAAGCACAAGTTAATATACTCACATCATGCATCAGTATGTGCAGTAAAGATGAAGGCTTAATGAAGTTTTGGGAATTAGAAGAAGTACCAAGTGCAAAGATCAAGTCTACAGAAGACGAAATGTGCAAGACTCACTACCAAATGACGCACAACCGGGATGAAACAGAGCGTTACATCGTCAAATTGCCACTGCTGAAGGATCGCACGGTTTTGGGAGATTCACGCAAAATGGCATTAAAGCGATTCTTTTTTTTCAAACAAAGGTTGGAAAAAAATGAGAGTCTTCCGGGAAATTTACAACGTATCTTATGGAGAGAAAACTCAAGGGAACCGATCAAATAATACGTTCTCAAAACCGTCACATACGGCACATCATCCGCACCGTATTTAGCAATTAAAACTCTATGCCAACTAGTCGAAGATGAAAAACAAAAGTATCCACCGGCAAGCCAAACATTGCTTGAATCATTCTATGTAGACGATTGTGTAGTAGGTGCAAATTCACTAAGATAATGCCAAGATCTTCAAAGGGAAATGATGCAGCTCCTTCGGAATGGTGGGCTTAACGTACGCAAATGGACATCAAGTAATGCAGCATTCATAAAAGTGTTGCCAAACGAAACAATTGACATGGAGCCAGAACATGACTTTAATAGTGACACAACATTTAAAATTTTGAGAGTAAAATGGTGCCCAGGAATAGAGAACTTCCAATTTAAAAACGATTTTTTGTCATTCAGCACAAAGGGTACCAAACGAGCAATATCAAGGGAGACTGGCAAAGTGTTCCATGCTTTCGGTAGGGTGTCGCCAATTATTATCAAGGCAAAGATCATTATTCAAAGTCTTTGGCTTTTGGCATCGGATAGGACGAAAATGTTCCAAGAAAAATCAAAACGAATGGAACGAATTCAAGGCAAGACTATCAACGCTTGGAAAAGAAGAAATTCCATCATTTCCCTGAAATCCATGATGGACACAGCAAACGAAAGGCTCTCAAATAGAGTTACATGGATTTGCAGATGCATCACAATCATCGTATGCTTCGGTTGTGTATCAGAAAGTTATTAACCACGACTCTACAATACGCCTAATCGCGTCCAAGACTGAGGTGGCACCTGCTAAGCAAGTTTCATTGGCAAGGCTGGAACTATGCGCAACAGCACGACTTACGAAGCTAATGAAGTACATCAGACAGCAAAACGACACGAATTATACCAAGGTTTTAGCATGTCAGATTCTACCATAGTATTGAACTAGTTGAAACAACATTCAGTGTAATGGAACACATTTGTCGCAAACCGGGTATCCTATGTGCAACAACACTTTAAGGGACAATGGAGGTTCGTATCCGGAAGAGAGAATCCTGCTATCATTCCGTCTAGAGGATGATTTGAAGATGCCCTCAACTCAACCTGGTGGCATGGTCCAGAGTAGTTAAAGGAAGATCAAAAACATTGGCCAGCTGATAAATCTATGATGAAAATGTAAGATTTGCCTGAGATTCGAAAATCTCACGCTTTCCTGGCAATGCATCCCAGCAATCCTTCACACAAAGACGACATTTATCTCAATTTTTCATCGCTTTCAAAACGTCAACGCGTAAGTGCATATTGTCTACGGTTTAATGCCAATTGCCAACCGAGCAAGAGGCATGTACCGTCACAATATGACATGCTAACGGTAAAGGAGCTACTGGAAGCAGAAAGAGCGTTGGTAAGCGGTGCTCAACGAAGTTTTTCTGAGGATATGAAGAGTCTAAATGCAAATAAAGTACTGAAATCAAACAGCAAGATTCATCACTGAACCCATACATCGACGCTAATGGAGTATTGCGGGTGGGAGGTCGATTGAAACATGCTCATTTATCAACTGATCAGAAACATCCTATGATTCTGTCATCATCGCATCCACTGACAAAATAAATAAGACCCACGGCGATACACTTCACGGTGGATTGAAACTAACTCTGAATCACATTCGAAGAAAATTTTGGATTATCCGATGAACCAACACTGCCAATGCCATAATAAATCAATGCATCAGGTGTTTCCGATTTAAGGCCAAGAAATCCAATCAACTTATGGGACAATTTCCGGAGGCTCGAGTAAAGCTCTCACTGCCATTTACACATTGTGGGGTAGATTATGCAGGCATAATCAACATACGATGCTCACAAACTCGAGGCGTGAAATCACAAAGCTTACCTAGCGCTGTTCGTCTACATGGCAACAAAAGCAGTGCACATTGAGCTGACTTCTGATTTAACAACGGATGGATTCATGGCAGCACTGCGACGTATGATCAGCAGAAGAGGATCTATACACCATCTCTATAGCAATATTGGAACAAATTTTGTTGGCGCAAAAAATATTATTGATGCATTATAATCCACGCTAGCGGAAAACGCTAGTACAAATAGAGGATGCTTGAACTCGAGACCACTCTGTCCATTAACAAACAACATTGAAGATCTAGATGCATTAAAACCAGGTCACTTCATTATTCATTCGCCACACATGATGTCATTTTGGATCTGGTAGACAGTAGTTTAAAAAAGTGGAAGTTAATTCAAAAACTCAAACAAGATCTTTGCAAGCGTTGGTACGAGGACTACATAAACAAAATGCAACAGCGATATACGAGTAAGTGGAAGCAGCCAGTAAAGAATTTGCAATCTGGGCAATTGGTGCTGCTAAAAAACGAGCGGCTGTCACCATCGAAATGGTCTCTAGGCAAAATAATTGAAGTGCACAGTGGAGTTGATAGTCTTATCAGAGTAGTAACAGTGAAAACAAGAAAAGCCTGATGATAACATGGTTCAACCGTCAAATCAGAAGAAAGCTGAGGGATAGAAAACAATCAACCAATGTCTCTATTGCTCTTGTGATTCCTATCATTATTTGTATCCATCACGTCGGGATCTGCAAGGTATACAATCACCCACCCGGAAGTTGGATTATTTGTAGAACAAATTGGAACAGCCAAAATTCAACAAGGAGTACTACTCACGAGCATTCGATTCCCAATCGCAGTCAAGTCAACATGAACAAGATGAGAGATCAAATAATTGAGTTCTGCGACAAGACAAAATGAGTGGCAAAGGAGAGTCAATGTGATGAACTGCGTCATCATATAGAAGAAGAATGGAAGAATGTACTCTCAATTTTCAACAGACTGAAAGTTGCGAAAACAAAAACGAGGACTACTAGGAACTATTCACATGTCAATATTCGGAGTCAATGATGAAGTATACCATGACATCGAAGACCTAGACAGTAACCAGAAAAGTATTAAAACAAATACCAAGATTATGCTGTCTAAAATATCTAGTGTAAACGAGACAGAAACCAGAATCAACAATAAAATCAACAACTTTACGAGAAAGCTGAATACAGGTCTAGAAGAGATCAACAAGATGGAGTCTTGGTACAGGATTGTTGACGAGAATAAAATAAATATACATGCGACGAACGCATATCTGATTGCACTTAGTTACATGCGAGAAATCGAAACAAAATAAAATAAATTGCTAAATGCATATCTGACACGCAGTCATTTGTTTGAGTTTGTGTCACACGAGAGCATGGAAGAGATCATTAACAAGTGTGCGGCCCAGAGATGGAAGTACTACCAGATCCAGTGGCACAAACTAGAGTTGTTTTCTACTTCAACGGAGATTTTAGTAACAGGATACTTCATGATTAGCGATGCCAATGAGTATGACCTGATTAAGGGTAACACTGTGCCTGAAAAGATCGATAAGCAGACATTTCGAGAGGTGCAATTACAGCAGTCTATGCTTGGAGTCAACTATAATCTACAGAGGTATTTCGAATTACTACTGGAAGATATGAACAAGGCACCAGGACTCAACGAAATAACAATTGAAAAGTGGAAACCTTATGCTCTTCAAATATAGAAGACGCTGCTCAATATGTACTCGTCTATCGTATTTTATTTAGTGAGTGGGAGGAGAGGGATAGATGGACAGAGAGTTCACTAAAGCGAGATAGAATGCCTGTTTTTTTTCTTAAACGAGTGGAACTAAAGAAATTGCTTACATTGACCGATAAGGAGTTTAGACCGGGCTATCCAACAAGAGGTCTTATTTTTAGTTTCACACTGTTGTTGAGCTGTCAACATTTTACTACCACGACGTTGACTTTTGATAAATAAAATCTCGGAGGTTATTAAATATGGGTCGATAAATAGCCGCAAAATATGCTGAAAGAGTAAAAATTCACTACAAAAACACTGAAAGTATTACTGAAAGGTTTCATTGAGTTTGTACTGCTTTTGGTCATCATCAAGAGCCTTGCCGCACAGCTATAGTGAATTTAATCAATAAATTTGAACGTATCGGACAGGTTAGTAACGTGAAGACTCCAATTCGTGTGCTATCGGCAATGTCAGCTGACAATATCGCCGCCGTAGTTGAGAGTGTGACTGAAAAACGATGTGTAGGCATATCGAGACCCTTACAGGAATTGGACCTATCCGTAACCACTTTGTACCGCATTTTGTATAAAGATATTGGTCTACATGCTTATAAGATCAAGTTGACATAAGAATTGAAGCCAACAGATCACGCACAACGCCGTACTTTCGCTGACTCGGTGTTGGAAAAGAATGAAGGAAATCATGATTTTTTATACAAAATTGTTCATTTCCATTTGTCCATATACGTTATCAAACAAAACTGTCACGTCTGGGGCTTCGAAAACCTAATAGAAATAGTGGAATCTCCATCCACAACGACTGACAGTTTGGTGCTGTTTTTGGGCCAGAGGACCATCAGTGAATGGATTGCTTTACCGAACGCTGTTCACTGACATATTTTTTTGCCTAAAATTAATGCTTTGAGCGGGGACGACCTTTGTTTCCATCAAGACAGTGCCAGGTGCGGCACAGCTGGTGAAATAATGGCTATATTACGTGACAAATTTTCTGGGCGTCTAATTTCAATTGGCCGCCGAGATCGTGCGATTTAACACTATTTGGTTTTTCCTTTGGTGCTATGTTAAAGCTGAAGTCTACGCCAATGCTCCACCAACGATTATAGCAGAGCTGTTATTCGCGAAATGGTTTTGCAATTATGCGAAACGTGATGAAATTTCATCAAAAGCATTACTATTTTTAGCCAGAGCTGAGGTGGATATTTCGCAGATATTGTATTCTAATACTAACCTCAGAATTTATGTATTACATTAATACGAAAATATCACCACTTTTCCTAAAAATGTTCCGTTTTTCTACTCATTATGAATGACACTTCTTGTTGAAGGACCATATACGAGTAGTTTCAATGAGCTTTTTATATTTTAATGTTCTCTAAGAGCATCCATTATTGCCTTTACCAAATGGTTTTGTAAATTAAAGCAAGTTTAAGTGATTTCTTGTTATTATTAAAATTCATTAAAAAAGTTTGCAATTCATACAATTTATATCTGGGTCGTGAGCAAAACTTTATAAATGAAAAAGAAGTGGACACTTTTACACACAGGACAATTATTGTTAAATCCGTTTGAATGTGAACTGCGCCATCTATATTTGAAATTGCAGAAGATTTCCAAATTTGAATAACATAGGACTGAAACATTGGAAAATGGGGAATGAAATCGAATTTTCTAGCAATATGGAAATCTGTATGTAATGCTGGATGGTACAGAATTTTCTCGAAAATTGTCAGCGGAGTATAAATATCAGCATCCCCAAGAAATGCAAGTTAGTTCTAATTGAAAACATTATAAAGGAAGTCTCCATAATAAATATAAACAACCATGGTTTGATAATGAGTGCAGGAAGGCAAGGCAACTCACATTCTATAACTACATATATTATGAAGGTATAATGAAGGTTTCATATATGAAAGCTAATCGAGAGCGTACGGTGCTTTGAGTAAGAAGAAGGAGAACTTATTATGAATCAGAGGCTCTAGGTCTGGCGCGATTTAATAATCCTTCTGAATTCTGGAAATTGGGGAACAGATTAAAGTGTAAAAGTCTTACAGCACGGCTAGGGTTCAGTATACCGTACCTGGTTTCCAGAACCACATTTTGGATAGGCTAATTGCTTTGCAGGATGTTTTTGAGGCTCTAAGTAGTCTTAAGGATGGTAATACGGCAGGATGGGATGGTATATCAGCCGAATTTTAGAAATATGGCACAGACAAACTGAACACAAATCTTACCTACCTATTACAAAATATTTTGGAAAGTAGGAAATACCGTAGGGTTTTGAGGAAGGCTTGAACTTTCCAATTTATAAAAGGTTGTAGAGCGGACCCAAGGAACTACAGAGGTAATGCCTTTTAAATGCGTCGTACATAGATAAGGCACCACTAATCTGCTTGAGGAATATCAAACAGGTTTCCGGTTAGGACACTCCACTGTTGATCACGTGTTTGCCTTAAATAGTATTGCGGAGTCATTTCGCTTGAGGAATGGGAAACGGTATGCATTCTTCGTTGATTTCAAGGTAGCTTTTCACTCATTGGACCAAAGCGCATTGTTGTATAAGCTCTTTGGCAAGGATGTGTCGCTAAAGTTTGGATGAGTGATTGAAAGGCTGTATGCAGATACTACAGCAGCTGTGTGGAGTGGTGTGGTGTTATCAGAGTGGTTTCTATCGGGGTCAGGTGTGAGGGAAAGTTATGCTTGAGCCCAAGTCCATTTACACTCTTCATTGAGGATATGGGTTTTCTACCTGGAGGTGTGGAGTATGCAGGTGTGCTGGTTAAAGCTTTTTTCGGATGACGTAGTGTTGTTAGCTTACTCATCCGGATCCCTACGGCTTACAATAAACAAAATCTTCGAGTACTGCAAAATGTGAAATCAGATGGTGTACCTAAGTAAGTCTCAAATAATAATGCTCCAAGGAGGTGGAGGCAAAAACTGCGCAAATGAAAGATTACACTTTAATGGAAAACTATTCAAGTTGTGAAAGAATATAAGTACCTCTGAGTTTATTTACGAGGAATCTCAATATAGAGAGGTATCTAAAAGAAAAACTGTCAAAATCAACCATCAGTACTACTTGGAGAAACTGTTTCACCAACAAGTTGCTTCGTCTACTACACTGCTCAAGTATGTTGAGGAAAACAATATGAATCAGTGGAAAAGTTGCATAGAAAAACTGCATTTTATCTTTCACAGAATACGTCAAACTACATGATCGTGTGGGAGACAGTGTACCAATACTCTTTACTAAAATCTTAAAATTACAGGTGGAGTACGTGGTCGAAGTAAAAGACTTCTAAAATTTTTGTTTTTTTGTTTTCTTTTTAATTTCTGGGCTAAAAATTTAGAAAATTTTCGAAGTACTCATACTAAACATGCCGGAGTACCAAAAAAGCAGCTCTCCTGACAATATGAAGAAGATGGGATGGTACATACAGTCACGGGAACTAGCTGTTGGTTGTGGAATGGACCTGAGTGTTGTAGATATTGCGAACTGTAAGCCCAAACTTTACTAGTTGATCGTGCATGTAGATGAGTAAACTAAAGAAGAGCTCCGAGATCCAGCATCATTGTCACTCTATAGAGCAGTCTACAGCCAATTATGTCATAGTTTGGAGCACAATATCTATTTTCGTGATGAACACTGCATAAAGAAAATAGTGACGGAGTTCAGGGTGTGTGGAGAGCTCGTTAAGTTGAATTATATACCTCACATGGACGATCTACAGGTAGTCTGCAGCATGTGTAATTGGGCAGGGGGAGAGGATATCCTCTCTTTTGTTCGCAGGTGCCAAATTTTCCGCGAAACAAGAAGATATGTGTTTGTAAAATAAATATTTTAGTATAAAAATAAAAACCCAATCTAATCTACTTTGATTCGGCTCAAACATCAAGTTTAAAACAAAATTGAATGTCATCTCTTTGTTCAATTATAGAAAACCTTAGAGGAAAGAACAAACATACACATTTAAAACGAACACTGTTAGCTAGTCAATCAAGTTATCGCCTTGAAATTCTTATAGAGGCTAAAGAAATAATAATAATATAATTATAATAAAAAATAATTTAATCGGAAAAAACTTAGTAGCTCAATATTTTATATAAAATCAGCCGAGAAACTTTTTGAATAAACTGCATAGACAAATTTGGGTTTGGTTTACTCAACTAACACTAATTTATTATAGATGTATGTATGTATGATAAAGAATAATAATAGGAAAGGTGATACATACGAGTACGTAGATACAAGTGCTAATTATAATAATTCGACGTATTAAGAATAATTTTCAATGATTCAATGCACTACGAGATAAATCAAAATTTGGGTGATAAGGTAGTTAACGTTAGCCAGAAAATATTGACAAAGTGATTCAGGGCACCTCTCATCGGCCCTGTCGATAGGAGAGCATTATCTTTTTCGCTTATTCACAATAATTTACACAAAATGTTCAAATAACTACAAAACGCTAGGTGCTCCACAGTAAATTGTTTAAATACCAATATGAACTCACTCAAAATAACATTGCATCGATGATAGATAAACTGACATTAACTATCCAATAAGCAACTTCAATAATTACTGACCTCAATAGTGGATTTGCTTTTTTGATTATTTTACGACATTCTGCCCAATAAGCCACTTCTATATTGTTATTGATATATCTTTTTATTCAGTTGTTTCATATTTCGTCAAAAAAGCAACTTGCTGGTTGTAAACTTCAGTAGTTTTAAGTATAAATAGAGTTAAGAAATTAAATAAAGTCGCCAGTTCTTATACCAAGTACGAAGTGTACATATAGTTTTAATCAATGGTCCTTCGAGCCGGATAATTATAACATTGCCAAGCTTGATTTTGGTTTCCTAGTGTGAGGCTGCACTAGGGTGGTTATAAACTATAGCATATAAAAGTAATAGTTTACTCTAATTTAAGGTAAAAGTCTACCTTACAACAATTAAAAAGTTGTATTAACAAAGTGCAACAATAATATTTAAAGTAATAGTTTACTTTACAAAACAAACGAAAAAAAAATTCCGAATTAAAAGTAGCAGCATATTTTGCACATAAAACATCAACTTGGACGTATTGTAGACAATCACCTCCAGCTAAAAGAAGTTAGAGTTAACGTTACCAATCTGCCAATAGAGAGACGTACCGAGGAAATACTTTCTAAGCAGTACGATCAGGCAATTTCTCCACCGAAACCATGAGAATTCATGGAAATTCCATGAAAAAACAAAACTTCCTGCCAAAATACGAAGTTGGAAAAACAATTTTTTCTAAAATTAAGGAGTTCATCAAGAAGAACGCCCCAAAATTATTAAAGGAGGATAAAATGAATGCAGAGGATCCCGAAGCTGCGATTGTCAAAAAACCACTCTTGTCAAAATCATCAGAGTAGGAGGAAAAACTGGAACAGTCCAACTGAAGCTAGATTACTCAGTTTAACCAATCGTGAATATAAAAACACTGGTATTCAAATGAGTTACCAGATCACCCCAAATATGTACGTGCATCGCCTGAAAATCCTTCTTCGATAAGCAACTTGCAGATCCACACTTCAACAAACCAGCCCACACTCGATTATTGTGTGGCCCCGCGTATTCTACGTTGATACGTCCAGGTCTGGAAAAGAAAGGTGGGTTGTTACTTCAAAATACCTACCTTGGTGGGTGGATCGTGTCTCTAGACCCAAGAAGTGGAAAAATTGGAAAACGAACTTCAACCTTTATAACACTTTCAGAGTTCGACCTGACTCCAGTAAATTTTTGGGACCTACCCGTTACCGGAGAAGACATCGGTGAAGTCGAGAGTTCATACTGCGAAAACTTATTCATTGAAAAACACTTTGGAACCACAGATGGCCGCAAATCGTCCCAATCCCTTGAAAGTTGACGCACCAGCATTATGAAATTCCTATCGTAATGCAATCAAATTCTATATCGGACAGGAAAACGTTGGGAGCAAAAGGAGATCAATAAGAAAATGTCAAATGACTTTATGGAGGACTATCTCGAGTCAAATCACATATCCCCTGTTGGGTTGTGTAGGGTTTTGTACTTTGAGGAGGGTAGAAAAACGAGTAGAAAAAATGCGGATTTTAACGTATTTTGGTGTAACAGCAAAGAGAGTGATAATTTATTCTGCCGGAAATTACATCCATATTTATCTTTTAAGTGTCATACATTTGTATTACTATTCATAATATTACGTTACGTTGCTTTGTTTACATTTAAGTAGATTAAGTTTTAACAAATTAAGTTTTAAGTTTAACAGAGATTTTTATCCGCAAATGTCCTCAATCATGTGCCTTACTGTACCCAATTGCAGTTGGAGTATGCTGTACTTCTTTTGACATAAGAGTTGTGTGTTGTGTGTGTAGTGTGTGTTGACTATCTACATGTAAATGAGACAAAATCATGTTAATAATTTGAAACACTACATGTAGGTGACAAGGATGACGACATAACAAATGGACAACAAAGGGCAGACGAAATATGTGTCATTTGCTTCGTTTGCAACAGTGCAATAGTTTGTTTTGATCGTTGACCAAAACTGGGTCAATTAGCGTTGCGAGTGTTGTTCGGATTTTGTTTAGTTTTCCTTGATTTTCCCAATTTTGTTTTTTTTTTTAGTTTTTAGTAATAAAAAAAGGTAAGTGTTTTTCTTTTATTTATCTTTTTTGTCTGCTCCCCTTCCTTCCCGAAAATTCGATTTCGTTTGGAATTGTGTACACCGACGCTGTTACACAATCGAATATACGTATGGCGTTCGTGTGGATATATTGATATACACACAAAGTTTATTATTGTTGAAAAGCAAAAAAGGTTCATTAAAATTATTTTCCCTACAAATTCGGTACAATTTGTGGTGTACAATTGAACGATAACTGTTCCCCGCGTACGCATTTTTTGGTTGTGCAGTGCGGCGATATGCGAAATTTTCGCGACCGATCTGTTGTTATAATGATGGCCATATTGCCTATCAAAATTTGTATGGTGTATGTCTTTAGGTAAAGACATAAATCCTCCTTCTATTGAATTGTGTTGCAATTTGCAATTAATCTGATGTAAGTTTTTACTTTTTATTTACATATTTATTATTATTTTTTTGATTTTTAATCTTAAAATTAAAATTAGTTTAAGATATTTATTATTATCTACAATATATTATTATATTTTCGTGTTGTAAACTTTTTTAAAAATTGATACCTGTTGATAGGTTAAAGTGTTGTATTGTGTTTTTGAGTGGATAACGTTATTGGTGTTATTGCATCTTCAAATGGCGTCGGAGTTTTGATTTTCAATTCCCGTCGGCATTTTGGAAACTTCGCAATGTTGTCCGGGGTGAATAATTTTGTGAGATTGAGTGGAATGTATATGTGTTGTGCTATGTAGGGAAGACTAGGATAAATATTTTTGTTATTATTTGTATTCCATTAATCTAGTAAATTGTTTTTAAAGGAAAAGAAAGTGCCTTTGCTTTTTCATGTGATTTTATTTAAACTGTGTGTCTTATAAATTTTGTGTTGTGCAGTTCTAACGTCTTGCATTTTCGTTTGCTATGTTTGATGGCAAGTGGTAAATATTTCCGAGTGACAGTTTATGTTCTCTGGCAAGTCTGTGTTTTCAGGGATGTGTGTCGTTGATCCGTCAGACTCGCCATTGCATTGTTTTGGTCCTGGCTTCAGTCTTGTGCACTTCAGGTGCTGTTTCATCCTGGACAGATATTTTTCGCTCCACTTCCGCACGAAATAGTTGGTCACCGAGTGAACTCAAGGTAACTTACATTTTCCATTGAGGAATTGCGAAAATTTTTTCGCCGATTACATCTATCTTTAATGGCCCTCTGCTTCTTTTCCCAGCATGTGCTTGTGCGAGGAATAAAGAACTGGTGTGGGATATCCAGTATGGTATTGTTTTTGTCAACCTCTGCCATCTGATGAAGCTTTTTGCATTCCTTTAAACACTTAGAGTGCTCCTTGTGCTGTGTGGGGTTTTCCTGGAATCTTCCTTCCGGTTGATGAAACGTACGTATTACGTAAAGCACCTAACTTCGAGGCACTAAACCCAGGCTTACATCCTGTTTTAAATGTGTTGATATCCTGATTTTCACAAGTTTTGTCTTCCGCAGTTTCCTTAGAGTTGAATGGCAACTCTTCCAGTTCCCGGGACCTTCGCAGCTGAGTGTCGTTATCGAGAACCCGTAAGAAGTCATATATAGGTTCTTTATTCTTCATCTTCACCGCGTATAATGGATCCCAAAATAAATTCAGAGTAAACATCGCTCCCCAGGAGAATATTAACAGTCGCAGCTTTATCAAATTGTAGATTAGCTAGCTGGATATATTCCCAATTTTGCATATCTAAAGGCTTGAATGGCAGAAGACCAGTCAGCGACTTGAACGCGTAGGCTGGAGTATTTGTCTCAAAAGGTGTTATCAGCAACCCAGAGGTAAGACTTACATACCGCTGACATGAACCACTGCTAATTTTTCCCACTCCAGATACCTTAATGAGTGTTCGTCGTTGATGAAGCTCTAGCAATTGTACAGCGGATTCGGAAATAAAAGTTGCTTCAGATCCAGGATCGACTAATGCCCTAAGATGAAAATAGTTTCCATTTGAAGACCTGACTCGAACAACTGCTGTTGCCAGAATAACATTTCATGAGAGGCAACTTTAGGAGGGTTGGTACACTTTTGTATGAAAAGTTTGTGTACCTATAATTGTATTTGCATAATTAATTGTAATTTTGGACCTGTTGTTATTAACATGCAGCAGAGAATGGTGAGTCTGTGTGCAGTAATAGCAGCGCACATTGTTTTGACATTGGTTATTATTGTGTGTGCTAAACTGTTACGACAAACGCCGATTCTGTCCACTGCCTTATATCTCCATGGCGATCAACTTTTGACAAATCCGAAGAGTGTTGACCTTTTCCACATACCTGACATGAAAACTGCTTATTCCCGACGTGCAACACCATTTTCTTCTCTACCGCAACTGCAGAAGAACCGCTGCCCTTTATGCCACTTTTTCCAGCTACTGCTTCCAAGGTTCGAAAACGCGTTTCCAGGAATTTTGTAAATTGTGCCAGGGTTGTTAATCCTTCGAACTACCTAACATCTCCTCCCACAAACACTGAGTAAAATCAGGTAATTTTTGAACCAGTATATAAATTCCCAAGAATTAAGCGGCAATCTTAAGTTTTCCTGGACATGGAAACATTGCTAGGACGTGTCCAGTAGAGACTTTATATTACCTGCAGTCTCCTTTGTCGACTGCTGCTGTTCAAAAAAAAGTTGGAAGTGAGCATTTATCAACATTCACTTGTTGTCGTATCTGGCGACAAGCAGTTCCCATGCTTTGTCATAATTGCCAGAATACAGCCCTAAATGTCATTCGTCCATCGACCATTGAGGCGAAGAGTCGTGATTCGGATTTTCTTGTGAATTAGAACAGTGCATACAGTAAAAATAAAGTGTTTGACAAAAATTTAAAAAGGGGCAAGTTGGACTAGTCGAAGTGACAGTCAATCGGCGACAAAGCGAGCCGGGTTCGACTCCTGGTGGGGGAAAACTTACTTTTTTTTTGTTTTTTTGTTTTTTTCTCTATAATTAATGGAAAACAGGAAAAAAACAAGACATAGCAACAACATAAGTGTATCCATCAAGTGATAGATAAAGACGAGCGGTCCGCACACGCAATAGCGGATCCAGTATATGGCGTGATCAAATCAGCCGATGAGGCAATAATGTTGGACCAGAGAGGTACATCAGAGGGCGGAGGGACAGTTAAAAGAAGGAAGCTAAGCCCAACTCTAACTGTTAAACGCCTTTCTCTATCAGCTTCAACCGAAAAGTTGCCGGTTGAAGCCAGGTGAGAGGCGAACGTTTTAACTACAGCAGCTAGGAAGAAGGGCACACCTGTGGTCGCTGAATACCCTTACGTCTCCGACGATGGTGAAGGCCATTACATGGGTGCCCATAATAACTTCGCCTGTCTAGCTGCCTCCGAATCAGACGATGAAGAAGAAGAGGTAAAAAATATAAACAACAGCATACAGCAGTTGCAGCAATGAGTTCTAGATATTAAAGCTAAGCAAATAGCGAGAAGGGCAAGGGAACAGCAAGAGCCACAGAGCCCTCAACAGCAACAATCCCAAACTAAAACTCAAAAACATCCGCAACAGCAACAACAAGTAAAGCAAACAACAAAAAAAACTAGCTAAACAGCAACTACAAGAAAACCACAAACAACAAAATCAACAACAACAAAAGCAACTACAGCAGAAACAACAAAAACTACACCAGCAGTAAAAACAACAACAACATCAGCAGAAAACAGTCAAGCAAAGGGTGACTCCAATCAACACCTTCAACATGGAATTAAAAGACACCATTGAGCTATGTAAGTCGGCTATAGGAAATCATTTTTTTATAAGGCGTTTAAGTATTAATAGACATGCGATCCACTGCAACACCAAAAAATTAAAAATTTACTGAAGGATACGCCGACGGAATTCTTCTCCTATACCCCGAAGGGGGAGAAGCTGCAAACAATGCTGCTAAGGGGGTTAGAACCGTCAACTGGTCCGGAGGAGCTCCTTGCACTGCTGAAAGAGAAAGAGTGCGAAGGGCTCAAATTCGTGGGGGTCAAGCCGTTTGTCACGGCTACACCTAAAAGGGAGAAGCGGAAACTACCGTTCTTCCTGGTCCAGCTAAGTCCCGACAGCAATCTGGATGGTCTAAGGAGTATCAAAGTCCTAAACTACCAGGTTGTACACTGGGAAAAATTAAAGAGGAGCGAAAACATTTTACAATGTGTTGTTGTTGTTCGCTGCCAAAGGTTCGGGCACGCCACGTCGAACTGCGAAATGCAGCCTCGATGCGTGAAGTGCGGAAAGAACCACAAATCCGAGGAATGTGCTCTAGGTAAAGACGGAGAGTCTGAAAAAAGCCAACTCTCTTGTGCGTTATGTAGGAACAACGGATACAACGCAAACTATCGGGATTGTCCCAAATTTCAATACATAAAAAAAGTAAATCTGGCTCGGCAGCAGAAAATGGAAGTTAAACGACCACTCGTGCAGGTACAAACACCAGTCGTTACTTCCCATATTACCTAAGCCCAAATGGCAGCAAGTAGGGGTAATACGGAATAAAAAACAAAGGTAGCTTCTCAGGCCCCAGCGCCTAGAGCAGCTGAACCGGTACCTGACATGCTAGCAATCTTACTCTCAATTCAGGGGCAGATGGCTCAGCTTCAACGTCAGATAACAGAACAAGGTACACGAGTAGATCAAATATACGCGCTGCTGTCAGGCCTAACGCACATACAGCCGTAATGGTTACGTACATGGCGGAGCAAACCCTGAAGGTCTTTGCTGTGAATGTTAATTCACTGATTAGCCTCGAACGAAGAACCACACTATTTAAGTTGCTTAAAGACCAAGCCTCTGATGTGCTTTCGGTTAACGAAACCAAGCTTACCAAGAGACACAAAATGAGGCAGAAGACACAAAATAGTACGGAGAAACCGGCCCAACTCCATTCAGGGAGGAGGCGTTGCGATTTTCGTACGAAAAGGTATACGTTTTAAAAGAGTATATAGTCGTATAGTACGTAGGTTCCAGGTACTGGAAGCACGCATCGTGTATATCCCGCTCCGTAGTGGAAAGCGGTTGTACATGGTGTCTGTCTATGCGCCTAAGGCTACTCAATCCACTTTATTCGTCTCAGAGCTCGAGACGTTTTTTCGATTCCTGAGACTGGAATTGGAAGACAATTATTTTATTATCGGAGGAGATTTCAACGCCAAACATAGTGATTGGGGAAATAATACACCAAATACTAGAGGGAACCTACTATTCAATTGGTGGGGTCAGCACAGTGTAATGTATCGACTCGGGCTTAGGGCGACGGATAGTCCGTCGTTTTCCAGACACGGGTCTTATTTGGATCTGCTGCTGTTCGACTCACGAATACAACTGACATGCACTAACCAACAAACTATAAGCTGTCTACGCACTTTCGTGTATGACAGTGACCAATGCGGTTTCAGCACCGAAATAACTGTTTCCAACGAAATTGCGGAATTGGATGAGTTTGTTCAAAGGCATTCCTACAATTATAGTAGGGTGCGTTGGACATACTTCACCAGAACACTGAACGCACTCTCCTCGAATTCGCTCTTCCCACCGTCTAACAGAAATCTGTCAAACGAGGAGATTGACATGTATCTAAGACTAATGGACGAGACAATCAAACGAACAATGGACAAAACGATACCTCGGTACCAACACACTGACGAAGAAAACTTATTCCGCAACCCAACTATTGACGCACTGCACCGACATAAAAGTAGACTGCTGTCAAGACTAAAAACCTTGTACAGACAGTTTACTGACAGACATAACCCGGAGATCATGACACCGAAGTCGTCGATTAAAAACCTCCAAACATTAATAAATGAAAATTACAGAGCATCTGTAAGTTTGTATTGGAACAATAAAATTTTGGCTGTAAACACCAGCAACCCGAATATGTTCCCGAAAATAAATAAAATATTTCGGAGAAATAATCAGAACGACCTTCCATGTCTTAAAATCGCCCGAATGACGAACAACGAACAAATACTGGTAGCAGCGGGCATAGATCCAAATGAGGCTGTTGATGATGACAACTTCTGTGTGATCGAGGATCCGCAGGAGCAGGTAAAGGCTATATGAGCGACTTTCCAGGAAGTGTACAAGGCGAATGTTATCATTGGTCCGAACCACAATCTGGAGAATCGAGTCCTTGCGCACCACTTCTGCCTTCGAAATGAAATTGTGAATTGGCGATTCGAGAGCTCGGGTTTCACCCAGTTCAGTGACGAGAATATGGCAAATAATGTCATCACCAACGATAGAGTACTACCCCTGTTCATTTCGAAGGAAGAGCTCCAAAAGATCTTCGATTCACTTAGAAGTAAGAAATCAGTGGAGACCGATGAAATACCGAATATTTCATCGAAATCTCCCTCTAGAAGCGGTGAACATTTATACTACTCTGTTTAATAATGCAATGAATAATGCACATTATCCAGCGCATTGGAAAACTGCGGTGGTACATCCGATCCCCAAAAGGGATAAAGATACTTCCAATCCGGTGAATCTCCGCTCGATTAGTCTTCTTCCAAACATCAGTAAGGTTTTCGAGAAGGTGATCAATAGATGATCCTGACTAAGTGGGTTGAGGACAAACATACGAGTATAGTTCCGGATAATCAATTCGGTTTCAAGGCGGGGCATGATATCAGTCATGCTACGTCTAAACTGGTTTCTGATATCCAATGGTGTTGGACGTTTGTCTCAAAAAAAAGAGGGGGGGCTGGCCAGATGAAGTTTGAAAAAAATACTCTGACTGTAATTAAAAAGTTTTGTAAGAAAAACCCGATTTATTCAACGTTATAATAAAAAATCTTTTATTGGAACTTTAAACTGTCTCTTATTTACATTTTTTTTTCATATATTTGAAGTGAATTTGACATTTAATGCATTACGTTGCGGGGGCGTTGTTGATCAAGATATGACTTCTTGACTGGTCGACTTCGTGGTGACGTCATTATGACCCAAACATTCTCCCCCACGGTGAACAAAGTTCGCAAATTGTTTTGCTCATCTTCGGCATAAAATTTTCTCAGCATTAATTAGTATTTAGTTCGCTTAGCCCTTTTGATTGATGATGGTAGCCCTGTTCATGGAAGATGTCTCATACATGAAAAGAGAAGACAGATTAAAATTGTTTGCAACATTCATTGAGTACAACAACGAAACAAGAACGGGCGAGAATCTTAGAGAAGGAAGTTTGTTTTCTAGCGAGCATTGAGTAAAACAACAAAACGAGAAAGCTCGAGTATTAGACTAAACAATGTACGCAGCCAAGGTGCTAGGCATAATTCCGTTTTTCAAAGGTGCGTGTTCTCGGATTTACTTTCTTCTCTTTTGTTGGCTGGAGTTCGTTGATCATGACTTCGAGTGTTAGTCGTGTGGTTTATTTCTGATTTACATATTTTTGTAGTTTTTATTGAATTGTATTTTTTTTTTGCGTTTCTTAATCCAGGTGAGTAGTATTTCTTGATTATTTTGTATTTTATTTAAATTCATTAGTGTGATTCCTTTAATTTTATGTGTGTGTGAGCAGGTTTCGGCGTTTTCGAATTTATGCGGGTGTTAGTCGTGTGGTTTATTTCTGATTTACATATTTTTGTAATTTTTATTGCATTGTATTTTTTTTTGCGTTTATTAATCCAGGTGAGTAGTATTTCTTGATTATTTTGTATTTTTTTTTTATTTATTTATTTATTTGAATCTTTTACAATGGGCTACAAAGCCTATAATAATTTGTAAAAGTTAGTTAATTAAAGATTTGATAAAAAAAAAAAAATTAAGTTAAGTTAAATACAGTCGTTTCAAATAAACAAGCAAGATAATCCAGTATTATTATAATATTTTACTTTAACAGAGAGGAAAAAAAACAAAAAAGGGAAAAGAATATTTTTATTAATTTATTAATATATCAATCTAATGCCAGGTGTCTGAATAAAACCTTCTCAAACTGCGTGGTGCCACGAAGTCTCCTGATGAAAATAGGTAAATTGTTCCACTGCCTCGTGACACAAACAAGAAATTGACGCTCTGAGTTTCTGCAAGTAAATCTTGGTTGCAATAGCATAACAGAGCGAGAAGAATTTGCGAACGCTATATTTTCAAAAAGACAACTTGGTTCTTTATTTATTATTATTTTATTCAATGTTTTTAGGGATAAATATTTAAGATATGTGTAAAGGTTACAGCCAAGAATTTTATTTGAATAATGAGATACATGATCAAATCGATGGAGATTATATACATAACGAGTGATATTATTGAACGCAACTGACAGTAATCTTTTAAATTCTGAGCTATGGCTGGTAAAGATTTGACATCCATAGGTTATTACAGGAAGGATCAGTGTTTTTGCTAGTCTAAGACGAATATGTTGAGGGATAAAATGTTTCGATAGGGAAAGACTGTGTAGTGATCCATATATTTTAGCGATAATCATTTGGATGTGATCTTCCCAAGTTAAAGTAGAATTAAAAAGTATACCTAAATTTTTGGTCTTATCAACATACTCAAGTTGTTCGTTTCCGAGATACAATTCGGGAAAGTAGTTATGATCAAGTTTGTTCTTATAAATTACTAAGCATTTTGACTTTTTCGGATTAAGGTGTAAGTTGTTTGCATCGGACCACGTAAGGATTCTGCTAAGATCGGAGTTTAGTTTATGAGCTCCATCTTCGATCATTCCAAGCTTGCAGTGAAGTTGAACTTGGGCATCGTCTGCATACAAGTCCATAGATGAGTATAGGGGTACCGACGGGAGATCATTAATAAATATTGTGAATAACAGTGGTCCAAGAATTGATCCCTGCGGAACGCCCGAATAAAGATTTAGAGAGCGAGATGTTTTTTCACCAATAACAACAGCTTGGCTCCGATTACTAAGATAGGAAGAAATAAGATTTGCAGCGGTGTCTGAGAATCTGAATTGCTCTTTTAGTTTAGCTATAAGTTTTCTATGATTCACAGTATCAAATGCTTTGAAAAAGTCTAATAGAACTAAAAATGATACTAGATCTTTATCCAGTGCATTCCTGATATCTTCTCAGACTTTTAATGTGGCCGTGATACAGCTGTGGTTTTGTCTAAAACTGGATTGTTTATCACTTAAAAGTTTATTTGTTTTTAAGAAAATTGAAATTTGATGATGAAGTATTTTTTCCAAAACCTTAGATAAAAATGATAAAATTGAAATTGGTCTAAACTCCTGCAGGGATGAGCGCGATGTAGATTTTTTGGGAACAGGTATAACCTTCGCAATTTTCCAAGTGGATGGGAAAGAAGATGTCATTATAATTGTGTTGAAGACATGAGTAAGTATTGGTAGAATGTGAGGCAAAATCATTTTGATAAAGTGAGGGTGTATTTCATCAAAACCAGTAGATGAAGATTTGATTTTGAGCACAGCACCTAAAACATCTTCATCATTTCCTCTTTGAAATTCAAAACTATGTCCACAATTAGGGTAGGCAATCGGACAGCCTCCATTCGCTTCGGCAAGACCATCATTAATATCATCTCCATACTGATTATTTTGAACTTTTGCAAATTCTTCATTAAGACGATTGGGGCATTCATCTGAGAGGCAATGCTCTATTTGTTTGCCAACACCGAGTTCTTTTATATTTTGCCATAACTTTTTCGAAGGTATATTTTTATTTAGACGTGTGGAGTGTGTGTTTTGCTTTTCTTATTTTTTTACATACTTCATTTCTAAGATAGCGAAATTTAGACAGCATTTCTGGAAGTCGAAAACGCTTCCATCGCATGAAAGCCTGATCGCGCTGCTTCATAGTAGATAAAATGTCTGCCGTAAACCAGGAGTTCCTTTCACTCCGTGCAGGTTTTGTTTTCAGAGGTACATGTTCAACAAAAAGTTGTTTTATTGAGCTTTGGAGGAAATTAACTTGATCATCGGGCGAAGTAAGTCTATAGATTGCTTACCAGTTTATCTGACAAATACTGGTTTCAAGTTCTCTAGGGCTGATAGCCCTGAAGTCTCTATACTTGAAGAATAAGGGTTTCAACTTTGGATTAATTTTAAATGTTGCGAATAGTAAATCATGTTTTGAGAAACCCGGTGCTTCAAGTTGGGAGTAAAGCAGTAAATTGTGAGTATTATTGGTAAGAAATATATCTAATAATGTGGAAGAACTTTCCGTAAAATGTGTTGGATGAGTGCTGTTAACTGGATTTAGACCGAAGGTTCTTATCCTGGAAAGAAAGGTTTGAGACGTATCATTATCAAGTAGGTTGCAGTTAAAGTCTCCACATATAATAACTTCCGAGTAGAGGGATGAAAACCGCTAGAGTTCTAAATAAAATGGAGAAAGATCTATATGTTTATTGGGTCGATAAACAACTCCGCACAAACAATTACTTACACCAAAAGGAATTTTAATAAAATAGTATTCAATCAAGGAAGATGAATCCGATTTGACAATAGTCTTAAAATGCATTGTTTCGCGAATATAAATAACAGTACCACCGCCCACACGATTGGATCTATCAGCGCGTAACAATTTATAGCCCGATAATTTGTACACAACGTCATTTACATCAGCTTGAAACCATGTTTCTGAGACACATATAACGTCTATATTTGACCCCACAAACACATATCTGAATTCATCAATTTTTGCGTGTAAACTCTGAGCATTAATATGGCAAACCTTTAGACCACTACACTGTCTGCTCAGAACTTGCAGCATAATTCGCAATTTAATGCCTGTATCACAAGTCAGCGGAGAAATATTATTCGTGATAAAACTAGTCATTTTCGTAAAAGAGGAACAAAATTCTATGACTATTTGTCAAGAGAAGACATGCGCACCAACAAAGACACAATTCAGACACATGGCAAAGACATAAGGAAAATTCAAATAAAGTAATACGAATATTTATGGAGAATAGAAAAAAAACAATAAGAAAATTTATAAAATTTATGAAGTTTTCCACAATGTGCTGCTTAAGATTCATCTTCATTATCATATTCGCTCGTTTCATGTGCATCACATTTTAAGCTTTCAACTAATTGTACTAAAAGTGGTCTCTCTGCTGCAGTTGCCCCTGATCTTCTTATGTACACTCGCCCGTTTCGTGTGTAGACACTGGAAAGCTTTTTTGCTCGCTTTACTTGAAGAGCTTTTCGAAGAATCATATGGTTGTTTGACGTTAAGCTTTCGTTATCATAAATTCGGCTGTCAGAAGGTATTCCAACATCGCGCAAGCATATGCTCTTTTTTGTTGATATCCAACGTTGGCGAATTAACCCAAGCAAAGTGTTCTTTTCGGTGATTGTCTTGAACTTTATAATAATTGCAGTGTCGATTGTTGTTCCCTTGGGTTTCACGCGGAAAATGTTTAATGGTACAGGTGTTGGTGTACAATTTACGGAGTGACATAGTTTGTTGCACAAGTTTTCCAGATTCTCATCACTCTGCTTTGGTATACCAAGCAAAATGGCATCTGTTGACATTTTTTCGCGTTCAAGGTCATCAACACGCCGGGCAAGAAACAATGTTTGTGGTACAACTGCATCAGTTGGTTCAGATGTCATCTCAAGTCGTTCGACTCTTTTTGTCAATGCAGCCAACGTTTGATCCACCATGGCAAAACGTTGTAAAAAATCCTTTTCGATTCTGTCAAGTTTTTCGTTTAGCTTACGATTTTCTTGTAGAATAAGTTCTCTCAATCCCCTAATTTGATTCTCAATCTGAGATTCCAAAGATTTGATTTCTTTGCCTTTCTTGCTTACCGAGGCTTTCACAGATTCACTTGCTGGTTGTTGTTGTAATCCCCCAGCACTTCGTGTTGTAGGTTTTTTTTTGAGAAAGTGATGTGTTTGACATGATGCGAGAGAACCGGCCGGTAGATTGAATTTAAGAAATTGAATTAAAATAAACGAAAATGAGAGACTTAATAGTTCTATCTTAAACGTCGATGGCTTATAACCAATTAGATGCACTTTTCAGATTATTTGTTATAAATTATATAAAAGAAAAACTCAAAAGTAATTACACTGTGAAACTGTGTATATCTAACTTGACATGACACTTGACACGATTTTGAATTTTATTTAAATTCATTAGTGTGATTCCTTTAATTTTATATTGTTTGTCATCATTTACGGTGTGTGGAGGTGTGCATGCACCTACGTGCATATAAATATGTTTTTTTTTTTTTTTTTTTTTTTTTGGTTGCGCCAATGGATGTGGTAATCTTCATAGATGCGGTAGCCCGTGCCACCAACATGCACGATTCGCAACACCCGAATGTTCGATGCCAGGAGTGCGCCTACGTACTAATCCACACCCTTACGACCATCAACCACTCTCCCCGCGGGACTGCCGTTAGGTATTACTTCGCGGGGCTGGTTAGCAATTATGCTCTATTCTACGAGGCCGCCTCTTGAGCTCTTCTTAGGGCTTCTGCTCTTCGCAGCGCGTACTGTACGCGCACTATAAATGAGCAGATCTCCATCCACTTGTCCTCTGACTGCGTCATGTGACTAATAAGATTTTCTGGACTTGGCAGATTTACCCTTTCTTCTGCAAAGCGTCTGCAGTAGAACACTGTATGCAACGCATCCTCTTCCTCATTTTGGCATTCTGGGCACTGCGGCGAACTATCGTGTCCAAATCTGTGGAGGTATTTCCGGTAACCCCCGTGCCCAGACAGGAACTGTGTGATATGGTAGTTACAGTTCCCCCATGATCTCTTTGTCCACGTTTCTATGATGGGAATAAGCCTGTATGTCCACCTGCCTTTTGTGGAACGGTCCCACCTGGTTTGCCACAGCATTGCGGATGCTGCCTTTTCTTCTTCCTTGACCCTCTTTGCCTCTTGCCGGTTCGATGATCGCCTAAGATACACCCTCTTCATCTCATCCGCGAGGATGTCTATTGGGATCATTCCAGCTAAAACACAGGCTGCATCATAGGAGATTGTACAGAATCCGCTGATCACTCTGATTGCACAGAGCCTGTGAGCTGATACTAACTCTCTCCTACACTCGTTTGTAACCAGCGCACCCGCCCATATAGGAGCAGCGTATAGAAGTACTGAGCTGACCACTCTGGTCAGCAAGATCCTTCGGGCGTATCCAGGTCCGCCGATGTTCGGTAGCATTCGGGCGAGTGCCGCCTGCATCAGCGATGCTTTCTTAGTAGCGTACTCGACGTGGGGTTTAAAGCGCAGCCGATTGTCGATCATGACTCCAAGGTACCTTAAGGATTCTTTGGATCTAATTGTCTGGTTTCCGACGCGGAAGTTCGCGTATTCCGCCGCCTTGCGACTGGTTATTAGTACAGCTTCAGTCTTGTGTGCAGCTACTTCCAGACCCGTAGACTCCAGCCATTCCTTTATCTTTGAAACTGCCTCGTCTGTGGCAGACTCCACCTCGTGGATGTGCTTGGCTACTGTAACCACTGCTATGTCGTCAGCGAAGCCAATAACCTTGACTCCCTCAGGCAGGGTTAGTCGCAGAACTCCGTCGTACATTATATTCCACAGGAGAGGTCCAAGGACCGAGCCTTGTGGGACTCCCGCGGAAACACTGTAGTGCTTAGCACCATCGTCCGTATGGTACTTTAATCTCCTGTTACTGAAGTAGTCCGTGACTATCCTCAAGAGGTAGTATGGTGTATCCATCCTGGCCAAGGATCTCCTAATAAACGACCAGTTCGCCGAGTTGAACGCGTTTTTGACGTCGAGCGTTACTACTGCGCAGTATCTTTTTGTCCCCCATTTCCATCTTTTCCCTTGTATTGCTTCAGTTGCTGTATCTACTACCGCCTTTATTGCATCGATGGTAGAACGAGATTTTCTGAAGCCGTACTGGTGATCTGACAGCGCTCCGTTTTCCTCCGCCACCGCCAGCAGTCTGTTGTATATAATACGTTCTAGGATCTTACCTAGAGTATCAAGCAGACATATTGGGCGATACGATGATGGTTCTCCGGGTGGCTTATTGCCCTTTTGAAGCAGCACTAGGTGTTGTAGCTTCCATGGCGTAGGGAATATCCCCTCCTCTAGACACCTTTGCATCGTCGCTAAGAAGATGTCCGGTCTCGTCTTGATGGCCATCTTTAATGCCTTATTCGGTATGCCATCTGGTCCAGGTGCTTTGGTGTCTCCAATTTTTTTGCAAGCAGCAAAAAGTTCTTCCGACGTGATGGCCGGGATATCATCTTCCATGTTGGTCTCCCTTGTGATGGTGACCATAGTAGTTGGTCTATGCGGGAATAGGTGCTCTACTATAGTCCTTAGCATTGCAGGGCAGGTTAGTTGTGGGGACCTGTTGCCTTTGAGCTTCTTCATCACCACCCTATACGCTAAGCCCCAGGGGTCTAGGTTAGCCTCGTCGCAGAGCTGTCTAAAACTCCTTGACTTACTCTTTTTAATGGCACTTTCCAGTTCCCGTCTCGCCAGTTTAAAGTTGGTTAGTCGTTCTTGGAAATCTTCTCTTCCTCTGGATCTCTGAGATCTTCGTCGTGCTTGTAGACACTTCGTTCTGAGCTGTTTAATCTCGTCTGTCCACCAGTAGCAAGGCTCGCCTCTTTTACAGACAGATCTTCTGGGCATTGATGCGTCGCACGCTGCGGTGATGGTCTGGATTAGCTGATGAGAAAGGGCTTCAGCCGATCCATTGTTCATTGTTGCGCTGGTGTTTAGTATTTCCTTGAACATATCTTTGTCAAGCAGTGTGTCCTTCCACTTTGGCCCTGTTAGAGTGGGGCACAGTCTGCGTTTCTCTTTGCCGACATTGAATAAGATAGCCTGGTGATCGCTATGGGTATATTCTTCACTGACTCGCCATTTGGTGTTCCGCAGGAGTGAGTTGCTCATGTATGTGATGTCGATGATTGACCCTCTGCCTGCCTTTCGGAACGTTTCAGCTGCGCCATCGTTGGCCAGAGTTATATCCAGTCTTGCGAAGGATTCGAGGAGAACTCTCCCTCTTACGTCTGTGGTTTTACTTCCCCAATCGGTAGCCCAGGCGTTGAAATCCCCAGCAATAATAACTGGGTGTTTTCCTCGTGCGTCAGCTACAATGTCGTCCAACAGCTTCATATAATCCGCCAATGATAGACTGGGGGGTGCATAGCAGCTATAAAAATGTACACCATTTATCTTAGCAGATACGAAGTGGTCTCCCCGATGGCCGACTGACTGTAGGGCATAATTCCCGCAGGTCCATATCGCGGCCTTTTTTGTGTTATCATCTATCCAGCTGCTTCCGTCTATGGGTTTATACGGTTCGCTTATTAGGCCTACGTCGATTCTTTTCTCCCTTACTGTTTGCGCCAGAAGGTCCTGCGCGGCTGCGCAGTGGTTTAGATTTATCTGGACAGCATTTATCATATTAATTTGGCCAGTGCCTTCTTGAGTACCGGGCACTTGCTGCTACCAGCCACGTGTCCAGCGTTTTCTGGCGTAACCATCTTACACCAGAAGCATAATGCGTCCACTTTGCATTCTTTGGCTATGTGACCTTCTTCTCCACAGTTTCTGCACAGCTTGGATCGGTCATGCTCGCTCTTGCACTGGCGCGCCGTATGGCCAAACTCCAGACACCTGAAGCATTTGGTGAGGGTCTTTCGAACGCGAATACGGCAATTTACCCATCCGACTTTGATTTTACCGGATTCCAGCAATTTGTTCGCCATCTCTGCTGCTAGGCCCACTGTCGCGATCTGCGTGCCACCGTAGGCCTTCCTAAGACTGAGCACATTTCCTTCGACAACTCCAATGTTGTACTGCGCTTTGATTGCATCGCAGATGTCACTTCTGGTGGTGACTTCGTCGAGGTCTTTGATTTCAATCGTGGATCTCTGCACTAAAGTGCGGATTTCCGCTTCTGCGCCAAGATTTTCGCCGATTTTACTCCTGAATTCTTCGGTTCTGTCACCAGATTCGCGCAGCTGGAACAACAGGTCTCCTTTCTGGGTTCTCCTAATCTTTGTAACCGCTTCACCCAGGTTATGGAGTTTGGGGTCCCCTTTGACCCTGCGAAGTATTTCGGCATATGAAAGTTCACCCTTGCTTGCCACCACGATTGCGTCAGGTCGCGTTTTTTCGCGCGCTGGCTTTCTTGGCTTCTTTTTGGGAACTTTCAACCAGGCGCTGTCGTCGCCCTTGGACAGTTCTTTGCTCGCCGTCCTAGCGGTTATTTGATCATTTGTGGCCTGCTCATTCACTGTCGATTTGGCGGGCTTCTTGGGATGGGCCTTCTTTCTCTTTCCGGCATTACTTTGATTTTGGGGCACCACTTTGCCACGTGATGCCTTCTTCGCTTCGACTAAGTGCGGTGACTTCGGCGGGCGTTTCGAGCTCGGCGACTCTATAGGCTCTAGCCTTCGTTTGGGCCCCGAAATCACCTTAAGCCATGGGGATGTTTGGGACGTGTTTTCTTTGCTGATAACTTTCTTGGGCTTGCTATCACGCATCTCGTTCGCCGAGAGCTCATAGAGCGTTTTGATGCTTTCTATTGCATCCCGCATTGGTTGGTGAATTGATCGCCTTTTACCATCCTCCAGCATTTCCACTAGGGCTTTTATTTGTTCCCCTAATTTGTGAAACACGGAGGGCTGGTTATTCGGATCCAGCACCATCCACGCATTTCTTTGAGGCGCCGCTTCTCCATCAGGACTCCTCTGGGGCGATGGCGGCTGTCTAGCCGGAGATCTTCTCACCATCGAGCTCTTCCGGAATGGGTTCTCTCCGTTGATCTCATTCTCCTGGTTTTGTTGATTTTGATGTTGTTTATTTGTGTTCATTTTTGTTGGGTCCCCACTCAAAGCCGCTGTCAATGCTCGGGTGTGTAGTCACCTAGCGATCCCATGGTTATCTATGCACGCAGTGAGGCCATGCAAGGGTTGACACAGACCCTTATGGGGTTATGTGCCAGAGCCGGATCGGTGCTAACCAGGAATGTTACATCTGGACCTACACCACCAACTTAATGGCGACGAAACATTGAACGTACTTTGAGGCCTGCCAGGGTTTTAACGGGACGGGGGCGTTCACAGCATTAGCCTGAAAGCCATTTCAACAGGATTTCACTCCTGCTTACTCAGGTAACAGAATACTGCAAACGTCAGCCCATATGTCAATCATTCTAGAGATTTGATTCCAGTATACCATAATTACGACCTTACTGGGCTCAGTCGTAATGCCTAAAAGGCAGTGTTGAAATTGAAGTGTCCACTGGTAGGTACCAGTGGAGCTATGGTTTCCCACGGTGCCATCTCTTTACCCAAAAGCTAGGAGATGGGTTAGCACATAGTTGAAGACGGTGCCGACTCGTCTTGTCGCAGAAAGTTCTTAGGGGTTCCTGTGGCCTTTTCAGCCGCACCCTCCTTCTCTGCCGCTTTTGGTCGGGGACTGTTTATTTGTTATTCGCAGCTAACCTGCATATCTGCAGGCCGATCACCATCCGCCACCTGTGACCCCCCCAGTAGCCTGAGCTTAGCCTTGGGGCATATAAATATGTATTTTTGTGTGTGTGTGTGTGTGTGTGTGAGCGGGTATGAGCGTAGTTTCGATTTCGGGACTGGCGTACGAAAAGTGTGTTTGAATCACCGTGCTGTGTGTGAAACAGAACTTGATTTGATCACTGAGTGCGTGTGCAATTGATTTCTTTGAGTGCATGTCACACTTGGATGCGTGTGGGAAAGAACTACGTTTAAATTCAGTGTGTGTGTAGTGAAAGTGTGTTTAGAAAGAGTAATTTTAGGCGCTTTAGTGTGTCACTTTTGTTTTCCTTATTTAATTATTATTTTTAGCATTCAATAAATGTATGTATACCTACATTATGTATATAGATACACATGTATATTTAATTTTATTTTATTTATTTATGTATGGAAGTATGGATCTGCCAGCACTAAGCCATCAAGCTGCTTCCACCTTTCAAAAGACGGAGTACGGGCCGGGAGATGCCCAGACAGCGACATAAAGATGAAGGCCTGCGTCGTTGGTGCAAAGGTTGAATGCTGCGACGATATTGCAATATCGACAACTCTCTTGGATGTGAGCTGTTGACCATCCCTAACCCGGATACTTCAACGTTTGTGGATGTCGGCTTCAGGCGTAGCAGCCGTACGGCTGACTCAGTGATTAACGTCGCTTCAGAGCTTGAGTCCAGTAGAGCTCGGAGTGGAAACATCTCTCCACACGACGTCCTTACGTTCACTTCCGCTGTGCCAATAAAACCTGCGTGCTGGTCGTGGATATTGAGTGGAACGTATTGACGGATGAACTGGTTGACGCCTGCTCTTGAAGTGGCTGACAATTTGAAGCACTGGCGTTCATTGACGATTTTAAAAGGTTATTTGACCCCCGGTTTGAATTGAGGGACCGTGATTGAGGTTTAGAAAATGGAGCGAGTGCGTAATTTGGTGTGCTATGAAGAAGGGAATGATGTGCTGTTGGCAGTAGTGACATCTATAAGTGTTTGGCAATGTTCTGACGAATGGCTGTAGGCTAAACAATTTCTGCAGAGGCCTAACCTGTCTACATACTGACACCTGTCTGAGATGCTCATCTTCAAAAAACGACCGCACTTACGAATCGCATGCTGACCCTTGCAGCAAACCTTGCAGGCAAATTTGGCGGAGCTGGTTGTCGAGTGGAATGCATGTCGTTGTGATGTGTTTCCTGAAAAGTCTGCAGATGGTCTGGGTTGCTGACGTGTGACAGCTTCTAAAGTGCGGAACTTAGTGTCCAGAAATTGCTTAAATTCCGCAAACGTTGGCAGTTCCTTGCTGTTTTCCTTAGATCCCAGCTTCTCTTCCCAAAGCTGCTGAGTTTCTGATGGCAGTTTTTGCAGCAGCACAAAAATAAGCACCACGTCCCAGTGCTCAACAGGTACCTTCAAGTTTGTCAGGCTATGCACAACCTCTGTCGACGTATCCAGTAACTCTTTGATGGACTCCGCTCGTTCCTGGGTCGCTGACGGCTGATTAAACAGGCACTTCAGCTGCGTGTTGACGAGGAAGCGTGTATGGTCATACCTGTCAGTTAGGATGCTCCAAGCCTCGGTGTTTGAGCAAATGTTTATATATTATATATTAAACTTAAATATAGAAAACTTATTATAATATTGTTAACTCTTTGCTTTAATGCAAACGTAACTAAACACAAGTGTGAAGTTTCAAATAAATGTTTAGCAACACATGCAATTTAAGCAACATTTTGTACAGATTTACAAACAGTAAGAAACTGAAAATAAAACCGAATTTTATAACGTCTTACAACACCGAACAGAAAACAAGTGGTTTTATTTCCTTACATATTTTAAATATATTTTATAAAGTGAAAAACTCTTAACTAATATTATCGAAGGACATTTTCCAACCCAACCCAACACATTAACATACATTTTTTGGTCCATTCGAGCAGTGAAAAATAAATAAAATCAGCAACATTTGAATCAGATCTGTAAAAAAAAAAGTTAACTAAATTCAAATTTAAACAATTTCAATTTTGAATACCATATCCGAGAGTGTAGAGTGTCGAGGATTCAAGGATTCATCCCAGGAAGTCTTCACACAGGAGTTCAACATTTTCAAATTGCTGCCAATTTCCTCATCGTCAATTATAATACGCAGGTGAGTGCTGCAAATTTTGTTCTGCTTCCTTAAACCAAATTGATTTGCATATACATATACATATACCATATATAATGTCGTACGGAAAGCTCCAATTAAATATACTTGCTGCGATTACACAAGATAGGGCAAATTTAAGTAAAGCAGATAAAGTTAGGCTAGGAAAAATAAATTACCTGAAGATGCGTTTGGAAATGATGGAGAAGCAAACGACGACTGCGGAGCACTACCATCAGCAGATACTTGGCACAGGAAAGTTTGAAGCTGAGCTAAAAGTTGCGGATTTGGAGGCAGCATATGATAATATTCGCGAGGTCTATGCAGATTACAAAATGGAGGTACTGGATATAATCGATAAGGTAAAATCCGAGGAAGTGCCGAAAGTTAGCGGAACGCCATCAACCGCAACTGAAAACGGGGATGGCAGAACAACCGAACTCAGGTTGCCTGTTATCACCCTACCAACTTTCTCGGAGACGTGGAGATCATTTCACGATATGTTCGTTTCTCTAGTACATACCAACTCAACTCTGTCGGAAATCCAGAAGTTACACTATTTGAAGTGCAACGTTCGTGGTGAGGCCGAAAGGCTGCTGCAACACCTGGCCATTGACAAAGGCAATTACAACCGTGCTTGGGAAATCCTAACCGATCGTTATGACACAAAAGGGTGTTAGTTAACACACAGTTAAAATTATTTTTCGGGCAAGTTACCATGAGCAGCGACTCAGCAATCAACATTAAGAACATTTTAGATACCTCGCAGGAAATTATACACTCGTCAGACAATTTAGGGGTACCAGTGGGTTATTGGGATATCGTTTTAATTTTTGTTATCCTGCAGAAGTTAACAAATACAAGCCAACAGCTGTGGGAAGAAAAATTTGGCAGCAACAAGGAATTGCCCAAAACAAAAGACTTTTTTGAATTTTTACAGTGTAGATTTCGAACGCTGGAAGCAGTTGAGCAGCAGTCTACAGTAAAGACTGGTACAAAACCAAAATCTACAACTCAAGTTCTTCACACCCATCAGGTACAAAAACGGCAAATAAATTGCAAGGTTTGTCAAAAGGGATAACATGCATTGAGGGAGTGCAGGAAATTTTTGGAAATGGATGTAGGCCAACGAAAACAAACTTTTTTCAATATTAAAGTCTGTGAAAACTATTTGGCCTACAGCCATTTTAAAAATAAATGTCCAAGTCCGAAATGTTGTTATTGCTGCAAACAGCGCCACAATTCCTTACTACACCCAATACCACAAAATCAGTCAAACCAAACTAATAACAACCCATCTTTCAACCCAAATACCTCTCAATTTGTTCCACACAACCCAAATTTTTGTCAATTCCAACAGCAAGCTCAAAATAAATGGCCTACGACTCCAAGCAATTACTGCATTCAAACCAACACACAACCAAACGATACGAGGGAACCTGGCAATTTGAAGCAAACTCAGGAACAGCCACAAATGGAAATCCAAGGTCCATCAACTAGCTACAACTATCGAGTCCATCATACGCACACCAACTCGCAAGTCTTCCTGTCAACAGCTTTGGTTAAAGTGAAGGCAGCTGATGGAAACTTGATCACACTCAAAGCCCTCATAGACACTGGTTCCGAAGCTTCCTTCATAACAGAAGCAGCTGTACAACGCCTGAATCTTAAGACGAGATGGACACTTAGCCAAATTAGTGGGTTGGTGGAGGTCAGCAGTGTAGAAACAAACAAAATAGTCGATCTAAATTTCACGTCCCTAGTATCGAAGTTTACAGGTCGAGTGCAAGCTCTTGTACTAAAGACACTGACTGGGCTCTTTCCGGCCCAATATACTAATACAGAAAAGTGGTCTTACCTCAATGGACTGCAGTTGGCAGATCCGACTTTTAACATTCCAGCGAAGGTTGACATATTGCTGGGTAATGACATCTATGCAGATGTAGTCATCGGAGAAGTCGTGAGGAGTAGTAAGTGCCCTTATTAGATAAGGTCTCGTCATCCAAATCACAATTAATCCGTGCGTTCTTGAACCAAACCGACTTCAACACAACGATGAAGAAGTTTTGGGAGATTGAGGAAGAACCCTGTGGAACCTATAAAACAAAAGAAGATGAAAGGTGTGAAGAACATTTTAAACAGCATACAAAACGTTTACCTGATGGCCGTTACCAAATTCGTCTGCCTTTTAAGGGTGGAAAGTATCCAAGTATGGGCCCAACACGAAAAGGTGCGGTCAGGCGTTTCTTGCAGTTGGAGAGGCGACTGCAGAGCAACACAACTCAATACAAAGAATATGCCAAATGCATGGCTGAGTACCTCGAGCTAGGGCACATGTCTCCAATTGATGAGTCCAATGAGGTGCTTAGATTACCATTTCATTTTTTTATTCCCCATCACGCCGTCGTAAAGGAATCCAGTACCACTACAAGGTTGCGGGTGGTGTTTGACGCAACCTTTAAACCAATTTTTGGCTCTTCCTTGAACGACAAGTTGATGGTTGGACCTAAAATACAAACCAATGTTATCGACATTATTTTAAGATGGAGAAAATATAGGTTTACCTTCACTGGTGATGTAGAAAAAATGTACCGTCAAATCCATGTCAACACAGCAGATGCAAATTACCAACTGATTGTATGGAGAGAAAATCCCAGCCAAGATTTACAGATTTATCGACTGAATACGGTAACTTTCGGTACGGCATCAGCCCCATATCTTGCAATCAGGGTCCTTTTGCAACTATCAGAGGACGAAGCATATAAATATCCTACGGCTACTACTATCATCAGTGAAGAAACCTATGTTGACGATGTTATCACTGGAGGTGATACTATTGCTGAAGCTCAACACAAACTCCATGTAGTAAGAAACCTTTTGCAAACTGGAGGTTTCCAACTACGCAAGCAAGTCAGCAACTCAGTAGAGGTTTTGCAGAATATTCCAGCAGATCAGCGAGCAGTAGACTTCTCATTACCGTTTGTTGAAACAAGTGAAGAAGACGCTTGGCATCAAGTGGATGCCCATTCCGGATGTTTTCTCTTTCCAAGTCGTACAGGTGAAGGAAGTCGAAGTCACAAAACGATCCATCTAGTCCTCAATAGTTAAGCTCTATGACCCAATGGGCTGGGTCTCACCCTGCACAATCAAAGCAAAAATAATTATGCAGCAGCTTTGGGGTAGAGGGTTAGATTGGGATAAGCCGATTCCACCTGAACTGGAAAAGGAATGGGTAGCGTTTCGGAACGAGTTATCAGCACTTGAAGGAGTCCAGATTCGCCGTTGGATCAACACTGACAAAAACATCAAGAAGATTGAGGTCCATGGGTTTAGTGACGCGTCGGAAAAAGCATACGCGACAGCCGTTTACCTACGTGTACTGGATGGAAACGACAAAACACACATGCATCTGGTAATTTCAAAAACGAAAGTGGCTCCCTTAAAGACAATCACACTACCTAGGTTGGAGCTATGTGGAGCGGTACTGATGGCTAAACTTCTTCATGAAACGGCAAAAATCTTGAAGTTAGAAGCAGCCGATGTCTATGCTTGGACCGACTCAGTCATCACTTTATGCTGGATAAGAGCTGCTCCGTCAAAATGGAAGACCTTCATTGCGAATCGTGTTTCTAAGATCCAGAAATTAACCAGCAATACCATATGGAAACACATTCCATCGGAGCAAAACCCAGCAGATATAGCATCGCGCGGAGCCTTTCCCTCGGTGATCATCGACAACAAATGATGGTGGGAAGGGCCGGATTTTCTACGGCATCATTGGGATGCAATCCACCCTGTGCAACCATCTTGCTTGATTACTTCTCAAGAAGCCCGTTCGTTGACCGTCCATCACTGCCTAGAAAACAAAAACAACATTCTCATTACTGAAATTCTAGAAAAATTTTCTACACTTCAACGGTCATTGCGAGTAATTGCCTATTGCTTACGTTTTCGATACAGAAGCAAACACCCGGAACAGTACTCAGGTATTTTAACACCACTGGAGCTGGAAAAGACGCTGACAAGAGTCATATGCTTAGTGCAAAAGGAAATGTTTTCTGAAGAAGAAGAAAACGACAAAACCAAGGGATACACGTCACTCAATCCGTTTCGAGATGCGGAAGGAATCCTACGAGTTGGTGGGAGACTTTTCAACTCGACCCTACCCTTTCATAAAAAGCACCCCATTCTTCTTAAAAACCACACATTAACGAGACACATTATCGCCGATGCCCACGAAAAAACACTTCACGGCGGTAATCAAAAAATGATTGCCTACATTCGCCAACGGTTTTGGATTTTTAATCTGAAAAGTGCAGTCAAAGAGCACATCCACGATTGCAACATTTGTTATAAATTCAGAGCCAAACCGTTGGTGCAATTAATGGGCAATCTCTCTAAAGCAAGGACAATGGTTTCGAAACCATTCACTTTTACCGGAGTGGACTATGCTGGACCCATTGACGTCAAAACTTGGAGAGGACGCAACGCAAAGACATTAAAGGGCTATTTCGCGATATTTGTGTGCATGGCAACAAAAGCCATACACGTCGAACTGGTCAGCGATATGACGACTCAAGCCTTTCTGGCAGCTTTCAGAAGATTGGTTGCTCGGAGGGGAATTTGTAAGGAACTGTACAGCGATTGTGGTAGAAACTTCGTAGGAAGCAACAATGAGTTACAACGTCAACTCAAAAAAGCGAAGTTGGATTGGAGAAATGTGGCAGAGGTGTTGGTCAACGAAGGCACTAAGTGGAATTTTATCCCCCCGGCTTCTCCGCACTTTGGAGGTCTATGGGAAGCGGGGGTGAAGTCTGTGAAATTTCACCTCAAGCGCGTAGCTGGAAACCAGGTTCTGACCTTTGAAGAACTCACCACGCTTCTCGCACAGGTAGAAGCGTGTCTGAACTCTAGACCACTATGTCCACAGTCAGACGATATTGATGACCTCAACACTTTGACACCTGGTCACTTCCTCGTGGGAGAACCACTAATCGCACCGCCCCAACCTGAGTACGAGTTAGAGAAAATTTCCCACCTAGAGCGCTGGAAGAGAGTACAGACCTTGGCACAATCTTTCTGGAAGCAGAGGAGTAACGAGTACCTCGCCCGACTTCAACAACGACCGAAATGGGTTCGAGAAACAAACACAAAAATAAAGGAAGGCGACCTAGTACTAATCAAAGATGAACGACTGCCTCCATTGAAATGGAGTCTAGGACGTATTCTTAAACTACACCCGGGATCTGATGATTTGGTACGAGTGGTAACGCTAAAAACCGAAACAACAAATAAAACGACCCATATCAAAAGTATGTCCACTACCGAGCAATTCCTTTAGTACAGGATTGCAATAAACACGACGGGTAAAAGAAAACATTTAAAAAAGAGTATTAAATCTTACCATAAATACATATTAATAAATCAACACACATATAATTAAGTCTTAATCTAGAAAGGAATCGATTGTGCTGCCAAATGGCCCCTCCTCGACCGTACTCATACCATCGGCACTGCAGGAGCTCGAGGAGGCAATCGTTCCGGAAGGATTCAGTAAGTGAATCAACAACACAAGCCTTAACTTAAGCATAAAATAAATCCAACACATATTCATTCAAAAAACATTCATACCAACACTCCACATATGAACTCAACATAAACCAACACTCAAAATTACAAATAAAATACTTAAAATCGTAAATTAATTTATATTTATTGAATTAACTTAGCCTACACAAAAAAAAGAACATAAATTTACATAACATAAACATAAATCAATTCACTGTGTCAAGGAACAAGACGCAGAAACAATCTTCAAGACACAAAGCATACAGTCCACAAGTCTGCAATACAGAATACATATCAGGGTCGATAAAGAGGCATCAATTTCAAGGCGAACATCTTGTGAAGATCGTAAAGAAGAAATCCGGCTCATTAAGGTCAACCCACAAAATCAAAAGTGAAGATGAAAATTATTTATATACTCGTATATGTATCATCGTGAACATTGTTCACCGTGGGGGGAGAATGTTTGAGCAAATGTTTATATATTATATATTAAACTTAAATATAGAAAACTTATTATAATATTGTTAACTCTTTGCTTTAATACAAACGTAACTAAACACAAGTGTGAAGTTTCAAATAAATGTTTAGCAACACATGCAATTTAAGCAACATTTTGTACAGATTTACAAACAGTAAGAAACTGAAAATAAAACCGAATTTTATAACGTCTTACAACACCGAACAGAAAACAAGTGTTTTATTTCCTTACATATTTTAAATATATTTTATAAAGTGAAAAACTCTTAACTAATATTATCGAAGGATATTTTCCAACCCAACCCAACACATTAACATACGTAATTTCCTTTGGAGATCCCCAGGTGTGCCAGAAGCCGTTCGGCTTCGCCAGATATCGTTGACTTCAGATAGTGTAATTTTTCAATTTCAGATAGCACTGGGTTATGGTGGATCAACGAAACGAACAGATCGTGAAAGCCTCGCCACGTCTCATAAGTTCCCGAGAAAACTGGCAAATTGATCTTCGGCAGCTTGATTTCCACCCTCCTGGATGTCGTCGGCGTGGTTTCTGGGGGTTTGCTGTCCTTTTTTTTGACACAGGCTGGATTTTATCAACTTCATCTAATAAGCTGGAACGGTAGTCGAAATAATTCTCCTTTATTTTTTCGAAGGTCTCCTCTACTTCAAGGTTTTTGGAATCATCGTCACTAAGTAGACCCTGAAATTGTATAGTGGCTGATTCCATAGTCTTTTCTAGAAGTGACAGACGGCCTGCCAAGTAATTCGAGGTACGCTTACTTTGTCCTGCCTTACTAAAATTGATTATGACCTTTTCCAGTTGTTTTAACGTATTCGACAACACACCCTTATTCATTTTTTTTGAATATTTTGAATCGTTTCCTTCGAGTCCAAGTCCGAGTCCGTGTCGAAATAAGCAACTCTAGGTTGAATGGATGTTGGAAATCTTCCTGTGTAATCCTCCGCTCACTTCACACTAACTATTAATGCTTTTAATGTGGATTAAAATACGCGCGCACACTGTGTTATGTAAAAAATCCGGTTCGTTAGGACCAATGTTGGACGTTTGTCTCAAAAAAAAGAGGCCCCCGCCAGATGAAGTTTGAAAAAATACTCTGACTGTAATTAAAACGTTTTGTAAGAAAAACCCGCTTTATTCAACGTTATAATAAAAAATCATTTATTGGAACTTTAAACTGTGTCTTATGTACATTTTTTTTTCATATATTTGAAGTGAATTTGACATTTAATGCATTACGTTGCAGGGGCGTTGTTGATCAAGATATGACTTCTTGACTGGTCGACTTCGTGGTGACGTCACTATGACCCAAACAAATGGAACAAAGGCAAGAAACAGTGCACTGGTGCTTGCCTGATTGACTTGGAGAAGGCCTTCGATACCGTATGGTTAGAGGGACTCTTTTTCAAGCTGGACAGGTTGGGCATTAGTAAACCACTGCTGTATATTCTTTTTGATATGCTCTCCAGTAGACAGTTCATCGTGAAGAATGGCGATGTGACTTCTGCTGGAACATTTAACATTAAAAACGGTCTGCAACAAGGTGCGGTAAATTCGCCGATACTATTCAACATTTACAGAAGTGATCTGATAGGTTCACTTCACCATGCCATAGCGTACGCAGACGACATAATCGCGTACAGATCAGGTCCAAAGATTGAGGTCATTAATATACTTTTGCAGCGTGACTTCGACTAAATTAAGCGATATTGCGATGACTGGAAGTTGAAAATCAACTTTCAGAAGTCGGAAACCATTCTGTTTAGGACGCCTTTGTCTGGGGACTCTAGGGATACCAGAAAGAATTGGCGAAAGTTTTCTATCGTGGGGCAGCACGGGCAGCCACTTGCTTGTCGAAATGTAGTCAGATACCTTGGGATCTGGCTAGATCAATTTCTGTATTTTAACAAACATATAGATGTTGCTCTGGCCAGAGCCAAAGGTGCTTTTGCCCTTACAAAGAGACTGTTTTATAACAGCCAACTCGATGCGAGGGAGGGTGATGGTGATCTGCTACATGGCCCTTATCAGGCCCATGCTAGTATTTGGATGTCCCGTGTGGTTCAACGTGAGAGCAAGTTTATTGGAAAAGATTCGGTTGTTTGAGAGGGCTTGTCTTAAGACTTGTCTTCGCTTATACAGAACACCAGAGTCTCAGTACATAAAATTCTATTCCAATGAGGTTTTGTACAATAGGGCGAATCTAATAAGAGTGGACAATTTCGTCATTAAGTTGACTCGAAGGCACGTTGCAAGAGCAATGACCTCATTGAACAACCTGATCTCCGGGGCGTTCTACCCCAATTATATGTATCACGAGAGAGTTCGCTTTGACGGCTTTATTCCTCCAGAAGCGTTCCTCTATCTAGATAGTAAAGGTCTGATCCAGGACAGATTGGCGGTGCCGCTAGTCTTCCACGTCGCTCGAACAGCTGCGGACAGGCGACCCAACTACGACAGAGACGTCGCACATGGCAGTGCCGAGCGTCTCCGGTTCAGTAGGGCGGTAGGGAGTCGCGACATGAGGGATGTTGCTCGGCAGCACCAACACTTTTGGTGGCTAGTTGAAGGAGAGGATGCTTCGTCGTCGAATGCCTAAAATAATAAAGTATAGATAGCTTCATCTGAGGCAAAGCGGGTCAGCCTAATTTTTTTCTTTTTAGCTATGGCCGGCTTAAATAGTTTTAGGTAGGATTAAGTTGGTTTTAAGAAAAAAAAATATATAAAACCCAAAAAAAAAAAATAAATAAGAAAATAAAGGTTGAAAAATATATATATATATATACATGTATTTAAATATTATGTATATACATATTATGTATATATATATATATATATATATATATATGTATGTCTATGTTTGTGTTAGATGTAAGTAGGTTAAGTAGATTAAGATTTATTTTTAGGTAGTTTGTAGGCTTTTAGTTTTAAGTTTTAAAAAAAATTACAAAAAAGTTCCATATACAAAGTTTTGGCTTAAAATTTATTTTCTTAGTTTTAGTAGTAATAAATGTAAAAAGAGAAATAAAAGTAGACTGTAAGATTCGTCGAAAAACATAGTTTAAGTTTTAGATTTAACTTAGAGTGCCCGCATGGGGCCAGTAAGTTAGAATAAGATTATTTGTAAGTAATTTAAGCATAGGAGTACCCAAAAGTACAGCACACCGAATTCTAAGGAAAAACTAGCTCCATCCGTACCATGTACAGCGAGTCCAAAGTCTACTACTCCGAGATTATCCAGAAAGGGTCAAATTTTGTCAAACGATGGTGCAGAGGTTCAGAGAAGATGCGAGGTTCTTCGAAAAAATTCTATGGTCGGACGAATCAGCTCTTAAAAGGGACGGTTACATGAACCTCCACAATTTGCACGAGTGGCACGTGGAATATCCACATTTGATGCGGGAAGATAGATCACAGTACCGTTTTAAAGTAAACATGTGGACGGGAATTTCGAATGTTAGAATTATAGGCCCATTCGAGCTGCCGCAGAATTTGAATGCGGAGGTTATTTAGATTTTTTTGGAAAACCACTTACCAAGTTTATTGGAAGACATGCCATTTAATATTTATGCATGCATCAACAAGATGGCTGCCCAGAGCATTATGCTCGCACAGTACGAGAGTTCCTCGATCGGGAATACTCCAACTTGTGGAGTAAAAAAAAACATAAAAAATTTAAACGTGCTGCGCCAAAAAATTTCAGAAGCCGTTGAAGACATCAAATCCAGAAGATATGCCCGTCTTATCACCAGATCATTTGTAAAAAGATGTAGAGCTTGTATTGCCGCTGGGGGCAAACCGTTTGAACATTTGTTGTAAGATACAAGATCGGTAGATGGCGTATAGTAGCGCAACAAACAACAGTTGAATAAATCGATCCTGAAAGTATACACTAAGAGAAAGTAGTGTTCTGTGTGCTCTGTGATGGGAAAAAAATGAAATGAAATGACAAGGGTGACATGTCTGCCTATTTTACTTACACTAGTGGAAATGACGTGTTTATTCGTCTCAATTACGGCGTCACTGTCTGTCTCACACTTGGTACTCATATTAACTTACTAAAAAGAATTAATTATGAATCGGGTTTCTTTAACAAAATATTTTTGTTTTGTCCTCAATTAAGCGTTAGTCTAGCAAGTGTATACCATTTTGGAATCCAGACTAAATACTCCATCTTTTAAAGTTACTTGCCAAAATGGCATAGTATATTTTTTTGTCAGTACAGTCAGTTCAACTTGGATGATTAATGATTTACAGATACATAAATGGAAAAAAAAAAGCAATATTTTAGTTAAAACCGATATAGTTATGTTTCAATTTTGGACCCTAATTTACAGAAGAGATACTCAGGATTACGTGACAAAAAAAATCGAAAAAAAATTAAGATTTGCCATCACAGCACTTGAAAAATCGTCACAGGGTGTCAGATTACTCGATCTTTTTTGAGTGGCAATAATTTTAAAAGTGCATGACTTAAATTTTTTTTATAATTTCGTGATAAACGACACCACTTGACATATAACCCGTTTCAGGCTTGACGTTGATTTATGGGACACCCTGTATATATATGTATGTTTGTGAGTTTGAACTTTGCACTTCCACTTTGCGGACTTGTATTTTTATTATTTTATTTATTTGGGGAGAATACTATCCGGCTCGTAAGGACCAAATTGGTTTTGTACTTTGTGTAAGGTAGAAAGACGGGTAGAAAAAATGCGGGTCTAAAAAAAAAGTCTTTTACTTTTAGTGTAACAGCAAAGTAATTTCTGCCGGAAATTACATCAAGATTTAGCTTTTAAGTGTCATACATTTGTATTACAATTCATTATCTTAGTTTACTTTCTTTGTTTCCATTTAAGTATATACAATTTTCAAATCTCTATATAAAGTGACCACGAATATCCGACGTTAAAAATGATGTGATTGTAAGGCCTTACCAGTTTTCATAGCAGATTATATATTTAAACTTAGGCAAGGCTGCACCTGCAGCGCTTGCGATTGCCGCTACAATATACGAGTATATATCACAATTCCCCAAAGAATAGAAAACATAGACTCGTTATAAATTTACTGTACTATATTAATAATGCCATTAGGAAAATAAAATGTTTCTTAATGATTATTTGTAGTTGACTGTTTATTCAAACGAAACAATTGCGGTTTTACTAAACTTTAATTTTAATTCGAAATTTTGTGTATTATATAATAAATACTTGTAGTTCTTAAACTTTTGAAACATACCTATTTCGAAATATAAAGCTCATTTTGTGTGCACATTGTGTTTAAGTTTCAACTCTACTTTCAAGAAAAAATAGCTTTACACACGGGCATATTCTCTTTAAAACAAATCCTTCGTCAAATGGTCTTAGCTTATCGATTTATTTGCAGGACTTATTCTTTGACTGTTCAAACTGTGTGTATTTGTCATACTGTACAGGCTGCGTGTTTCTCAAAAAAAATTTAATTATTAAGTTCATAATTGCGATAGTAGAACAACGGATTTTAATTTGGCTTTGAAAACCGAATAATATTTTTTAGTCATTTACATAATTTTTTCGATGACATAGTTTTACATATAATAACCAAAACAAAAATTGATGAATTAAAAGTGTGATCGTTGTATAATATTTATTTCTCACGCTACGAAAAGTTTGGGGTGAAAAAATTGGACACAGTGACATGAATGGTGTAGTGATAATAGAATATTAATATGTTACAATAAAGAAATTTAACTGTTATATATGAGTGAAGACAGAAAATATTTTTTACAGTCTTTAAAACTGAACGAGGCAGATAATACGTATGTATTCGGACGAAAATGTCGGTCAATAAATATGATTGGAATTACATAATCAACTACAATTCGTAATACCCAGTTGAGGGATATTTGACGAAAAGTTTAATACATCTGTAAAATCATATTTTGCTGAAGTGTTAATAGCATAATAATAGAAGATGTACATATATACCTATACAAAGTGTATAAACTAAATGAGAAAATTATAACACATAATAATAACAGTTAGATAATTGAAGATATTTCCCTACGATATTGCAAAAATTGCGACCATAGCTGTACAACTCAGAAAAAAAAGTCAGTCACTAAACAAGTGCGATAATTTTATTTTTCACTTTCAAAACTATAAGTTTCAAAATAAATAAGTTCCGCAGTTCATTATCTCTTACCATGCCTATAAATGATATAAATATTCATATATTTATATACATATATATGTATATATATGGATAAATATCTATACATATGTATATGTGGATAAATATCTATACATATATGTGTACATGTGTTTATATAAATTCATTTCAATTGATACTATGGTAATGCCCAAGCACCATATATGTATTTAAAATAAATACAATATATGTATATGCATATTAATTTAAATTAAACATGCAAAGAGTTTATAATATAAACATAAAATTTATCTTTATAAAATTGATTTTATGTAGAAAATTTATGATTTGTGCCCACCAAAATCGCAATCGAGTATTATAATGAAATATGATCAATTAATGATTTACATGGTTAAAATGATGTTTTACTGAGTCATAGTATTTATATCTAATTGCAATGCACGTTAAAAACTATCAACGAAGAGTAAGCGGACCTGGAGCTTTTGGGACTTTCAGTGAATCGTGGTAAGTGTTTCGCCTCTCTTTCTTTAGCCTGCATTCTACAAATACACATATTTATATATATAATACATTGCATACATATATGCATACATTTTCTAATAAATATAAATTACCACAATAAAATGAAAAGCTGAATAAATATATCTCATAAAGGTAAGCCCTTTATTTTGCTATGTTTAAGTACATATAAATAAACTACAAAAATAGCTTTTCCAAAAATTTTAAAATATGTGTTATCTTACGTGTATGTTAGACATAACAAAATTCAAATATAAAGAGGTAGATATTATTATATATTTTTTATAATATGAAAACGTATATATGCACATACGTACATTTTTTGATATGTGCAAAAATGCACATACACAGTGCTTAACATAGTAGGAGATGAACGCTTGTATTAAATATTTAGGCATATGTACGTATACGTATGTATATGTATGTAACATATATGCTTGCTTTTTATACATTATTATTATTTTAAATTAGATAAATTACCCCATCTTAGGTTCTTTATTTAAAATCATCCTTCGGTTTGGTTGCTGCGTTTTCGGGCGTTAATAATTTTTCTGTGTTAAATTTTATACTATTTTCTTCTCGTTTCGTTGCATCGCTTTTTTTACTAACGAAATACCCACAGATGCAATCATACCTAAATCTCGTTACATTGTGAGAAAAACAACGAACGTTATGATCAAATATGTCGATGTCGGTGTTTTTTTTTGACATCGGTATCAGCGCTTAATTTTCAAATCCCCCCCCCCCAAAAAAAAAACGGCTGGCGGCCGTTTAACATTCGTATAATTTGGCGCACTGACATTTTATTTTTCCAAAAATTGACACATGGTTTGGCATTTTTTGACACATTTTGGTACAAGTTATCGTATCATGGAAAAATAGGTCTGGAAGCATTGTTTCTATCCGTGTTAACTCCGATAAATATCTTGCATAGTTTAGTTGTTAGTTGGGTTTAGTTGTTAGCGTAATTTATACGTATATTGGATATAAGTCCTGATACCGATAAAGAAAAAGAAACAGTTATTATCGACGATACGATTATTTCTTCGTTGATGTCACATATCAGCAATTTTAATTCACAATATAATACTTTTGTTACAGGAAAAAGCTGATTTTATTCTATATAAACCCGTAGTTTTTAAGTCCTATATAATGGTTACTAGATCTTATGCACTCACGAAGACTCTGCACTCACTCACGGTTTAGATCAATTTCGTCATAACGGGCTTCATTTTAGGCTAATAAAAATTACTTCAACAAGTTGAAAATTTTCTTTAATATTGCTTTAGTACGAGTATGTGCCAAAATATTATTCCCAAAATTACTAATTACTTGTAAATGTATTTTTGATAAGTTGATACTTGGGTCTTCTTGGTGTAAAATATACAGGAGGCTTCAGTAATATATCGGTAATTTTAAGTGGTGGGTAACAATCATATTGCGAGAAAAAAATTGCATTTGTGTAGGGGGAAATTTAGATAGAAAATGCATACACTCTTTGATACATATGCTTTAAATGAGTCTTTATTTGTCCTAGTTTGCTTCTTATGGTGGAAGAAAAGTGTATTCCATGATCTGAGCCTTACTTATTTTGTTAGTATTGGAAAACTCCCTGACTATTAGAATGCTTTTCTTGCGCTATTTTACTGGCGAGATTAGAACGATGATTCTGGAGTCATTGATTTCTGCCACAATATTTTGTTCCTGCTGTTTCGGTAATATTGGCCACCTTCCTGATAACGAACTATCCTGGTTTCGTGAACTTGCTGTTTTCCACAATAGGTATATAAGTTCGTCGTGGCGTTCGTAAGTTCTACATAATCTGTAAACAAAATTCCATCTTATTGCAATTCTATGAGTGCGATCCTGTTATTCTTCTCGAGTGATTTGGTCTTTAGCAGTCATCCCTCTGTCAGAACATTCAAGAGTAAAACCTTTTCCGACATAATGTCTGCTTTTAAATATCTGCATAACCCTTTCTGTATCGAATAGAAGTACTTCCCTCTATTTTATTCTGCAATTTCGTCAACGACTCCTAGTCCTTAAGTGGAGTATGCAAGTGTACCGTCGACTGAGCCTTAAGGCTATTGCATGGGTTGCCTTCGGTACTACATTTGGCTCTGTACACCCCCTATCAAAATGATATGTCCATTTCTTAATAGCTTATAATGAATTTTCGCTATTTTTTCACATCGATTGTTTGCAAGCTTAAAAGAGGAACCACGCAAAGCAATTGTGAGTGCGAAATACGTTTCCTTTTTGTTTGAATTGCTTTTCAATACGTCCAGTTTAAGTTACATGTCCAGATTTGACATCCAATGAAACGTCTTTAACTTTTTTTCGATGTTCTCGAAATTCTTACCACATTCTTTCAAACTGTTTTTGAAATGTACATGGTGTTTGTTTTACGATACTTTTCTGCTCATTCACCGTTTGTATATAATTGCTCTTTTTATCATCTAGATGTGACAAAAACAGTTAAATCATCGGAGATATGACCTAATGCGCTAGAATCGGTAGAGTATTATTTCTTTTTGACGATAATAAAAATACCAAACAGAGACAGGGTGATATAATGCATCAGACAGAAGAGTACTTCTATAGTTATCGTAGAGTACATTGGACACATTTTGCCAAAGTATAAAATTAATGGACGGGATAATTTAGCGAATTATGGTGAGTAATATAGCTTGGTGTCAACACACCAACGACAAAGATCATTCTGCATTGCAATTATCCCACCATCACAAAAGCAGACAGTTAACTCGAAAGTCATGACACTACAGTCGAAGTAAGGATCCTACCTATAGAGAGGCGGCCCCACATTTTCGTCAGAATGCATCTCATTTCCTTTAGAATTTTGTTATGAATTCAGAGGAAGGTTTGCCTCACGAATAATCAAGCCTACGGATGTGGTTCTTACAAGGACGTGTAGGCTGGCAAAACCGTTTTTTTATGTGAAAGCAATAGCCATAAATTATATTATACATATAAGACACGTAATTATAAGTATATATATAAGATAACTTTTGTCTTATCACAAACTTTTAGATTTAAAGAAACCATCTTACAATCCGCGTTTCTTTTCAAAAGCTCTCTTACACTGCCAATAACCTAACAGCACGGGTTTTCCACGTGATGTGTTAAGAATAAAGAAAGTTGCTTTCAAAAATATTCCTCAGGTATTTAGCATCGTCTATGAAACTGATGGTGACGTATTTTATCCTCATTCATCAAGTTCAAATGATAAGAGTACAGAAGATAAGAGGCCGTCCTGCGGAGAGTCTGAAACCCAGACTCAGATGTATGAGACACTTAGAGTCCTCTCTGGCTATTTTTGGTCTAAAATCTATTTATGGTATATGCATTTTTGTTTGTTTACACCTTTTCGTGCGTATGTTAGCAAAATCTTTGTGTTAGTTTAGGCAAAATGAATTAAATCTTTCATTGTTGTAATGCAAATTAATTTATTTTTCTGTCGTATATTGGGATTCATTAGACGAGCGATTTCATTTAAAATCGAAGTGTGTAGATTTCTTGGTCCTTCGAGCCAAAATGTTCGGCATAATGAAAAGTGAATTTTGAATATTGGTATGATGCCAATATACAAGGCGGAGGAAAAGTAATATCATAATGTGAATGCGACATAATTTTTGCAAATGGGAGCAATATACACCTGAAGAACGCAGAAGTATTGCTACTGCTTATTTGACCAATTTCCGGTCTATTGTTTTAACGCTGTTGTTGTTTTTAACGAATTTCGTCGCCGTCCTGTATCACGTGCACGAACAATCAAGCATTTGGCTGAGCGTCTCATGTATACTGTGTCCACTAAAGATGTCGCAAGAAGTGGCCGGCCCCGTATTGCTCGTTCGACCGAGAATATCACTGATGTGGCCGAAGACGTCTGAGAGAGTCCATGAACATCGACGACAGGCTAATTTACTTCCATGCTCTGTTAAACCTGGTCCAAGAAGATGATGATTTCGTATCTAAAATCATTATAAGCAACGAAGCCTATTTCCATTTAAGTAGTTATGTACAATATGTGAATAAACAAAATTTGCTATTCCGGGACACAGAGAATCTACATGAAATACACGAAGAGTTATTGGATTCCCTCCTTTGTTTGGTGCGGTATTAGCAGGCAAAAAGTGATTTGACCCTATTTTTCTAAGGACGTCAACGGTACCACCGCACCCGTAACTGGTGAGCGCGACAGATGTTAAACGAATTTTTTTTTTGCCGCAAGGTGATGAATTGGGTCTCGAGGATTGCTGGTTCCAGCAGACGGAACAACCGGTCGTGTGATCTCTCGTATTTGGCGATTTAAACTGGCCGGCCAGATCACCAGATTTCACGTATACCACAAGAATTAACAAACCACAAATCTTGAAATCCAACATTGAAGAAGAAATCACCCATTTGGAGTCAGATGTATTGCGAGAAAGAATTCAAAATGCCGTAAAACGAGCACAAATGTGCATCAACTCAGGAGGTGGTCATTTAGCCGATATCATTTTTTCAACTTAATGCCATAAATTTTAAACCTTTAGGCAAACTTTTCATGAAAACAGAGCCCCATTTTTTTCATTTCTAACAAAATGGCAGCCAATTCGCATTATGACATTACTTTTGCCCCACATTGTACTTAGCGACAATCTAAAATGGCGGAACAAGCACCGCAACTTTTAACCATCACAAAAAAAGTGAAAAAACTTTGCAAAGAAGAAGTTGGCTAGTGTAAATGGAATTTGAGACATCATCGCGCTGAATCAAACAAGAATCGAAAAGGAAGTGCATCGAATATGAGATTCTAACAATTGGGACTGATTTTTAAATAAACAATAGGTATTTTGAAGAGTTACAAGATATCTCTGAACAAAATTATAAGCGACACAGTTATCTCCCCTAAGTGGAAGTCAAAATTCAGCCGCAGTACTCGAAAGTCAGCAAAAAAAGCAACTTATTAGATTCAGAAATTCTTAGTAAGGTTTAAGAAGCTTTTCATTAAAAATAATTTCATACAGATTATTACCATCTAAGTGTTTTAACATCTAAGAGTATCTGCGATCAAATAAAAGAGTGCTGACAATGAAAGATGAGAACAAGCTGAGTATGAGCAGAAGTGCGGAACCAACAATGAAGTTGTCTACTGAAACACGTGTAACAAAATTTTAAAATCTAAGTTTGAGAAGCAGAACATCGAAACCAGATGCTGTAACTCTACAAACTGCAAAGAGATCAAGTTTCCAACCATAAGGATGCTATTACGTAACGCAAATATTGTATGAAGTTTGGACATCATATTGGGAACGAGCACACCTGCCACATCTATAGAATTGGAAATGAAGTGGTTTCAAAACTCAAGGGCATTGGTCAGCAACTATATATATTCAAAAATCGTTTACTTTTTTACTTTCATATCAGTTCGGAATGAAAATGTCTTCGATTTGAAAATACATCATGTACCATATATGTAGGTACAATGCCAAAAATTGGTGAGTTTACGTAAGCTGCTGGAGTCCATTAGTGATTCAGTTTTTATATCTAAAACTTGACCCTGGATCAAGGAAATCATATCAGCCGCACATACAAGAATTCAAATGCTTGAGTATACAAATCATTGCAGCATATAATTTTTTTATTTAAATAATTCAGGATGAAAAGGTCAGGTTGGAGGTAGAAGCCCTAGTAGTGCTTGTTATTACATTAAAACTACCTGCTTAGCGAGTTACAACACATAACTCAACTCAACTACATTCTCAAAATTTGAGGCTGTCTGACTCGCTTTACGAACAGCGAAAAGAGATTGCGTTACTCATTGCAGCAAACATCTTGCATTTGGTAGTGTAAGTCATTGCTGTCAACTCAGACACCAATCCATTTTACAAATAAAACTGTCATACTGCATGAAGGGTTTCATTTTCAAACATCAAGAGACATTTTTACACAGAAGGTATTCTGTGCATAAGCATATATGGAAAATTCTGTTTTCCTGGCATCGCAATATTCAATATATAATTATACTCCGATTTAATGTTCTCTACCACATTTTGGTCGAAACCCACAACGAGAGAAGAGCTGTAATTTTTGCACTTCCCGTAAGAATACATTTTCCACTTTTTAACGTCTGGTCCATTGTTCTGCACATTTTCTCTCTTCCCCTAATTGCCCCAGGATCCCACAAGTTACGCGTGTCAGCTTGGATGGAATGAAAAGCTCAAAAGATTCCAGAAGGGAATTGGTTTCATGTTTGTCAATAGGTTCTGCCTCTTTAACTGATTTCTGTTAATTAGAATTTAAGGTAGGAAATACTCTTACATTGTGCCTTATTTCTTTGGTAAACCATATGAGTAACATAAGCAAAAATATTAAAAAAAAGTAAGTAAAGTATTTCGAAATGTGTCTAAATTCTTAGTTAAGTCTCTTAGTAAGGAGCCACACATTTTGTTCGGAAATGGAGCTTTCCTTTGTTATTGTATTGTAATACTCCTTAAGATTGTTTCTTATTTCTTTTGTATTGGCAAGTCGTGTTCTAGACCTTACTTTATCCAAGCGAGGCATCTCCTCATTCTGACTCCAGGTGCCTGGAATTATGATACCTTTGTTCTATCTACACATTTGTCGGTACTATAAATATGCGAATAAACCTTAGAAAATTATGTAGCACACAGTATGGTGGCCGTGGTGTAGTGGTAGTAGCAAACGCTTCTCACTCGGAGGGTCCAGGTTCGAATCCTGCCCATGGCAAATCAGTCTTTCATTGTGTAATTGGAACTCAGACAAAAAAAATTCTGCGTGTGAAGGCATAACACTGACACGTAGATTTGGCTGTTATAAGAGTTTCAAGCAATGAAAAAAATACTGGGAATTATATCTCGAATCAACTCTGAGTGAAGAAAAACTCTCCGTCCTATTCGGACTCCCACCCCTGGAGAGCAAAACATAGAAACCAAACACACCTGAGTTTCAAACCACTACAAAAAAAAAAAAAAAAAAAAAAAAAAAAAAAAACAATTTTCCTTTCTCCTCCGCCCGCGCCCTTTCCGCCCTAACAGTAAAAGGGTATTTAATTTAACCCCTTAGTCGCGCGTAAATTATAAAAAAAAAAAAAAAAAGTAAGCTAAAATATTTGCATCAGCTTGCTCTAAGTTGATTTCTATTGTTTTTTGAAAGATATCTTTATACACGGCAACCTCCACTTAATCGATAAATGAAAATTTTTTCTTCTTTCGTAATGCCTATTTGGGTAAAGGGCTAGCAAACTTTTTCTGGCAGGGGAAGTGCCTCGTCAACAATAAAACCACGAGGATAAACGTATGAATTCTTTTTGTGGCGATGGTATCTGACGTGTATGCAACTTTTCAATTTCTTCTTAAGACTCTTCCATCAGAATATAAATTCGTAGCTAGAATTTAATACAAAATACTATAATACAACGGAGTGTGTACCTTTACAGTTAACAAAATCTGAGCCGCTCTTCAGGGGCTTTCTGATAAGGACGTATTTTCCCTTCATTGCTCCCATACAGTGTTCAAAGTTCCACTGTTTCTTGAATCCTTCAGCAATATTCCTCCAACCAGTTTCAGTGGACGTAAACTAAAAGAAAAATGAAATTAAATCAGTTGTTGCATTATTGTTCTGTTATTATCTTACCTTTAAGGCACTGCAAATAGCTAACAGGTTTCAGGTACAATTTTCCGATAGTTTGGGGTGATACTCTTAAGGTAAATTTAAGATCACGCTAGTCGGCTGATATTGGTGATCTCATAAAAGTTTCTTGTTTTGATGCAACATGGAAATTGTATGGGACGCTGCAGTTAGATGGCGCGGATATATGTATGTCAGGGAGTATAAATATCAGCATCCAAAAATATGCAAGTCAGTTCTAAAGCGAAATTTGAAGTGTGAATTAAGAGAAGTGATTAAGAGGTTTAGGTAAAAGTGGTTGAGATAACCGATTTGATTTTCAATTGTAATTGTATTGAATAAAGGCATTGAATTGAAAGTAATAAGTTCCTTTCATTTATACCCACACAAACAATCTACATTATTATAAATTTCTTACTTCTGTTTAACTCAGACAGTACCAAATACTGAAGAACGACTGAAAAAATATTCTTGTCGTATGGAAATCGCATGCTGATTGTAACGCGTGTTTGCACATACAGCACAAGTCGCTTCCTTAGTTGTATCGTGTATTTCCTACTTAAAATTTTGCTTTTTACTAGACTCTTTTACTAAGAGCTGGAAAGCCCTTTTCCTCTTTCCAAGATAGAAGAAAATGAGATTACTAGTTGAGTGTTGCTTTCAGCGCTTTTATCTTTAGCACGTGCGTCCTACCGCATCTCACCATTTTCATCTGTCTCTAAAGTACATATGTTGCTTGAGGACTAAAAGTTTTCCCAAGGCCGGAAAAGGTCACTTGTGTATTATCGCTATTGCGAATATCACCTGAAGTGTTGTACATATGTAAATTCGTCAGGCTTTTAACAGTTTAACGTTTCATTGGCGCTTAATTCAAAGTCTCAACTCTCTTCTTTTCAGAACCTTAGTATCTTAAACCTTTCCGTTATGTCAAGTATTATACTAAAAAAATTGAATAAATAAATCATTAGGATAAGTTGTAAGATATATTTTTAATATTCTTGTACCAAATTAGTCTATAAAGTTAATTTGTAAGCAAAATTTGATCGGTTTTTAGATACAAGATGCGTCTTATACTTCAGCCCGATTTTTTTGTCAGTTGTTTATTTTGTGTATCATTTGACAGTCATGGAAAGTGGTTGATAAAAATTTATTATGGGACATCTAGTGTCACATGACGTGTTAAAGTCAAAGACGTACTGTGTTTAAAATCACCCTGCATTTGTTGATGTACGTAGGCGGCCGTTGGCCATATTTCGTTTTTACACCATTTCTGAACAATAATACCTTTTAATTAGTCGAAAATTTCAACAAGGCAACACCTCTGATCACTATCGCGCATGCTTGATTGGATTGTTCTCTGCTTTACCCTTCGAATTTTATGTTATACAACGCCCCTCGATTTTACTGTAAAGCCATATTAAAAGTACCCTTTTATAATTCGGTTCAGGTGCTGTATCGCAAGGACACTATCAAAAAGAAAATGTTTTTATCAGCCCGGTATCTAACCATTCAAAGGCACGGATCGAGAAATCGACCCTTAAAGTGAAAACACCTTGCTGTGTCTCTTGTGCTTATCTTTTAACAGGAGAATTTTATTCTACAAATATTCTGTCTTATACGCTAATTTACACAATTAAGGTCGTAGGATAGTAAACGGGGCTTGGTGTCGGAATTGACGTGGAATGATCATGTTTTCTGAGCGTGGCGTCCATTTGACACCTTGACCTCATCACCTTGGAATCGTCGGTTTTAAAGTTTTGTATTACGAACATCGTTCAAGTTGTTGGAATGCATATAAAGGGTTTTCCAATAGGGACTTGACAATTTTAAATTTAATTTGTGAACGCACTCTTTCACTAATCATCAAACTGTCACTGTCTATTTATTCAGTAAACTCAACATATTCATCATGGTAAAGTACACGAATGAGCAACGTCTGCAAATTACAAAAATTTTCTACCGAAATTCGGAGTCGGTGACTGCAACTTTAAGAGCGTTAACTCCAATTTTCGGTCGTAATTCTCGCCCTAGTAGACAGGTAATAACAAGCTTAGTGCAAAAATGTAAGTCAACATATTCGTTGAGTGATGTTGCCGTGTCAGAGACAACGGGTTGGTCGAAGGGTCGAAAATATCGTTGCCGTTCAGGCGTCCGTAGCAAACGATCCAAATCAGTCAATTCCACGGCATTCTCAAGAATTGTTATGTCAAGAATTATAATAGGGTGTACAAGAAAATAAGGAAAATATGTATGTGAAAGAATATACGGTAATTGTTGTATACGTTTTGACATTTTCTCTCCCGTTGAATGGAACATTCAACTTGAGTTAGAATGAATGTTCATCATAAAAGCTGCATCAGTCACTTGGTCTTCTTGAGCCAGGTCCTTAATCATGCTGATTTGATGAGTGTGTGTTGAAGTATTTTGAGTAACTTTAACTGTACCAGAAGGTGTGTTTGCAATTGATTGCAATCTCTTCCATACAAGGTAACATATAATGACAGTTGTTATGAAAAAACTTAAACTGGTCATGCTGTAGTGATGGACATCATGTTGAATTGGTGTGTTTGTTAGCTTATTTTCCATCTCTAATAGTTTGCGTTTAATGTTGTCTAATTCGTTCGTGTGCATTTGGTAATGCACCGCCAAATGCATTGTTGATTTTAATTAATTTCGTGGCGGCTAATACCCCCATTTATTTCGCGTAATACAAGCTTAAACTAACTTAAAAACTAACAAAAATTAAGGGTTAGGAAATAAGGGAATGGTGGAGAAGATCAAGTTTTAGACGAGAAGTGCTCAAGTTAAAATCAAAAAGGTGGAAGTTTGAATTGACCTTAAGCGGTGCGGTGGGTTGGAATATAGAAGACAAGAGGACATCGTAAGTTACGGGAGTTAATGTTAAAGGAAATAGAATTGCAAATAGAAGGGCAATCCATAGAATCAGAGAGCAGTCGATGAAGAGAGTGTTGTCAAATTTGAGGCGGTCACTATAGGGAGATAGGATAAAAAGGTCATCCCCGGGTAGTCCTTGGAGGACAAATCGAAGAAAACGCCGTTGAATAATCTCTATTCGGGATATATGGACTCGCTGAAGGGGGCCAGCCTTTGCTGGAATATTCGAGAAGGGGCCGGAAAAGGGTAATGAAAAGTTACTAGGGGTTGCAAAATTCTCCACACCATTGTTTAGGAAAACCAATTGATGAATTGGCTTTAAGGATTATCTCATCAATATGGAAAATTAAGTTTAACTCCCTGTCGTATAAAATTCTCCAGGTCGCGATAGAATTGAACCTGGGCAACATTTTGGCCATGCAGAAAATAAAGTCGGGGAGAAGATTTATTGGACTTGCATGACAAAGTCATAGATTGACATTTGGAGATTTATGCTCTAAGAAATTTTTTAGACACCAAGTGAAAAACCTATCGTGGTCTTCTTGTAGGACAATAGAGATTTGGGGTGAGGATATAGTTTTGTCGAATTTAGTGTTAGTGTTTAGTGTCGTCGGCGTAAGTGGATAAGGAGCAGTGTTTAATAATCCTCCCAAGATCGTTTATAGTTAAAATGAAAATGACGGGACCCAGATGGCTACCAGTGGGCAAAAACGGGGTTAAAAAGGCTATAATAACAGTTCTCTAGATAAGAAGATATCCATTTTGACAATATGGGGTCAAAACCGAGGGAAGTCAATTTGAAAAGGATCAATTGTTGTGATATTTTATCGAAGACCTTTGCGAAATCTTTAGCAATAACATCGATTTCGTTGCCATTTTCTAGAGCTGAAAGCGCGAAGGATACGAATTCAATTAAATTTGTATTAGTTAATCTACCTTTCAGAAATCTACTCGTATGCTGACTGGGTAATATAACTGACTTGCACTGAAAGTTTAGAACTTCATATAAAACATTTTCGAAAATTTTAGGTATGTGAGAAAGCTTAGCAAATGGACGGTAGTTGGTTACTTCATTCTTTGATCCCTTTTTTTGAACCGGGGTTATGAAAGAGGTCTCCCAAACTTGGGGGAACTCCCCTTATGTGAGGGACAGATGAAAAAGGGAGGAAAGTGGGTGCAAAAATTGGAGGCGCACTTTTTGAGAAATATTGCTGGGAGCCCGTCTGGCCCGGATAAAAATTCATCTTGAGATTTTGTAACTTTTCTTCGATAAGGGTGGGATCAAAAGATTGAGAGTGAGAGGGGCCAATGGAGAAATTGGGAAGGTACTTGAAATATATGGGTTCGGGTACGAAGAGGTTGTCTGCAAATGACTGTTTAAAAAAGTTTGCAAAATAATTGTCAATAGCATGTGGGTCGGTCGATGATATATTATCGAACGAGAGAGCATCGTCTGTAAAACTAAATTCGTCGTCGTCTTAGCGGCACACCACATTTTCCGCACAACCAAGTCAAAGACAACAAAATTGCAGCAATGGATGCTCGCAATACATCCCAGACCACCAGCTAGTTACTTGAGAATTCGATTTCCACAAAAACAACGAAGAGAAAATCCATCCATCGTCGTCGTTGGTGTAGTTATCGTCATCGTCGTTGTCGCAGCAGCAATCGAAGAGCTATTTTTCCGTCGGAGGCTCCATGAATTTTTATATTTTCCTCATTTGACATCGTTTTCGGCCTTTGCATCACATTTTTCACTCTCGCTAGTGTATTTGTAACTTCGCGCTGTTTCCGTTTTTTAACTCGCCCGTTCGGTCCGTCGGAAGTAGTCGCATTTAATTGGTGTGCATGCGAAAGAGATCGGAATACTGTCGATTGGCCAAAGTACACACACTCACGTATAGGTGAATCGATGTGTGGTGACGTTTGACGCGACAAAACTCGAATTCCTTCGTCGTGACAACAACAAAAACAACCGGAAAATGTGTATAATTCACAGCTAAACCGCCGCAAAAAATATTTTTTTCAATTTTTCAATAAATTTTCCTTTACTTTGTACGGTTTTCGTTTTGATCCTTCGTTCCCCAATCACACGAGAATACAACACGCTTTCCGTTTTATTTTTCCTTCATTTCGTCTACTCTCTAGGTTTACCGTGTGTAGTTCTGTATGAATTTTGATTTTTTTTCGCTAATTAACATGTTTACCATTGTACAACAATAGTGTTTGAACGGGGCAGCACAACAACAAAATCTAAGAGAAGCCACCACCATCATCATCATCAACAACGTCGAACGTCGCTGTCGTCGAAGTCGAGGCCGTCGCCGTTGTAGTCTCCTCTGATACCATCTGATTGTGCAACATTTTCGATCTTGGATCACGCACCAAGCCAAACATTCATCCATTGTCCTCCACATCTGCTTAACAATCAAGAGCAACAGAGTCTCGGAATCGTTAGATTTGTGATTCCCAGTCAATTGGAATTTTTGTCGTGAAATTCTCTGAAATCCAAAATCGGTCACGGTTTACTGGCGAGTTTGCTGTAAAAATGGTCAAGGAAAAGCAAGGATGGATTTCGAAGGCGTGTCGCATGTATTTGCGTCTTCTCAGACGCTGAAACCGAGGTTCTTCTGGTGACATCATCCCGACGACCAGAATTGTGGATAGTTCCCGGCGGGGGAGTTGAACCCGAAGAACAACCATCTGTAACTGCTGTGAGAGAAGTGCTCGAAGAAGCTGGGGTCGTTGGAAAATTTGGTAGATGCTTAGGCGTTTTCGAGAACCAAGAACATATGCATCGTACTGAAGTTTTCGTAATGACCGTGACAAAAGAGCTAGAAGAATGGGAAGATTCACGGACCATTGGTCGAAAACGTCAATGGTTTTCCGTTGACGATGCTTTAGCTCAGCTGACTTTACATAAACCAACACAGCGGCACTATTTACAGCAGTTAAGGCATTCGATGAAAACCACATCCTCACCTCCACCATCACCGACCACGGCATGAAAAATAAAAATGCCCAAATCTCATTTCAAAAACATTTGTTATTATTATTTTCAACCTGGCAGAAATTCTAACACCGAAAAAGGGCAAGCGAACAAAATTTAACAACAAAACACGAAAAAAATCATCAAAAACGAAAGAAAAATAATAATAACAACAAAAACAAAATGAATATCTTACTCTGGGCAAAAACAAGTGCGCGGATATATTCTCTATTTTCTACAAAAAAAAAAAAAAAAAACAAAAAAAAATTAATAACAAAACAAAGTAACAAAAAAATACCAAAAATCAATTACGATTTCTTTTTTTGTTAAATCTAATTTATATACTCGTACTTATGCGGATAATGATAAAAAAAGAAAGAACACAAACACTTCCACTGATAAACACATCACTATACAACGCATCTTAACTTAACAAATTAAAACGTCTGAGTTTATTTTGTTGTTGACGAATTGATACAATGTCTTAGGATCGTTGATAAGGTTGGTATCCGCTGTGTCCAGAAAGCGCTGAAAGAGGCAGTTACAGAGCTGGGTGAATTGGAGGTAGGTTTCAAGATAGTTAGAGTAGTCATAATAAGAATTGGTGCGAAGAAAAACTGTCCATAATTTGTTTCCTTTGTTTTGTAAAGAGCGAAGTCTTCTGTTATACCAGAGAGGGGAAGTAGTTGATGTTTCATGTCGAGAAAAGGGGACGTAAGGAGAAATGGAAATAAATATTTCACTAGAAAAAATAGAGCCAGCATCAAGTAAGTATAGGTTGGTAAAATCATTTGCTAAGATATATATTGATTTTCCGAAAATTGGCTTTATGGAAGTTTAAGGAAGCAATAGTAGTGGAAGAAGTGGACTGGTATGGAGAGTTATGGAAAAATGAGAGAAAAAGAGGGGGTGTAACTTGTCGACAGTTGAAAGGGTAAAGGGACAAAATATTACTGTGGAGTTAATGGCATCGCTAATGAAAATAAGGTCTAGTTGCCTACAGTTGGAGTTAGGGACGTCACTTACATTCATAGCCTTGAGTCAGTTATGCTATCAATGAATAGACATTCCTTAGATGAAGTAGCGTTTGACGCGGTAAAAAATAAGTGATTATCCGATGAGTCGACTAAAGCAGAGGAAAATTAAAGTCACCAAAGATAAGGATATCGTCGATGGAATCACTTAGGTCAATTAGTTGGTCAATTGCTTTAATAGCAAAGTTGTAGGATTCGATAGGTTGAGCTAGGAGAATATAGCAACAATAACGTACAGGGACCTATTGGGACCTGTTATTTTAATTGAAACAAAGTCAAGTTTAACAGAAAAAGAGGCAGCGATGAGAGAGGAGTTGAGATTATGGTGAATAGCAAGTAAGATACCTCTGCACGGAGAATCAACTTTAGGGAACTCAGAACCACTAACCATGGGGAGAGAGTGAGCGTCATCTTGGAAAACTTTATAAGAAGATGGGAATAGCTCCTAACTCTTTATGTCGAGGATCAGATTGGTTTCTGTAAGAGCATAGACGTCGAAGGAGAGGCCATGAGATTTAAACAAAACAGCACGAGTTTTAGAGCGCATGCCCCTTACGTTTTGGTAGTAAAATGAAAGAGGTAGTTTATTGCGTGGAGGAGCACTGGAGTGTAGATGAGATGCAGGCAAAGGAGGCAAGTTAGGAACGAAAAAAATTTATCATGGTCAGCTCGGCTACGCTGAAGGTGAGTAATTCTTTTAGGCTTTACAAAGCTCCGGAAAGTAGTGAGGGCATTCGCAACCTTTTGGGGAGGTGTGTTGAAAGTTTCCTGGTACCTGTTGTAAAGCTTCCTGAGACTAATTATATCAGTAGGAAAGCCATCCTGTTGGATGGAGACCATCAGAGTTGCTTTGGTTTTTCCTTAAAAGCAAACGTAATCGGATTTATCATAAAGATATGCGAGAAAGAGGCGTATATTTTCATATATCTTTTTATCCCTTAGACAAGAGAGTGCATATTCTTTTGGGTTAATTTAACGTTTGGTAGTGAAAGGGGATCAAAAATAGGGGCAGGGGCCCCTGCCGAGGAAGAAGGCGAGCTAGAAGCGGGGTTTAAGATGTGGATGATCGGATATGAATATCTATGTCTTCGCGAAGAGAATTGATGGCATTACAACTATTATTATTATTTTGCCACAGATCCCCTTACAGGCAACAAATTCAGCATTATTGTCGCTAATGGAGCAGTTGGTTAATACACAAGATGACATGACGAAGGCCAGGAAAACAAAACAGAAAATATAAATAAAAAATGCAAAAAAAGCACTGTCGCGAAATAAACAGACTAGTAGGTCAACAATAAAAATGGCGAGTCTGCTATAACAATGTTTGGGTGAGAAATTAAGTTATCGGATTGATTGAACTGGAATAAGCGGAATAGGAATTCATAATTATGGAGTAAAGTAAGAGGGCGACTGAATACAGTGGCGGTTTGAACTGAACCGACTTGGTGGTTTTAGTAGCCAGACGATATTGGTAGATGGAGTATATGATATTATTCCCTCTGAAAATAATAATTTGTGCGTGTCTATAGTGAATAGATATTGTTTAATAACACATCCAAGTTCACCTTTAGTAGCTCTGATCGGTGAAGACTAACTTGTATAACATTTGGTGTTGTTCTTTCTTCCAAGGAACACATCCATTGATTTGGAGTATACAGATGAATCTAATGAGGGCCCTCTGCAACATTTGATATACGACAAGCAGATGATTGTTTGGCTTCATTAATGAAGTTAACTTCGCATGCGCCGTTTTGGGGTTCATTTCTATACATGGGCGATTGTTGCTTCCATATGGCTTTTTCCTCCTTAAATGAAGTGCAGGATGCTATAGCTTACCAAGTGCAACACCAAACTATATGGTCAATATCGAAACAGGACTGTCACCGATTTTCATTAAATCATTAAAATTGCATATAGATTATGTAATAAAAGTTTTAGAATTGTCGGACGATAGACTTCCAAAAATAATTGCGAAGAAGGTAGTCGAAAGGAATACGCTCTGGTATAAAAAACTCGAAGAGCTAGCAACGTATCGCAGATTAGAATGCAATTTAGCTTATGGAAACGAAAGATACCGCAAGGATGTGCTTGGCAATCTTATTGCGAAAGTAGATGAACAATACAGAGCTGATTGCGTAAATATGGCTTCACCGTATTAAAACACAATTCGTCTAAAAATAATTATTTCCACAATGACAACAGCAAAGAACTAATTTCGGCTGTTTTTAAGATGAGAGGCGAACTAATACGCCTTAATTACTCGTATATCCCACATCGTCCAGATCTACCAATTTATTGTAGTCTTATCTGAGAGAGATATTTTCTGGGAAACGACACAATATCTGAGGAAGAAGTTGTAGCCTATCTAAACTGCGAAAACAACTTTTTTACTTCAATAAAGCAGCAATCAATTACCGTAGTGAAATTATTCCTGAGAACTTTTAGCTTTGTAAAAAAAAATCAAATTAGTATAAAATTTTTTATGTTTTGCTTTTTTATATACGAGTATCTTTAAATCTTTTTAAATTCAAGAATTGCATATACGAGTACATTAAAACAAACTTGTTATTAAATGTTTAATTTCATGTCAATCAGGCTGGCGGCAAAGCCATTCTTAATGATTTTTGTAACATAAATTTGTATTATAAACAAGAAAACAAACAACAAATCTAATCTAAACTAAATCTAAGTACAGGAACGAAGTTATTGTTCGGTTAGTAGATAATACTGATAGCGAAATAAATTTACCAACAGGTAAGGAAAGGATGGTTGGATTACGATGAATGTATTGTTTAATTTTACTGGCGGAATGATGCGGAATAGTTCTAAATCTTCTGAGGGTAGAATTGGTATGGTGATTTTGGAGATAATATAATTGGATTTCGATCTCTCCTAGACATTCATGAGACCATAGAAATCTAGAATATTGTCTGCTGTGGATAGAAGTTTTAGTGACGGCGGGAGATTTGACTGTATTTTGTTGATCTCCCCGACGAGCTGAGATGGTCATAACAACTGTGTGCATATTTTTCCGTACTGTGTGACCGTCATGACGCCTAAAATTGTGGTTTGAATACTATGAAAATTTGTGGTAGACAATTTTGACTGCAAAGTTAATGAAATAAATAATTGTGAAAGTTAGGCTTGGTAGAGCTCCTGATATGCGTTATTTGCAACCAATGGATTATTAATGAGGTCCTTTAATTGATGAAATAGATGGATTATACTTTTATGACCCTACTGCATGATCTTAAGTGTTGCATCTATTAGTGATGTCTGATTTTTCAATAAATCGGAGAGTTGTAGTTCGGTTTGTTAAACCTTTCTTATGGTATCTTGCATATAATCAGCAAATTCTGAACGAAGAATGCCAAATAGTGCGCTAGCTACATTGCCAATAATGTTGACAGCTCCTCTCCGCATTCTTCTCTTTTTTTTGTTTTTCAAAAGCTCATTGTTTTGAGTCAATTCATTGATCAGGTCTTGAAATTAGCTTATGACCTGCTGACAGTCGTTATTAGTGTGGTGCAGTAGCTTGCACACATCAATTAATCTAACATATTAACCTTTGAAAACTTCAAAGACCTACTTCAAAGGATGTAGTTTCAAAAGGTGCCACTTTTGTTGTAGTTATCGTTAACTATGTAATGAACAATGTGACAAGAGCAGATCCCAAAAACACCTTAACTTTTTTCTTAGGCTGTGAGTTGTTCAAGGAATTGTCTTCCATACTTAAAATTGGTTTCTAAATGGATTTTCAAATATAATCCCTGCGTCTTCAATTGTAAGTGGAGAGAGTTTATGTACGAAATGTAGCCGAATTTCGTTAGATGTTCGAACGTTAACGACGCAGATAAGCCCAACATCTCCAGCATATGCCTTTATGATCTGACCCAACTTACATCATGAGGGAGGAGTGATAACGATAAGATACCTTCTTTCATGATAACCATAGTTCCCATATTCTGAACACACTATTTCCATTTTGAGCGAAATTGCAACTGGTTTAGGTATTCCAAGTGTCACCGCCTCCAAAATTCATTCTTCAAGTGCATTACAAATTACCATCGAGTGGTACAGTGTTCCTACTATATTAAATGAAATTCCTCAGTCTTATTTCACATCAGAAACTTTAAAACTAGAAAAAATTAAACTTATTAAAAAAAAAAAAAATAAATTATCAAATATATATTTGTGTATACTAAAATCTTCCATTTGTTCTATATTCCACCACTTATTGAAATTGAACTAAGCTTACGTTACCCTAGATAAATCTGCAATTTAACCTTCCGCAGATAAGCCTTAAGCTTCGCACAAAAACGTTATATATGTATTAATTTTCGTATAGGAAACTTAGAGGTTCAGCATGGCAGTTAACTAACGAATTAAGTGGTTTGCCAATGAGGACGTGGCTTGAAGTTAAAGCCATTAAAATAATGAGATCGGTTGACATCGGTGTTATGCGTCTTGAGTTCAATATAGCTCCAGCTTTAGTAACAAAGGTTTCCATTTCCTCATACGTTAATGATACAGATTCTAGTGCTGATCGGAGTGGGTGTTTGGCGGATTTAACTGCGGCTTCATATAAGCCGCCGAAATGGAGTGCTCGTGGAGGGATAAGATGATGGTTTTCTGCACCGACGAAGTTTGTTCCGTTGCCGCAACAAAGATTTCTGCAATTCCCACGCCTTACAGTAAATCGCTTTAAAGTTTCCATAAAACCTTCGGTGGAAAGCCCAGTGACTAGCTCTAAATGTATCGGTTTTGTTGAAAAACAGTAAAACACTGCGATGTACGTTTTCCGATGTCGCTTGCCTCAGATTTGACTCCAAACTGGGCCATAAAATTTTACTTCGGGATATACAAATGGTCTTGCAGGTTGAATCGTGATGATGGAACATTGCCTATCAACTGAGTGAATATCCTTAGTCTGTTTTTGCGCAAAAAATAAATGTTGCACGAAGGATCTGGCAAATAATTTTCATTGGATAGACCAATAAGTTTGTCTGGCGATTGCAAGTAAAGCTTGTGAAGGAATATGACGATTGTTCAAGTGTACTTCAATTAATATCATTTTAGTGGCTGGATGTCTGTAGGAACATTGGATTTTTTGAAGCGTATGGCAAATTTTATGCTTCCAACCTTACACCAACTCTCATGATATCCAACCGATCAACGAAAGGCGTAAGTCCGGTTAAGGAACTAGTACTTGGCAGCTCCCAGAACCTCTTTAAGTTTGTCAAGTTTTCTTCAAACCCTTCATTTTGCATGATTTTTAATATTACGTAACGCGTGTTTTCTAATTAAGCATCTTGAAGTTCCGATCTCTTAGAGTTTACTTGTGTTTTTTGTTGGTGACCCGAAGTATATTTGTCATAACGTGCTGAACCCTCTTAAATGAATTTCTGTGGTCGACGTTGTTAATTTTTAATCAACAGAATTGCACTTTTTTTAGCGATAATTAGCGCACCATTTTCGTTGTTTGAAGCCAGCCGTGTTAAATGCTTAGATACTGCATGTCACGGGCTGTGATCTCCTGCTCCTGTCATGACATTGTCGACGTAGAAGTTATGCTGTAGAACATCAGCTCCTAGGAGATATTTGACACCTTCATCCTCTCCCAACCTCTGCAGGCTCTTGGTGATTTCACCACCAGAAAAGTTGATAATTTCTATCTTTATCATCAACATAAATTTGCCGGTATAAACAACGCGGGGCAGCCGGAATAGCAGAAGTATGTTAAAAAGTTCAACTTGAAGATCTGGTTCAGTATGAAGAATGTTGTAGAGTGAAATATTAGTTGTGGTTTTTGCAGAGGCGTCGAAAATTACTCTCAACCTTATAGAACTGATATCCGGTGTCAGCACGCAATGGTGTGGAAGAAAATAGTATAGAGTTGCTACTGACTTCCTCCATGTGTCCAAGTTTCTGATATTCCTCCATGAAAGCTGTATATTGCTGGCGCAGTTGTAGTTGTTTCATCAGCCTTCAATCGATTGATAGGAATCGCCTGAGAGCTATACCCTTTGACTGGTCTAGAGTTTTTGGATCATCTTAGAAAGGTAAATTCACTACAAACCGGCCCTTACTGTCTCGTCTCAACATTTGCTCAAAGCATGTTTCACATCGTTGTTCGGCTATTGTTTGTCCTTTGGTTTGAAGTTCTGGTTGCTTGATATCCTAGATTCGACTTTATATGTGATTATATCTTCTTCTTCTTCTTCGGAGCACATACCACGTGTAGCTAGTTTAGGCGAAAGTTGTTCTGCTTCTCCTGCTACAATCCAATCGAAAACCGTGGTCTTGGTATTTGCGTTGTCCATTGAATGCTGTGAAATGTCTTTTTCCGAGACAGTTGTTGCAGAGTTTTTCTTGAGATACCAGCTGGTTACGATTAACTGGACTCAATTGTAAGAATGGTTTTCGTTACACGCAATACATTCCGTGGGTGCTTCATGCTTCTTATTCATTGCAGTCAATGTAGCTGAGAATATCTGGGTGTTAGACTCATTAGACTTTTTCTCTTATTAACTAGAGCTTCGAGCGATTGAAAGCATATTTCAAGTAATATAAGGAATTCCTTTAAAGACTGCAACTCTCTCGAACTGGCCAAACTTTGTTCATAAAGGACACGAGTACTTCGATCCAATTTCTTGGATCCCATTTTGATGTGGAAACGTTTAGATTGTATAAACCCAAAAGGCATTCTTTTGTAGTATCATGTGGGTGAAGGATGGTTGTTCGGAAGCATGGCCCAATTGGTTCAGCAACTTTTTCAGCAATGAAGCAACAAGAAGACTTGCGTTCTCGTATCTATCTTAAGCATCTTCCATGCTGTGTTATAGTTGTCACCTGATAACGTATGTTATCAGCCATTATCCATGAATGGCACTTGCATCGTCGAAATCGAAAATCTTTAAATTCTCTGTATGCGTATCAATGACGGTTGTGAAATGTCTAGGTTTCCTCAAACGATGTAAGAATTGCTTTTCCCCATTTTGAGCTGGCCTCAATATATAAGGCATTCTTCCGCCCAAAATTGGAGTACAATGCACCCATCTAGTCAGGTGCGCCTAAAACATCTCTGCACCTGCTAGATAGGATTCAAAACCGTGCGATAAAACTCTTAGGTGTCCATACAGAGTCAATGGACACCCTCAAACACCGACGGAATGTCTTGTGTCTCACTCTGTTATATCCACCAGTGCACCATAGAAATCGCCAGTAGCATTCCGCCCCTTCAAGCTTTTAACTTTACCATCCTTCTCGCTATGAATGCTCATCAGTATACCCTCAAGCCCATTTTCGGACGTACTCTGAAACACCGTGATACGTTCTTAAGCCGAACCACTCGCTTGTGGATTGCCCTGCCGAGCTCCTTATTTCCTAGTCATTATAACATTCAGACATTTAAAACCAATGTATATCGGTACTTATCTTTCTTTCCTCCCTAATTTTCCTTCGCCCGCGTTGTGTGCAAACATTTTAAGGGTACCTTAACCCCTTGAGCGGGCGCTACTTAAAAAAAAACACGTAAAATACCCCAAACGATTTTCGGCCTCTCCCTTTAAGCTCGTTTTGAGGTACAACATTTTTTGGTATTTACTCAATGGCTGCTTGTGAACTTGTACTTGTACTTGTAGTTGTACGATAGAGATCAGAGAACTGGCGCTACCTTGCATAGTCTCCATAAAATTTTGGAATGCTGATTTTTGCCAGCTGTATCATGGATGAAGTAGACTGCGGGGTTTGTTGATGAGTGACCGAAGGCGCTTCAAATTTGGTGGATAACAAAACTAAAACTTTTTGGACACTTTCCTCTTGCTCAATGTAATATAGTATATCATCCAAGCGTTGCTTCCATACGACACCTTGATCTTATTACATTAGAATCATCATAGGAAAATTAGTTTTAAAGTTTTGTGTTACACACATCGTGCAAGTTGCTGGAGTGCACATGGGTACATATTTCATTCGTCATTCAGCTGCCAATCGGACAGACAATGGGAATATGAGTATTAAATTAGATATGAGATTACCTTTGACAGTCTGATTTGAAAGAAAGTAAATGGATTATGCTGATAATTGTAATAAAATGTACAAGTAAGTATTGAAAATAAGTATGTGAAGGAATATACGGTAATGTAATATAACAGTCTCCTTAGTTATTCTGGATAGGGCCTTACTTCATGGTCAAAAGAAACAGTGATTGGCATGAGTGATTCCTCGTTTCATTTCTAGGAAGGTCTTTTGGCAGAATAGATAGCGGAGCCAAGTTAGATATTCTGTCAATGTTGTATGTCCCTTTTTGTTGACAGCACGCATTTGGTTCTATCCTCATTTACCGCTAAACCCGTTTTGGCAGCTTTCATTTCAAAACTAGCGAACGCACCGATGTTAGCCCGATAGGTCTGCCAATTATATCAATATCATTAGCGTGCGCTTGTTGTTGCACACACTTTTGAAGGTGTTGGCTTGTTCTACACATTTCTTTCAACTATGATGTTAATAAAATCGTGCTTTCTCCTTCGTCATTCTGCACAGACGCGCGAGTTTATGAGGGTTGCCATAATCAGGCATGACTCGTCTCTATAAATGCTATTATATGCAGCCTTAAAATGGATAAAAAGATGGTGGAAATAGACTTGGACCTCTTGAGTTCTTTGCAGGTTCTACCGGATTTGGTCTATTCTGGACTTTCCTTTCTTGAACCCGCACTGACAGGGGCCAGTCAGATCGCTGACGAAGGGTCTCCGATGTTCTGGCACTATGGTAGATCATATCTTGTGCGCAATGTGGAGGAGTTGGCGTAGTTGAGGGTGTCGCAATTTTGTGGATCAGACAAGTGAAGCTGAGATTCAATTTATTAGGCTTACACTCTTATGACCAGGTATTATAAATGGGTTGGAGTAGAGTGCGCAAAGTTACTTCCTGCAGATTTGAATACCACGGCTGGTAAGCCGTCAGGTTCAGCAGCTTTGTTAGATTTAAGCTAAGATATTTCTATCTCGCCTTCGTTTTGGTCAGCTGGGCGTAAGTCTTTGCAACCGTCTTTTAAGTTGAAAGGAGTATCCGGCCTTACGGATGTTGGATGTTGTTCTTCGCCACCATAAAACAGTCTGCAAAAGAAGTTCTTTCATATTCTCAGTGCCGAATGTGGCTACACTATAAGGTTTCTTTCTACGTCTCTAGAGGTTTCTTTACGGGTCTTGTTTCCTTGGCAGGTTATTTTTGCCTGTTGGTATAACCTCCGTACGTTGTTCCTAGAGTGCAAACTCTCAATATCTTTAAACTTATTTTCTTCGTCTGGAGAAGCGGCTCTCGCCTGATGGCACTTGTTAATCAGGTCAGTAAAGAATGCCTTGTCTAGCACATGCACGCTGAAGTTAAGCCGGCTGATCTTGCGCATTCCTGGGGGTTCAATTCAACTTATACGATAACTCTGAGCATACGCCCATCGTTGCTTCACTATTACATGGCTATCCAATAGGCACCACGTGGTGATAATGTTGCGGTTCAAAATAAGATGGCTTCTGGATCTGACAGTTAAGAAGATCTGTTTATAGCGACAGATATCTGCAAAATATGGTCGAAAATTAAAATCTCCCTCTAACCTATAAAAAAGGTCGGTCGGCCTGCATATACGACTATGATTCTGTCCTCAATAATGTTTGTGCCTATTCAGAATTACGACAATTGACTGGTCGATATCTTTTAGCGCGATTTCGGGCCGAGACCGAATAATTATACACCTGGCGATAGTTCTTTGAACAAAATCGAGAAAACCAAATTCCCACCGACTTTTCATAATGTAAAGTTATTTAAGTGGGGCCCCAGTAACCACAATCATTAAGTTGAGTACCACAACAAATAAAATATAATGTGGGGACAAGGGCCCAATATAATTAAGACACGATGACTAACTTACACAATCCATTCCAGCGATACAGATTTGGTAAAGCATAACATTTCGTGTAAATACACACGAGGACCAACTTATATGGGAGACACACTGCTGGTATTGATACCATGGTATAGCAATACTACGTTCTATTCCACATGTCTGTCACTGCAATACTACGTTTAAAGCTGGTGTACCACGAAACATACCTGGTATTGAGATTCGCATTTTTTTGGTAGTATTCCACCATCCTACTGATTGCAGCGCCACTTTCTCTCTATTTTCTAGTCTTCGAAGCTTCTTTGACAATTCAAAAGCAAAATTCACAGCGAAAAAGGAAAGCCATAATGGACACGAAGAGGACTATTTTGTCTAAATTTGAAACAGCAAAAATAATTGAAATTTGGAGAAATTATATCGCCGAGTTACGAGGAGCGAGACGCAACGTTGGAGTGCTGAAAAAAATGTGCAAGGACCTGGAGGAGGTGCACAATGGTCAATTAAATTCGATTGAGCTCCGGACGCGCATTAATAATTTGACAAAAAAGTTCAGTTGTGTATTTCATGTGCTTTATATACTTGTAAATAACAATATATTTTGAGAAAAATGTTTCAATATTCTAGATCCGAGAAGAAAAAAATTGGGCCTTCAGACTGGGAACATTTTAATAAAATTAATTCATTTATAGGGCATTTTAAAAGCAATCGATTGAGGACGTTAATGTTCAATCAATTGGTAAATTCAAATACACATGACATATTTTTATTGATCTAAATTAATGTGAAATTTTATGCTTTATAGAAGTAGACGCATTGGATGGCTACAATCAATCTTCTCCAGAAAATATTGCAGAATTTTCCCCAGGATTGAATTCCACTGCTGCTGAGTTGAGTTCCTCCACTTCTGCGGAAGCTATTGAATTGATGGAGCGAAGTACTAGAAAGAAGAGAACGAATAGTGGTAGTGACAAACTTTCAGAACTAGCAAAAGAAGAATCGGTGCAATTCAAAAAATTTTGCGATGCATGCATTGAAAATGAGCAAAAATTGCTAAATGAATAAAGAAATAAACTTACTGAAATATTTTGAAAGCGCTTGTCTTTTTTGATAACCTTCTGCAGTTTTGTTTTGTTAGCCAGCTGTTGTTACTCTATTTGGTTGAATCTTATTGGAACGCTTTTCAGAATTAACGAGGTCCTTCAATCAATTTCCATTAATAGACACATTTCTATTATTACACATGTTATGAAATATACAGCAATACTTTATTATGGTGGGAGCATTGTTGATATGAACTTATAAGCCTTTGGAAATCTTCCGGAAACGTCCTTTCAAATGGCCATAGGCATTATTAAAATTAAATTCCTTTTCACTCTTTGATAACTCAGTGGAACTAGGAAACGGCTTCATTATATATGAAGCCAGTCTGAAAGCAGAATTTGCTAGTAATAATATTCCAATATCTGCTCACTCAATATTCTTTTTATTTTCTCGAAAAATAGGGTTGTTATGTATTGCTTTTTTATACCGGAGCATTTGAATATTGTGGAATCGTGCGTTTTTCCCGGACTTCCAACATTTACGTAGGTAAACCTGTAGCGATAATACACTGCAGCAAAAAGGATCATTGAATACCATCTTTTAAAGTTCAAGTAATCTTCAGCTTCATCCTTCGGTGGTCTAACTTCAATATGGCATCCGTCAATAGTCCAAGAGCATTGTGGAAATCAGAGAATTTCAAAGCCAATTAACTACTTTCATCAGGTCATGTTGAGTTGGTGGGTAAAAATTTAGATAATGCTTCTGGAAAACACTGCACACTTCACACACCTTCCATGTTATTTCTCTAACTGTTGATCAGCCCACACCAAACAGACTTGCTACGGTTCTGTTTTCAGCAGAAGATCCTAAGGAATATAATGCGATAGATAGCCTTTTTTGCAATGAAATTTGCCAATTCGTATCCTTTTTGGATAGTTGTGAAAGGTTTTCGACAAGATATTGGAATGTATCCCTATCCACATGGAAGGAGTTTATGAACTTGGAACTTGTGCATTTTGGAACCTCTTCCTCCCAATATGTAGATGACTCCACCTATAAGTATAAGTATTAATACATTTATATTATTCTGTAGAATGACCATAACTATGTAAACTTACCACAGACCAAACACTGCGGAATCTTTTCGCCCTTTGTATCCACATTCGCATGTACATATGGAATCTTTTATTGCTTTCAATGGCTTGCATTCTTAAATATGCACTTTAACTTTCAAGTATTTGAACTTTCTTTGTATTCATCATCATCATTTGGCACAAAAGTAAATCATTTTTATTCATCTTGTCTTGAAAAAACGTCAAAGGATGCTACTTACCATAAAAGCTAACGTGTACTACGAAATGCTGTCTGTCAGGGGTTGTAGTATTCACTATACCATGGTATTCGTACCATAGTATCAATACTAGCAGTCTGTCTCCACTATTACACAGTGAATTCCAGCGATTTGGTAAATAAAACTAATAACCTAATTTACAAGATACCCTTTCAGACAGCCAGCATAGCATCTTATTTAGATCTATAAAGCGATCCAACAACATGATAATTGGCGACAGCAAAACGAGACCCTCACAGCAAGCAATGAGTAAGCACCACAGTAGAACTCGTGGTAAGAAGTGTTTATACCAGGGCGATGATCGGTGACCCAATAATCGTTTAAATGGATGGGCACATGGAAGAGAAGAAACAAACATCGGTATGCCAGAGCAATTAGCGAAAGTGTTATTGATCAGCGGAGCCATTGGACTGGAGGGTGGTGGTGTGGGACCGGATGTAACAACGCGGGACTGGATGTAACAACACAAGACTATAAAAGGGAAGTATCTGGGTATCCAGGGTGAGAAGTCAGGTAGAAGTCATGGAGCAACGACGGCGATCTATTGTGTTAAAACAAGTGCTTTTGATTTGTGTATTTGAAATTAATAAAGATTATATTGTACTCTTAGAAAAAATTGTCGAGTTTTCTCTATTACGTTAACAACGTTGGTCATTGGATCCTACATTTGGGGGCTCAACCGGGATCCTCAATGAGTTTCTCGACAACTGTTGGTCTAAAAAAAATCTAAAACGAAAAGTGTGTTGAAGCTGAAAAGAAGTGTTAAGAACGAAAAGAAGGAAAGAAGAAGTAGTGACAAGACTGATAACAAGAAAAGCAGGGTGTAAAAAGAAGTGTTAAGAGCGAAAAGAGGGAAAGAAAAAAAAGTGGAAACTGTAAGAAGAAAAGAAGAAGAAGTGACAAGAGTGATAAGAAGAAAAGCAGGAGGTGAAAGTCAGTATCAAGGGTGAAAAGAGGGAAAGAAAAAAAAAAGTGAAAATTTTGAAAGTGGAGTTACAAGAAGGTCAAGAAGGGTGAAGTCGCAATAAAACAATAAAAGCGTTTAAAGACAAGCAGTAAGGAACGGAATTTGTGCAGGGGTGAAACTGCACTGATTGGATGAACTATTCCAATTCACCACATGAGAAATACAAGAGTTCTTTCGCGGTAAGAAATTATTATATAGATACAACGTTAAAACAGACCTCGTGAATAGGTATTGTGATAACCACTCAAATGTGAGCAGCGACATCTAGCAGAAAATGTCGAAACTCGAAGACTAGAAGATTTCGATACTGGATTAGCAAAGTCTCGACTGGAGAGTGGAATCGAATTTTCTAGCAAATTGGAAATTGTATGGGACGCTGGGTGGCGAGGATTGTTCTCGAAGTATGTCATTCGAGTATAAATACCAGCATCCCAAAGGTATGCAAATCAGTTCCAAAGTTGAATTTGAAGTGTTAATTAGAAGAAGTGATTAAGTGGTTTAAGTAAAAGATAAGAAAAGTATAAGTGGTTGAGGAATTGAATTGTACTGAGAGAAAGAATTAAATAGTGAATTGTAACTGTACTGAATAAAGGGATTTGTATTGAAAATAATAAGTTCTATTATTTGTACCCACACAAACATTTTAAAAAATAAGCTACAATAAAAGCGTGCCTAGATAGTGATCTAGAGAAGGAGAATACTGAACCAGAGGAAGACGAAAAGCTGAGAATTATGGCTAACGAAAGTAACCTCAACAATTTTGTGTTTGGGGACGTCGAAGACTCCTTGAACATTTCTCGGGAGAAGGCGGAAAAAATCTGACGGTCTGGCTGAAAGCTTCGCAGAGATAGCAACGGTGTGCCAGTGGACTGAAATTTAAAAATTTCTATATAAAACAATTGCTGAAAGGTGCGGCTAGACTCTCTGTTGAAGCGAGAGAAGGAATAGCGAGTTATTGAGCATTAAAGGCGGTAGTTCGAATTCAGGGCCACTCGAACCGGCATCGATGTGCATAGAGCGTTAGAAGCTCGAAAGAAAAACATAACCGAAAGTCTTCTGGAGTACCTTCACTCTATGCAACAACTGGCAAATGAAGTAAGAATCGATGAGCCGTCGCTGGTGGAATATATTCGAAATGAAATACCAGACTCCATTCAGAATATGATATTATACGAGTCCACGACGTTAGAAGAACTAAAAAAGAAGATGGAGTGCTACAGACAGATGAAACGATTCATGCCGACACAACAGACCTCCAACAAGAACAGCGGCAACAACAGTAAGCCAACGGCAGTGGCGAGAAGGGGAAGTACAGGCCAAACAAGTCAGGGAAGACGGTGTCACTACTGCGGTTCGATGTCGCACATATATCCCCGAACTGTCCAGTAAAAAATTAGACTGCGTCAACATCAAGGAATATTAATTATGTAAATCGCATCCAATCGGACGAGTGTCACATACTAATAAGGGTAAAAGGTAAGCCATATTACGCTTTCGTAGACAACGGAAGCGATGTCTCAATTATCTATAGGTCATTACAAAGGAAGATGCTGCTAAAAGGGTTTGAGGATCAATCACGAAAAACTCTGGGGTCATGTCTGCTAGAAGTGGAGATTGGAACCGAGAAGCATTGGATTCGGTTCCAATTAGTACCTGATCAGTGGATTCCAGATGAAGTTCTCCTGGGAAGGGACTTTCTAAGAAACGTGGAGTTGGTAAATGGTAAAATCAATATCGTGAAGAATTAAGGGACGGAAAAGAAAGAAGTCGGAAGAGAGAGTGAGCTGACCGAAAATGACATATTCCAGATAGAGTGGTTTAAGGAGAAAAGAGATGAAAAGAGGGAACTAGAAGTAGGGAACGAAAAGTACAGAGCAGCAATGAACGCCCTTGTGAATAGTTACGAGCCAAAAAAACTAAATAAATCATGTATCGAGATGAGCATCGTAGTGACAGACGAGATCCCAGTTTTCCGCAGGGCACCCCCAGAGAGATATGCAGCAAACAAGCAGGTACAAGATTAGTTGGATGAAGGTATCGTCGTTCCAAGTAGGTCGGAGTACGCCAGTCCTATAATATTGGTGAAGAAGAAAGATGGAAGGTAAAGACTGTGGGTCGATTACCGAGAACTTAATAAAAATGTGATAAGAGACAAATTCCCGATGACAGTCGTGGAAGAGGTTTTCGAACCACTACACGATGCAGAAGTATTCATAACGTTGGATTTAAAAGATGGATTTTTTCATGTAGCTTTCCGCCACAACAGCAAAAAATACACCGCGTTCGTAACACCAGACGGTCAATATGAGTTCGTGAAAGTACCATTTGGTCTCTGCAATTCACCAGATGCGTTCCAGACGTTCATCAACCAGATTTTCCGGGAGATAGTGCGACAGAAATATCCTCTGATATATGGTATGTGGATGATATTACCATTTTTGCGAAGCACGAATGCGAGGCACTAGAGAAACTAAAAGTGGTGTTAAGGGTGACTGAGTAGTACGGACTGAAGATAAAATGGGAGAAGTGTAACATTTTGTCACGTACAGTAGAATTCCTGGGACATGTTATAGGTAATGGAAATATAAAGCCATCAGAGGAAAAGGTCAGAGCGGTACAAAGGTTCCCAGAACCAAAAAATGAAAAGCAGATGCAGAGTTTTCTAGGATTGATTGGGTTCTTCAGAAAGTTCGTATGTAATTATTCAAAGATAACAAAGCCGTTATCAGATTTATTAAGAAAAGAAAATGGGGGAAAAGGAAATGGTTGCATTTAATGAATTAAAATCTTGTCTTTGCAGTGAGCCAGTATTAAAGCTGTTCAATCCAAGTCTGTCTAGAGAACTCCGTACGGACGCCAGCATGGAGGGATATGGAGGAGTGCTGCTGCAACAACATGAAGACGGCCAGTTCCAGCCAACATGTTTTTTAAGCTTTAAACCTCAGGCGGAAAGGAAATTCACCAGCTATGAACTGGAAGTTTTCGCAATCATAAATTGTCTTGCTAAGTTGAGAGCATATCTGCTAGGAATGGAATTCCTAGTTATTACTGACTGTAAAGCATTTGAGGCCACGTTGAAAAAAAGGGATTTATGCCCGCGAGTAGTAAAATGTGCGATCATGCTGCAAGAATATTCAATGGAGGTTATCCATGGAGCTTGGGCAGCGATGAGATACGTCGATGCACTCAGCAGGTACCCAGTGGTGATGAGGGTAGAAGATGGCCTCATACACCGAACAAAGTCGGCAAAAGGAAAAGACGAACACTGTCAACTAATATTGAATCTTATTGCGGCAGTTGGTACATATAAGGACTACGAGGTAAGAAGTGGATTATTATGTAAGTTCAATGAAGTGGCGCACCTGCTGCTAGTGCCAAAGTCGTTACAGAAAGAAATCATCCGAAATGCGCATATACAGGGGCACATAAGTGCAAAAAGGGTTGAAGCGATAATCAAACAGGATTATTATATACCTAAGCTGCTGATATGTATAGAAAACGTTATCGCGAACTGTGTGGCTTTTATTTTGGTGACGAAAAAGAACGGACGAGCCGAAGCGTTCATACACCCGATTGAAAAGACCGATATACCACTCCATACGCTGCACATCGACCACTTAGGACCCCTACCATCAACCAACAAATTCTACAACTACCTATTTGTAGTGGTAGATGCGTTCACCAAATTTACATGGATATAACCGGTGAAGACAACAATGTGGGAAAAGGCTATGAGAAGATTAGAGGCGCAAAGCGAGATATTCGGGAACCCACCTGGTTTCGGACAAAGCCACTGCGTTCACGGCGAATGCCTTCAAAGAGTATTGCGACCGCATGGGAATTCATCACATTCTGACAACCACCGGAGTGCCGAGGGGCAATGGGCAAGTAGAAAGAATGAACAGAGTTATCATTGATGTGCTGTCAATGGTGATAGTAGCAGAACCCACTAATGGTACAAGCACGTAAGATAGGTCCAGCGGGTCATTAATTCAACAGTATCTCGAAGCACAAAGAGAACTCCGTTTCAGCTGTTGTTTCGGACCAACATGCGGAGCACAGAGGATCACGAAATGAAGAAGCTGTTAGAAGAAGTAATCCTGGATGATTTCGAAACGAATCGAGATGTGATGAGAAGAGTAGTAAAGGAGGAGATAAACAAAATTCAAACAGAAAATCAGAAGACCTACAACAGGAACCGAAAGCCTGCCAAAGAGTATATAGTCAATGATCCGGTCGCCATTAAGAGGACGCAGTTCGGAACTGGACTCAAACTACACACCAGTTTCCTAGGACCATACGAAGTAACTAAGGTAAAGAGAAACGAAAGGTATGAAGTGTGGAAGGTGGGACAACATGAAGGGTCCAACGTAACAAGTATGGCAGCAAACTATATGAAGCCATGGCTGGGGACAGATGATGAGGAGCAGAACGGAGAGGATGAAGACAACCCCTCCATCGACTGAGGTCAGTCGATATTTCCAGGATGGCCGAATGTGGGGCCCCAGTAATCATAATTAAGTTCAGTACCACAACAAACAAATACAATATAATTAAGACACGATGACTAACTTACACAGTGAATTCCAGCGATATCGATTTATTAAACAAAACCAATAACCTAATTTACAAAATACCCTTTCAGACACCCGGCATAGTATTTTATTTAGATCGATACTATAATGAACGATACGTAGCGATCCAACAACATGATAATTGACGGCAGCAAAACGAGACCCTCACAGTAAGCAATGAGTAAGCACCACAGTAGAACTCATGGTAAGAAGTTTTTATACCACTGCGATGATCGGTGACCCAATTTCAAATCGTTTAAATGGATGGGCACAGACAGAGAAGAAATAAACATCGGCATGCCAGAGCAATTAGCAAAAGTGCCATTGATCGGCGGAGCCACTGGGCTGGGATTGTTGCTGAGCTGGGCAGCCAAGGTATGTGCGTGGTATAGCCTACTAAGGAGGGTGGTGGTGTGGGACTGGATGTAACAACGCGAGACTGGATGTAACAACACAAAACTATAAAAGGGAAGTATCTGGGTATCCAGGGTGAGAAGTCAGGTAGATGTCATGGAGCAACGATGGCGATCTATTGGGTTAAAACAAATGCTGTAGATTTGTATATTTTAAATTAATAAGGATTATATTGTACTCTTAGTAAAAATTGTCGAGTTTTCTCTATTACGTTAACAACGTTGGTCATTGGATCCTAGTTTTATGACATTTACGGTCATGGACACAACAAATATCTAGCATCGGAGTCGCGACATAGCTCTCCTGCCAGTGCAAAATGACAAGCGCTATGTCGCTCTTGGTGTTACAAAATTAATTTTTAGTATCAAGAAAAGGAAATGCATAATCTTTACCAAAGTAGTACAAGTTATTGCATATGCTGTGACATTAACATCAAAACAATAAACGAAAACAAAACTTATTGTGACAGCATTTTCTAAAAATCATATTTGCTTACAACATCGACAAATGTCCGATTTAAATTTTTTAAATGGGTTACCGTATTATTATTTATTTACATACAAAAGAAAAATTGAATATTGTATTAATATAAAAAAAAATGATTATAAATTAAAAGTAACGGATTTAATTTACAAAATAAATTTAACTTTAGGGATTATGTACCCTAAAGTTAACAAATATTTATTAAGAAATTAAAAACCAACACCAGCTTCTGTCAGACCCAAATCTTCTAAATTTTCAGATTTAAAATTATGATAAAAATCATCAAAAACGCGGTCAACAAGTGGTAACAACTTTAAAAGTTCAGTGTGTTTGATAGTGAACTGAACATCGTTCAAACCTTCGTTTTGTATTAATTATTAAAAAAAACAGTGCAAAATTAAACCGAAGCTATTTTATATTTTCCTAAGATACTTTTTTCCAATTTTCCTTTTTTTTTTTAGATATTGTAGATACTCGTATGTAGAGCTTTATTTCATATAAAAACTTTTACAAAGAATAGTTACCACACATTTTACATTCCAGATACATATATGCCTTCTACCGAAAAATTGTTTTTTGCAAAGTATTGTTTATATTTAGAAAATTGATTTAAATTTGAAGAAAAATACGACAAAAACCTCCTGTCAAAGAACAGAAGTAATTAACAATAGTAGTAAGCACTGTTTCAATAAACAAGTAAATGGTAAGTAACCAAATTTGTAAATAACGATAATAAATAAATAAATAAGTAAATAAAGTGACGAATTACATGAACAATTAATAATAAATTAAATAAGAGGCAAGAATAAATAAATAATTAAATAATAAATAAATAAACAAAGAAAACAAGTATTAATAAACAGACATATAAAAAAATAAACGAAAATAAATAAATAAATAAATACATAAATATGTGAATAGATACATAAACATAAATTACGAATATAAAACAATCTTATATACTCGTAAATAAATCCTTTAGTGGCTGATTTTCAGTGTAAGCACTTTTGCTTATAAAATTGCTCGCAAGGTTTTGAATTCTCTCAGATTCAAATTCAACATTCGCTCTTCTATGTAGATTTGAAGTAGAATGACTTGGAAGGTTAATGTTGAAATTCTGCATTACTGAACTAACCAGTGCATTTGCTGTTGGATCGCCTAAGTTTGCGGATACACAATGATTTCTTAAATGGGTTGGCGTGTGTTCCTGTCCTCGCTGAAAGAGAGGGGCGATTTTTAATGTGTGGAAAGAAGAAGGGTTCTCGTATCAAGAATCCACTTTCTAACTGAACTTTCGGGTGAAGAATGACGTTTTTTCCTATATCATTTTATTTCTGACATGCTATTTCAATTTAGTTTTGATCGTGAAAGTGTAAAGATTCACGCCAATTGTTCATTAAAAATGAAGAAGAGCACACTTATAATCAATGCACTCACTTCGCTCACATATTTTTTGTTAACCCACTTGACACTCAAGTGGGTTTGACTACACTTAAAATTCCTGAGCAGGTGTTAAGTTTTTAAGAAAATGGGACAGAGAGAGAAGGAAAGATGTTTGGGCTCAGATTTTGATTGCCTGAAAAAAAGGATGTCCTTCGGGCGCGGTTAGGATTGAACGCCGAACCGTCCAATTGGGAACCCAATACACCACCACTTGTGCCACGGCCATCCACAAACAAAAAAAGGAAATAAAAAACACCACATGCAAAATAAAATTATTAAAATAATTACTATATGTATAATAATGATAAACTACCGCACGCGCTAGAGATCAATATCACAAAACACGATGTAGGTAGTGAATGTAAAAGCAAAACAAAACACAGTGCCCTGATTCCACGTCTCCTGTTCCTCTATAATTTGCATACGGCAAAATCAATGACTTAGTATATTTAACAACAGATGGATAGCGGGTTCTGATTGTCAATTTAATTTAATTTGTTGGGGGCTTACTTCGCTTAATACAAGCTTAAACTAACTTAAAAACTAACAACAGTTAAGGGTTAGGAAACAAAGGAATGGTGGAGGAGAGCAAGTTTAAGACTAGAAGTGCTCAAGTTAAAATCAAAAAGGGGGAGGTTTGAGTTGACTTTACGAAGCATGCGGGAGATTTGTTCGTTAGAACCATAAGAGGTGCGGTGAGCTGGAATATAGAAGAGATGAGGACAACGTAAATTGCGGTGGTTAGTGTTGAAGGAAATAGAATTGCAAACGGAAGCGCAATCCCTAGAACCCGAGAGCAGTCGATGAAGAGAATGCCAGCTACGTCTGTGCGTTTTTCGAGGGTATTCAGGTTAAGAATTTTGAGGCGGTCACGTGAGGGAGGTAGGATAAAGGGATCATCCCAGTGTAGTAATCGGAGGACAAATCGAAGGAAACGACGTTGAATAATATCTATTTGCGATATATTGACTCGCTGAAAGTGGGACCAGGCTTGGCTGGCATATTCGAGAAGGGGCCGCACAAGGGTAATGAAAATTGATCTTGTTACATAGTGGTTGCAAAATTCTTTACAACATCGTTTGATAAAACCAAGTGATGAATTGGCTTTAAGGATTATCTCATCAATGTGGAAACTTAAGTTTAACTCTCTATCATATAAAATTCTCCAGGTCGCGAAAGAATTGAACATGGGATACAGGTTTGACATGCAGAAAATAAAGTCGGGGAGAAGATTGATTGGACTTACATGACAAAGTCATAGACTGACATTTGGAGACATTAAGCTCTAAGCAATTTTTAAGACACCAAGGGAAAAACCTATCGATGTCTTCTTGAAGGACAATAGAGTCTTGGGGTGAGGATATAGTTTTGTCGAATTTAGTGTTAGTGTTTAGTGTTGTCGGTGTAAATGGATAAGGAGCAGTATTTAATAATCCTCTCAACATCGTTTATAGTCAAAATGAAAATGACGGGACCTAGATGGCTGCCTTGTGGGATACCAGAAGTGGCTAAAAACGGGGTTGAGCAGGCTGACCTAAAGCAAACGCTATAATTACGGTTCTCCAGATAAGAAGATATCCAATTTAATAATATGGGGTCAAAACCGAAGACAATTTGAAAAGGATCAATTGATGTGATATTTTATCGAAGAATTTAGCGAAATCTTTAGCAATAACATCGATTTCTTTGCCATTTTCTAGGGCTGAAAGCGCAAAGGATACGAATTCAACTAAATTAACTAAATTTGTATTAGTTGATCTACCTTTCAGAAATCCATGCTGACTGCGTGATATAAGTGACTTCCACTGAAAGCTTAGAACTCATATAAAAAACTTTCGAATATTTTAGGTATGTGGACTGTAGTTGGTTACTTCATTCTTTGATCCCTTTTTGTGAACCGGTGTTATGAAAGAGGTCTCCCAAACTTGGGGGAATTCCCCTTGTGTGAGGGACAAATAAAAAGGGAGGAAAGTGGGTGTGAAAGATTGGAGGCACACTTTTTGAGAAATATTGCTGGGAGCCCATCTGGCCCGGATAAAAATTCATCTGGCGATTTTGTAACTTTTCTTTGATGAGGGTGGGATCAAAAGATTGAGAGTGAGAGGGGCCAATGGAGAAATTGGGAAGGTACTTGAAATATATGGGGTCGGGTACGAAGAGGTTGTCTGCAAATGACTGTTCAAAAAAGTTTGCAAAATAATTGTCAATAGTATGTGGGTCGGTCGATGATATATTATCGAACGAGAGAGAGGGGGTATAACCGTCAGAGTTTCTTTTGTAGTTGACGAATTGATACGATGTCTTAGGATAGTTGATAAGATTGGTCTCCGCTGTGTCGAGAAAGCGCTGATAGAAGCAGCTATAGAGCTGGGTGAATTGGAGGTAGGTTTCAAAATAGTTAGATTAGTCATAATAAGAAATGGTGCGAAGAAAAACTGTCCATAATTTGTTTCCTTTGTTTTGTAAAGAGCGATGTCCTCTGTTATACCAGGGAGGGGGTTTTATGTCGAGAAAAGGGGACGTAAAGAGAAATGGAAATAAATATTTCACTAGAAAAAATAGAGACAGCATCAAATAAATATAGGTTGGTAAAATCATTTTCTAAGATATATATTGATTTTGCGAAAATTGGCTTTATGGAAGTTGTAGGAAGCAATAGCGGGGTGGAGAGTTATGAAAAAATGAGAGAAAAAGAGGGGGGGTGTAAGTTGTCGACAGTTGAAAGGGTAAAGGGACAAAACATTACTGTGGAATTAATGGTATCGCTAGTGAAAATAAGGTCTAGTTGCCTACCGTTGGAGTTATGCCACTTACAGGCATAGCCTTGAGTCAGTTACGCTATCAATGAGTAGACATTCCTCAGATGAACTAGCGTTTGACGGGGTTAAAAATAAGTGATTATCCGATGGAATTGACTTCAGTAGGGGCAAATTAAAGTCACCAGAGGTAAGGATATCGTCAATGGAATCACTTAGGTCAATTAGTTGGTCAATTGCTTTAATAGCTACGATGTAGGATTCGATAGGTTGAGCAACACATAACGTACAGGGACCTATAGGGTCCCTGTTATTTTAATTGAAACAAAGTCAAGTTTAACAGAAAAAGAGATAGCGATGAGAGAGGAGTTGAGATTATGGTGAATAGCAAGTAGAAAACCTCTGCGCGGAGAATCAACTTTAGGGAAGGCAGAATCATTAACCATAGGGAGAGAGTGAGCGTCATCTCGGAAAACTTTATAAGAAGATGGGAATAGCTCCTGGCTCTTTAAGTCGAGGAGGCAAAGGAGGGAAGTTAGGAACCAAAAAATGTGTCATGGTCAGCTCGGCTACGCTGAAGGTGAGTAATTCTTTTAGACTTTACAAAGCTCCGGAAAGTAGCGAGGTCATTCGCAACTTTTTGGGGAGGTGTGTTGAAAGTTTCCTGGTACCTCTTGTAAAGCTTCCTCAGACTAAGTATATCAGTAGGAAGACCATCCTGTTGGATGGAGACCCAGCCAACTTGTTTTTGTTTTTCCCTTAAAGCAAACGTAGTTGCATTTATCGTAAAGATATGCTAGAAAGAGACGTATATTTTCATATATCTTTTTATCCCTTAGCCTAGAGAGCGCATAGCGGCATTCCGTGGTGTCTATATTCTTTTGGGTCAATCTATTTAGGTGGAATAGAGTTTTTTTTTACTATTGTAAGGGCATAACAACTATACAAAAATTTATTTCGGTTAGCCAGCCATTCTAACTTTACTACTTATCATCGTCGGTCTTGTTTTTTTTTTGTGTTTGTCGGTTTTAATTACTTGGGAATTTAGAGTGAACAGAGTGGTGTATAAAATAATCACTTTTCTGAGTATGTCCACATCAGTGAATACGGCTCGCTGTTATGGCACTTTGTGAAACGCTGGTTGATCCCCTCTTTTACTACTCAGATCACCCAGATCACTCAGATCTGAAGCTATCTGGCTCAAACTAGTGTCATTATTCTTTTCTCACTGCGGTGTCCACCACCACAATATGAAACCTCTTCCAATACGGAATTCAAGTTCAGGCTGTTGAAATTTCATCTCCGTAAGCAAATGATCTACTACTGCTTAACTCACGGAGGACTTTAAACTGGCCGTTATGTTTTCTCGATAACGACGGTGATGCCGCTACAAATATGATCACAAACACTGTTATCCTTGGAATGAGGTCCTTTGTCCCTCATTGGCTAAAGAGTATCAAACCAAAAAAAGCGTGGTACGACTGTAAAGACTTTATCAGAATTAGAGAACTGCTTTTTCGGTATTACAAGAGCAACCCGACAGAGGTAAAGGAATAGAAGTTTAAAGCGATGTAATTCAAACACAGAAGTTGAGCAACCAGTTCTCCTAGGAAATTACCTAAGAATAGGTAAGTCAACTCCTTCAACTGGAATGAATGATCACCCATGATTTTTTCCGATTAGGATTTTAATTTGAATAGTCAAACAAAATAGATATATAAACAATGAGACTTATATCTGGACTTATAACTAAAATGAAAATGCCGGCTCAACAACATCAGGGGCCGACGAATTTTTTTTGACAGCTTTTATAATTCGTGGAATCATATACATGTTTACTTAATTTGCTACATTTTTTTATGGAATATTGAAAAATCTTTGAGTATTATATATATATTATACACACTATCAAATGATAGAACTTATTCTTTTCAATACAATCGTTTTATTTAATACAAATACAATTTACAATTCAATCGCTTTTCTCAACCTTTTTTACTTTTCTTTATTTTTACTTAAAACTATCACCACTCGTAACGCGAATTGAACTACTCATTGTTCTTTAGCAGATGAAACTCGTTGACGCTAGAAATATGTAGACAAACAGTGGATTAATCACTGTCCTTGTCATCTCTGCAGCGGCTCAATGAGTTCCTCTATAATTCGCTGAATTTCGTCATTAGGGTGGTTTGTCAATCCAGAGGTGTTATAAATGCTCTCGTATAAACCGTTTTATTACTGAAGTATTTTACAGAGTAAGAACTTCTGTAAAATCCTTGAATGATCATCCGCAATATTGTCTGTTAGTTAGTTCCTGCCTACGCTTGCCTATCCATGATCCTCATTTCCATGGACATAGTAAGAAATCGCTGAATTTGTAGGTTGACAGGGATACATTTTTTTGCAGTTAAAAAAAAAAGAAGAAAGATAGTGAACACACTTTATTAGTGTTAAAAATTGTACACACACAAACTTCTACATAACTTTTATTACCTCTATATTCTTGTTCATGCTATCATATTACACATGAATATTCTAACATGAATGTACTTTCTTCATTGAATTTCCCTATCGATATTTCTTATATTTTTTCAATACTGATCAGTCCTCTTTTGTTATTCATAAAGTACAAATTAATAGAAGATTTATATTCCTAAGGTCACGGTATTTCGTTTTATTGAACCGTATTTCTTAAAGTTTCAATAATCAGCAGTTTTATCACGAAATCTACCGCCCAACAATAGCAACATAACCAGTATATACAACATGAGTGGTTTTAATCAAGAATCGATTTTCTGCTATAGATTTAATTCGCTTTTTCCTTCAATCGCCCTCGCACTCTACTTTTCGACTTCTGCACACTTTTTACCCCCCGACGATCAGCAAAAAATGACGAGAATCTATGAGGGGAAACGCCTTGAAAACAGAACACTCAAACCTCCACAGAGAATTATATTTTCGAGTGCGGCGTAAAGCCTCCAACGCAACGGTCGAAAAAAAAGTAAAAACATTTTCAGAAACGAAACGCTTTGAGAAAAAAATATTCATTCTTCCACCGAGAATTATAAAGGGTTTTCCAATAGGGACTTGACAACTTTGAATTTAATTTGTGAATGCACTCTTTCACTAATCATCAAACTGTCGCTGTCAATTTATTCAGTAAACTCAACATTTGAAACAATGAAAAACAAAAAAAATTAACATCGCCCTCGACTAGAAATCAACAACAAGCCAATTTCCACTAAGAATTTAGTCTCCCCATTAACTGTTGGATGTCATCCATGGAGCGAAATAACCACTGAGCGCAAACATCTTTCTTTCTCTCTCTCTCTATCCCATTTTCTATAAAAAATTAACACATGCTGAGGCATTATAAGTGTATTCATACCCACTTGAGTGGGTTAAGTTCTTTTAAAAACAACGAAGTATCAAAATTCGAACTACTGTCAAGGTTAAAAGACAATTTCTGGGAATAACTGGGTTTTATAGGAGGTTTATAAGAGATTATGCCCGCATACTCTATGATAAATATTTTGGAACTGATTTTTGGTGGATTTTGGATGCAATCAACCCCTCCCTTTTGACTCACATAAAATCTACTCGGCTCACGCGATACGACATTCATTCCCATCGTAATGTAGACAGTCACTAACATAGACCCTGTTTATATGTTGTTATCAGAAGAGTGATGTGTAAAGAGAGGGGGACAGTCACGAAGTAAATATAAATGTCGAAGAAAGTCAAGCTTCAAGAAATTAAGCCATGGAGGGTAGATAGAAGTTCGCAAGACTGTTATCATTAACAAAAAGTGATATTAACAAAAAAGGCACTATCATGAGCAATACAATTCCACCAGCTGAAAAATTAGCAGCAACATTAAGATAGCTTGCTACAGGTAAATCTTACACAAGAACAGATTACCAAACTAAGCTGCCGTTTTCGTTTTTATCAAACACTCTGCTTGAAGTGTGTGAAGCTATATGGAAAAATTAGAGAAATATATATCTAAAGACAGTTTGTATTCTTCTTTTAATAAAAATATAATGTTTTATTAATAGAACAAGAAATTAAATGTACTTGAAGTCATCTTCTTGCCTCCATTAACTGCTCTATAAGATTTGGAGTGAAAGCACTTCTTGCACCATTGAACTCACAGGTGGAGGACGAATTCTTTTAATATTTATAATTTCGACTTTGCTTCCTGCTGGGATTAGTGCTGATGGAAATTCCTAAATTCGTTTTCCTATATCCTCATACTGAAATCGTTATTATCGGTTTCAATATAAACAATTCTTAGTCGCTTCGACATTCTGGACAGACAACACCCGAAGGACGGTGTGTTGAGATCTTCGCTTCAGAAAATAAATTGGCCCAGTTTGTAAATGCGCTACACGAATACCAGACGTTGATAGTCTTACCACTAACACGATGGACTTGTTTTTAACTTCTCAGCCAGATAAGTGCCCCGTAGATGTGCTCTCCCATCTAGGCTCGTCGGATCACTGTGTTATATCAGTTAATTTCTCGTATACTGACCACACAGTTAGAGAAAAGATTCACAAAAGAACCGTATGGCAATATGAGAAAGATAATTGGAGCGGACTTAACTTGTCGTTATACTTCCTGGATAACGACGTGGATACCGCTGCTTGAATGATCACAGAAACCATTCTCTTTGGAATGAGATCTCTTATCCCTCATCGAATAAGAAGTATCAAACCAAAAGAACAGGCATGGTACGACTCAAGCTGTAAAGAGGCTGTCAGGGTTAGAGAAATGTTCCTTTGATCCTTCAAGTCCAACCCGATAGAGAAAAACCGAAAAAAGTTTAAACTAGCCAGGAATGACTGCGACGTCTTTCTTAAGCCTGTGAAACAGCAGAAATCCTACATCTTAATGCTCATTTATAATGACATTCCAGCTGTAAAATCTTTAGACAAGGCCTCGCTGCGCATTTTGCGGCCAGATCAACACTTCCAGATTGTGCTATGTATCCACCTACACTTGAGTGCGTCGAATCTTCAATGGGACAAATCCACTTTCGTACTTGTGTAGTAGCAAGAGTACTTAAAGGTCTCAACATACATAAATCCGCTTGTCCAGATGGATTGCACTTACGTCCCTTCTTTCCAAGGTTTTCCATGACTTAATAAATCGTCAGCTCATGAAATATTTCGAAACACGAAAACTTTTCAATGACCGTCAGTACAGTTTCCGTATCAACAGATGCACTGGTGATTTGAAGGCATGTCTCACCGAAAAGTGGAACCAAGGCATATATCAATCTGGTGGAAGCAATATAGTTGCTCTTGATATTTCTAAGGCATTTGACAAAGAGTCACAATCTTTTGTCGAAAATGCGTGCATTTGGGATCAACGACTCTCTTCTTTAGTGGATTAGAAATTACCTTTCGGAACATTCAATTCAAGTTGTCTTGTGTGGTTTCAAGTCTGATATTCATAAAATAAAAGCTGGTGTGCCCAAGGGCTGCATTGGGTATTTTTCTTCTCAACTTTTGTGATGTTCTTTCCGTTTTGCACTTATGTGAGTCCAGCCTCCAGAGTGTACGTCGATAATCAGACTATTTGGACGACAGAAGTGGTTCAGTTCATTATCCCCCTTTAATCTATATCAGAATAGTCCAGGAGTGAGGACAACAGTGTGTAAACACTACATGACTGCAAACTACGTAGGCGAAAGGCACTATTTAAACACAGTCATGGATAAAATGCTTTTACAACATCTGTTCTATAGTTTATCCAAGAATAAATGTCAGTGCAGGGAAGATAGGACATTTGCCTCTTAGTCTGGTTGCAATAACATGCATAAATGTGTCACTCTTTAAAGCTCTCATAGGGTTTCCAAGGTGTATGTGATGAATCACCACAAAGAGAAAGAGCATTTCGCTTAGGGTTACCATCTCCCCATTTAAAATAAACAAATAAAAATATTTCTGAACGATGTAAATTTCATTTATCTTTTTCCTCACCATCGAGCGTCCTATATAATTTCCATTTTGATAGAAAACTCGATTCCACTCTCCAGTCACCAATGGTTGAGAATTTGCTATTTAAGTATCGACATCTTCTGTTCTGTAAATCTAGATGTCGCTGCTCACATTTAAGTGGTTATCACAATATGATCACTAATTGAACAGTCAATGAATTCTAGTTTCGAAACACTGCGAAAATAATACTTTTTTTCTTAAACACAACATTAACACCGATACAACAGAGTAATTTGAACCACTATTATTTAAGACAATATCACTAAAACGCACATAGTCCAACAATAATATGGTCACTTATTGCACTGCTTTGTTGCAATGCATTAAAATAGCGGGCGAATAAAATTTAAAATACAAAGTCGAAAAAAATGGTTTGACTACATTTTAACGGTTTCTCAAAAAGAGCAGAAAAAAACGCAAATGACAACACCATCACACATATTTTTTTTTTGTGTTCTCAAAAGCTTCAAATCGAATAACAATAACACTGAAATTTCAGTAACGATGTGCTAACATTTGAGAATGGTAATACTGCTTTGATGAGATTATTTTCAATGCACAGCCAGCAGTAATGGCGAATGGTGATTTTATGATCATTCTGCGCACGACATAATTGTACACAAAGTTCAGTGGCTTCGTTTGTGTTTCAGTGGTAATGTGCCATTGAGTCCACCTACAGGCACCACTGTTAGAAAAAAAGCTTTCCCATAAGCACTGTACTGACATGTTTTGTTGGATAAGGTATAGTATGCTTAAATCAACAGCTTTTGAAAGCTTTAGAACAATGAAAGTGTTATATTACACTAGTACTAAAAGCTTTAAAAAGCTTTCTTAAAAATAAATAAGTTGCTTGTATTTACATTGGTTTGTCAAGTTCAAACAAAATTCAGCAAAATATAAACAAAATTCAGATATTGGCTAACAATAATAATAATAAAAGGTATTGCCGAAAATAAAAAAACAATGTAGAACAACCAATTCTATTACATATTTGGTATCAGCTTTATTACATTACTGCTGCTTCAGTAAAACTTTTTATGTATGTGGAGGGTATTTTTAAGCCTTTGAAATGTACTTTTAAATTCAATATGGATATATTTCCATATTTCACTTACGTCTTTATGGTTCTTCTGTGTTATTAAAAGAGATATATGTATGTACATATGTGAATAATCGTGAAGCCCCATTTACAATACTGCGAGATGCGATACGACAGTCACATTCGAATGCGAATGCGAGAGCTCTCGCATTCAGACATCGGACGTCTGTTTAAAATGATGGGTCAAAACACCACTCACAAATAACAAGCTCAAAATCAAAACAACAACAATTTAGCTGTCACGCATTGCGAGATGCGAGAGTTTTCCAGATTTTCGAAATTTACTGCGATGCTCGTTGCGAGACTCGCATCATTGTAAACGAACACATTGAATTACATGTTACGGAAATATTTTTGACAGTTCATGCGCTCTCGTTTTCGAACAACGTATCGCATCTCGCAGTATTGTAAATGGGACTTGAATCCGAGGTCTAACAGTTTAAACTTAAAAGTCTGATCGTGATTAATGCACAGGTAAAGGCTCTTTATCTCACGGTTGTAAAATAGACAATGAATATTTATTTCATTCCAACGTAAAATATAACATATAATACAACAAAAAGGTGAGATGCAATCTGATATGCGAGACGAGCATTCAGCTAATTTTGGTGTGGGAAAGTGAATTTTAACAAAAGTGTGTACGGCAATCTCAGATGCGAGACGCGCACTCAGCAAAATGAAGTGTGAGAAATATAATGTAATTTAAGTTGTTTGTCTACTTCATAGACATTCTGCCGGCACATCGGTTAGAAAGTTAAATTTGTATAGAAGAATAAAGTCTTCTTTGGCCCTGTCTGGTTTTACATCTGGTGTTCTTCGCCTAAGAGCTTTTGCAATTTTCCAAATAATAGCCAACATCAGCAATGTTGTAACCGAACAGACCATCCGCGGTTGAATGGTATGCTACATTCTTCCAATGTAACAGCTCGTCACTGCTAACTTCTTGGTTAAGGTTATCTCATGAGTCTGCTGATAATAAAACGAACTCGTTGATTTTCGTCCTGGAATTAAAAATCTCAGATTTCATGTATATGTTTAATGAATATTTTAAACTAAAGTTTATTGGTATTATAAAAGCGGATTGGATATCTATCTTCGGGTTTCTTTCCGTAAAGAGAGTATTTTCCCTAGTCTGGATAAAACACGATGGGCCTAATTGCATTATGCCAATACCGTCTAAAGCTATGTCCTCTCGCTGGCCGCTACAAATAATTGCAGCAATTCCGTTTGCCACGAAGAGCCATGTGTTTTGAAGGTGTAGATGTGTCCAGGTGGTGTTGGGTATTTAAAGTTTTTTCATGCTGCAAGTATTTTTTGGTATCCGCCGATATAAGTGGTCGACGATACAGGTTTTACTGGCAGCAATCTTACTTATTACTCCGTGCTTACACAAGAATGTGAATCGTTTCAATGTGCTACATCTGCAAAGTTCGTTGTCCGTTAATTCGAAGAAGTTCTGGTTATTGTAGTCTATTGGCATAAAGTCCGCTGAAATTTCCGATATTGTATAAGTATCATTATTTATTCTTTTAGGTATTGGAGTTATTTTGACTAGTCATATGATGAGAGTTCTGTAATATGCAAGAATCCGCTAACGATTGCGTGAGTTCCATTAAGTTCTATTTGAATTCGATCAGAAAGTCGTTCCACAATTATTAAGTTCGGCGATAATGTGGTTATCACATTTTTAACTACTTCATGGAGTTATGAATTCCAAAAAAATTGCATAGCTCATCTTTTGTGAATTTAACGTAGCGCGATTCCATTTCTCTAACGAGGTCAATTGATATTTGGTATGTGCAAAGATTTGCAACCCAACCCTATTGGCACCAATTTTATCAAACCAAGTATACAGCTTGTTTATCTCTGTGATAACATGGTTTAGTTTGTGTGTGAGTATGTCAAATCTTCCATCTGCTTTCTTGTTCAGTTTGCTTAAGAACGTTGTTGTCGACATCAATAAGACCTTTTGCTGTTGAATTTCTTGTTTCAATAAGCCTTGGTTGTGGTCTAAATTGTTCATGTTCTCGTAGTCTTCGTAGTTGACTCCAAAAACCATTGCCAAAAGCTTTCCGAATAATCCTCTGCCTGAACGTTTTTTATTTTGATCGATCATTGTTCCAAGTATTTCCAGTTCACGTCCTAACGATGCCCCTTTCTCTTTGAGATGATTGAGAAAAGTGAGGCAATGAGTTTCCTCCTGAAATTCCATTGATATGCTACATGATCGTTCCATTCTTTTTATGATTTCGTTCATGTTTCTATATTCATCCGCTATATAAAAGTTAGATACTAGGTAGGGTGAAAAGTAACCTCCTTGGGAATGAAATTTTTTTTTAAAGTTTTTTTTTTATTTTATTCAATATAGTCCCCTTTTAGCTTGACATACTTATTCCAGCGATTTTCCAACTTCTTGATCCCGTCCGAAAACTAATTTTCCGGAAGCTCTGCAAAATACTCCTCCGTGGCGTCGATGGTTTCCCCGCGTGAGCTAAATTTTTTATTGATGAGCCATCTTTTGAGGTTTGGGAAGAGATAATTGTCCGAGGGAGCCAAATCGGGCGAATACGGTGGATGCGACAGCAATTGGAGCCGTAGGTCATTGATTTTGGCCGTGGTTGCGATGCTCTTGTGCGCCAGCGCATTGTCTTGAAAAAACAAAATTTTTTTTCGCTTCATGTGAGGCCGTTTTGCAGCGATTTCGGCATTTAATCGCTCCAATAATGCACAGTAATACTCGCTGTTGATGGTTTTTCTTTCGGGGTAGTCCACGAAGAGTATGCCATGACAATCCCAGAAAACCGACGCCATAACCTTTCCGACCCATCGACCCTCCCTCGCCCGCTTCGGAGCACTCGTGCCGGCTTCAGTCCATTGCCAGGCACTCATTCTGTTCTCTGGTGTATAATAGTGGATCCAAGTTTCATCAACAATTACCAACCGACGCCAAGAGTCCGCCCGATTCCGCATCAGCAAGTCCAAACACTCTTTCGAAGTGCTCTCGCGTTCGTGTCTTTGGTCAGAAGTGAGCATGCGCGGCACCCAGTGGCAGGATAACTTATTATAACTTATATTTCCCAAAATATGGCGTGTGAGGTCAGTCCTAATCCTTGTGGTATCTGCTAGCTAGCGCACCTTCACTTTCCGGTTAACGAACACCATATCATGTATTTTTTTGACATTGTCCTCTGTAACCGCATCCGAGGGCCTGCTGCTGCGGACTTGATCGGTAGTGGAGTTGCGGCCACCACGAAACTCTCGAAATCAATATTTGACAGTGTAATCTGTCGGAGCATTAGCCCCATAATATTTATCCAACTTTTTTTGTTTCCTTCGCCGTTTTGCCTCTCAAAAAATAATGTTTTATGAGAGAACGAAAATCGTTTTTGTCCATGCGCAGCATGATGCCAAACACGTCAACAACAATCAGCTGTCAAAACAAATCTAAAGACAGTATCGCACTAAAATTTGGCATGTCTACTTAAATATGAACGGACTCCAAGGCACCATAACCTTTTTTGCAGTAGCAGCGCATTCTGGCGGTCAAGGAGGTTACTTTTCACCCCACCTAGTATAACTTCCACCCTTAAAGTTCATCGACTAAGTTTTAGCTTTTTCTACATATACTATAAGTCTAGCTGTGGGTGTTTGATAGTGTATTGAGCATTAGTTTTAGTCACGCAATGCATTGTCATAGTAGTTAAAAGTAAAAGCGAAAAAATCTTTCAATTAATTGTATTTTTTCTTTTGGTCTGTGATCTATAATTCTGAGGTTATGTCACCCCTTTGTGTTGCTTCTTTAGTTTTCGTATATTTTTAACAGTAAGTGGACAAAGTGTTACAACAGGTCTTTTGCAAGTAATATTTCCTTTCGTTCTTAAAGTTACTACCCGTGTAATACCATCGTCACCTGCGTGCACTTGTATTATTCTTGATAAAGGCCATCTAGGTATAGTACAAGATCTCTTATGTTAAAATAATGAGTGCTACTATGATATTTCGTTCGCTGCTTCAATCTAGGTAAATATTCAGTCTGCTGTTTCTTCCAGAATTGCTTCATCATTTTCTGAATAAGGTTCCATCTTGTTATGTGTTTGTATTTGAAGTTTATTTCGTTCTAGTGGAGTGACCAAAGCTTGGCCAACAAGAAAATGTACAGTTGTTAATATTTCTATATCTGGGTCATCTATTACTGGACAAAGTGGTCGAGAAAAATATTTGCTTCAACAGAGTGCTCATTTCTTCAAATGTAAGTGTAGTTTCTCCTAAAATTCGTTTTAAGTGATATTTAATCGACTTAACACCAGCTCCCCAAAGTCCTCCAAAGTGAGGAGCTACCGCTGGAATGAAATGCCAACAAACTCTCTCAATGGGAGAACATAGAGCTGCAGTTGAAATTTAGTTTACTGCTTTTTGTACGTCAGTGTCTAAAATTCTTTTCGCACCCATTAATGTGGTTCCGTTGTCACTGTACGAGTCGGATGGAAGCCCCCTCCTTGAAGATAATCTTCTAAATGCTAAAAATGCTTGCTTCCTCAAATCAGATACTATATGAATTGCTTTTGTACAAAAGCAGACAAAGATTGCAATATATCCCTTGTACGATTTGTAACCTCTGCCTTTTGTTATTCTTATCTGTATTGGACCCGCATAATCAATTCCTGTGTGTTAACGACTGATTGGGTCATACTTGTGAAGCAGGTAGATCGGCCATGATTTGATTAAAAGTTTTGGGTTTGGATCGGCAACATTTAACTCAGTTTCTGATTACATTTTTGACCTCATTCCTCCCATGCAATATACAAAACGTACGTCGCGTATAGGCAAGGTTGAAATGTGTTATTCTGTTATAATTAGTTTAGTTACAAAATCATTATTTGGCAGTATGATGGGATGCTTCCGATTGTATGGAACGTTTGATCGTTCAATTCTCTCGCCAACTCGTAATACTCTATTCTCATCCAAAAATAGGTTCAGTGATAAAAGCTTACTAAATTTGGATACATTTTTTCCCATCTTTATTGAAACAATTCCTGAATGAAAATGTTGCTCTTGTATCAGACAAATGATCGTATTTAAGGAATACTCTCACTCTACTCTCGTTAGTTCAAGTGTTACAAATTTCTTACGGTGGCTACAAGCCGTAACAAATCTGATATAATAACCAAATACTTTTGTTAACTGTCTTATCGACGAATATTTATCCAATAGCTCCCATCTTGATTTCAGTGTTTTTGTTGTCATAGCTTTAGTTGTCAAGTCTTTTACTTCTTTCATTTTAACCATCTTCTCTGTTTCTTTTTGTATCGGTATTGGTCGTTGTGAAGCTAGGAAGCCCCTTCCCACCATAACATACAGTCTTTGATCATTTTCGGTTCTACCCCCCTTGACGCCAAATCGGCGGGATTGTCATCTGATTTCACGTAATGCCAATCTCCTGGTTTCGTAATTTCATGTATTCGCTTAACTCGGTTAGCAACAAAAAATTACCATTTGACCACTGCTCCATTAATCCAGGTTAAAGTTATATTTGAATCGCTCCAAGCATAAACCTTTTCTTCCCTCTACTCCACAGAACTTGTTTTAAAAGTTTAACTAATAAAGCCGCAGCACACAATTCAAACTTAGGCAGTGTTATTAATTTATGATTTAAGGTTTTTGTAGGTACCACTCTCGTCTTAGAAAGAAGCAACGTGATACGAATGCCTCCCTTAATTTTTACGATTTTGCTGTATACAACAGCTCCATAATCCTTAAGAGAGGTATCTGCAAATCCATGTACTTCAATATGTTTAACATCAGAAACATAATGTACCCAGTGGGGAATAGATATTTGTTCAACAGCAATAAGTTGATCCCATCAAAATTTTTCAATCCAGAGATCTTGCATTAAAATTTTCGTTTTTATAATAATTGGTGTCAACCATCCCGACGGGTCATATAGTTTCGCGATATCTAATAAAATTATTTTTTTGTTGGTTTTCCTGTGCATTGCATTGTACAATAGAATCAAATCAATAAAAAAATCACTCTTCTAAATTATTTTGTTAACTTTTTTGAATACCTATTCCATTTGGCGGTGTAATTCGAAACAACATTTTAGTTAAACTTAACGCTATAATCAATTACAAAAGTCATTATTGTCTCATAACGGATACCGCAAGTATTCGCCTTTTTCCTAACGAAAAAGCAAATATTTCTTAAAGTAGAATAAATAAAATTCAAAGTTTGAATATGTTTAATAGAGAGCTTTATAAATCCAAAATACCAAACACAAAGTTTGTAAATCATTTGAATGGTTCAGATATGAAAAAAAAAATTCATTATATTACATATAATAGTCATAAAAACAAATTATAGGAAGTTAAATGAACAGACTACTGACGATAGATTTCTTTACTATGCTGGGTATCCAATATCTCTTTGATAAACTAGGAGAGTGTAACTACTTTTCGACAATAGACTTGGTTAAAAGGTTACCATCAGGTTGAAGTAAATTTTCGCGATCGATCTTGCAAATGCATTTTAGGCTTAAACATGCTCCCACGACAAAGAATGATCAACAACGTACTAAACGAATTTATGGATGATATTTTCATTTCTTCGACCAGTTTCAAAGAATATTTAGAAAAAATTAAAAAAAATTTCAAAAGTTAAAAGATAACAACTTAAAAATACATGTCGCGTTGTCTACAAATTATTTGGGGAAACACAGAAATCAAACCAGACGAAAATAAATGAAAAACAAAAAAAAAATAAAAACTGTGGGTGTCCGTGACTCAATTGATAGTGGACTGGCTTCCAAATCGAAAGATTAGGTGTTCGAATCCCAACATCACCCTCGACTAGAAATCAACAACAAGCCAACTTCCACTAAGAATTTAGTCTCCCCATTAACTGTTGGATGCCATCCATGGAGCGAAATAACCACTAAGCGCAAACATCTTTCTTTCTCTCTCTATCCCATTGTCCAAAAAAATTAACATATGCTGAGGCATTATAAGTGTACTCATACCCACTTGAGTGGGTTAAGTTCTTTTAAAAACAAAAAAGGATAAAAATTCGAACTACGGTCAAGGGTAAAAGACAATTTCTGGGAATAACCGGGTTTTATAGAAGGTTTATAAAAATTATGCCCGCAAACTATATGATAAATAAAATGCATGATCGATCGCACATATAGGAACTGCGTCTTTCCCAAAGTTGCGCCTTCCGGCCGTGGTTTTCTTTTCAATAACTTAAAATTTAGGTAGAGAAAATAAATATTAAATTAAGTGAGTGAGATTCTGGGTAATAACGGAGAAAAAAGGTGGTGTAGATTCTAAATAATATTTTATATAGTCCAATGGTAGCAAAACGCATTAAGCAATTGAACAAATTCTAAAAAAAATAACTGGCGCCATACGTAACTGAATATTTAATGGACAACCCCCAACGTAGCTTTATAATTTAAGGAAAAATTCCAATATAACTAAATAATATAAAGTAAGACTCCAAAAAGATTATCTACAGACTTACAGTCTTACCATAATAATCATTTTAAAACGCGAATAAGAGAAAACAAATCATTCATGTTGCTTTTTTGTAAATCTATTTTCTAAGAAATACTTTTATTGTTAATTACCAAAATATAATTATTTTGAATTATGTAAAATTATAGTAAAATATATGTGCAGGGTAAGATTAATATTGATAAATATTTTGTGTGAAGATATTTCAAAATAACATTAAGAAGAACAAATAAATGATCTGACATTGGCAATCAGTTAATTATGACCTATCTGATCAAATATACATATCTGTATCTATTAAAATCGGTGCTCTGCCGCTTTTACACAGCGCAGGTTTTGAAAGATTCAAATGAGTACAAAAAAGGGGGATAATGAAACAAAAAATACCCAATTAACCAAATTCCCACTGCATGTGGGTAAGATTTTCATTGCTCCTTTTTGACATTTCTTTTTCTCCTTCTTCTTTCTTTTTCGCATTTGCTTCATTATTTCCTTGGCTGTTGTTACGAGCACTACATTTCATTATGGCGGATGAACTTAAATGGACCAAAGAATTAACAAGCGGCCTCATTTACAATTATGAAACAATGAGTGCCAAAGATGAAATGAAAGAGAGCTGCCAAATAACCTGAAAAACCAAAGAATGGGAAAAAGGCTTCGTATAACAATGCTCGCATTACAGAAGGACAGTTCAAAAGAAAATAACCAAAACATGCGCATCAAACTCATGCGCTGTGTAAAAGCCGTCTAAGTGACTACCCAGCTCAGTAAAATATCCCTTCGCAAACAAAAACAAAAACGAAAAGTGGCGATAATTAGGTCAGTAAATAAGTGAGTATAAAAGTGAACATAGAACTTAGGAATCCTGAAATCCAGGGAGCGTTGATAGGGTTTGTAAAAAATTTTAATTCATGAAAGTTGCCTGACTTCGTTTATTTAAGGATGTGTTCGTTGATTATGTATTTTATATAATATTTTCAATTCTATGAGAGAGAAGTTATTACTTATTACTCAGTGATGAACGTGGTTCATTTTCCTTTATTACAAGAGAGCTGCAAATTGGTGACGAGAAATCTTTCTTCAGTTATTTAAGGATGACTAAGGAAACCTGTCAGTAGCTCATTTTACTAATAAAAGACTGAGATCTGAAGAAGAAAAACACCATTATAAGATCCGTAATCACACCAGAGCAAAAGCTAGCAGCAAATTTGAGATTCCTGATTTCGACATACCTTTCGAACATGCCCGTAAGCATATTTAAATGACAACAAGTGATTTTTTAGACTGGCACGGGTACCAACTTTGAAATATAGATTGAAAGTGAGTGTTCGAGTGATTAAAGAGCCGAACAGAATGTGTACCTGTGTCGCAAGCTGCCAAGACATTAAATGTATGGAAAGCCGTAAGCCGCAAGGCAATGTGTGTCTGCGTTTGTGTCGCGTATCATGAAATTGGATTTTGTTGAACTCAAGCTACGCTACAAGAGTGACGTCTAGGAATTTGTACACAAAACCTCTTCTTTGTTGTGAAAATGGAAGTCGAGAAATTCATTGAAGCGCTACGAATAAATGAAATTCTTTGGAATTTATCTTTACAACTTTCAAACACCTCAGAGTTGTCTCAAAAAATCTTCTTTCTTTTCTTTCCTTATAAAGAGGACGAACCCACCATCTGTGTTTCCTCTTTTTCATTAATTTTATTGCTAAATAGCACATGCGCAGAACACACATAATAGAAGCAATTTCTTCTTGTTCGTCCACATCCATTATCCACAAATAATAACAAACTTTTTTAAGCACTAATAAAATTCAGAAGCAAAAACACAAGACGCAAGTTTGACAGTCGTTGTGTTTCCTTTAACTGCAAGCCGCGCGGTTGAGATTTGACAGCGCTACAAGACACAAACACAGATACAAATTCTGTTCAACCCTTAAAGCGTTTTATTGGGGTTCGATCGCTGAGCTGCGTAGTCACTTACCAATAAAACACAGCTATAGATATTGCAATTATATGTTTTTATGTACGATTACTTAATCTACTAACTATTTCTGTAAAAAAGTGGGTATTTCAGTCAGTCAATAAAGAACTCTAATGTTATAACATCAATATTAGCCTTTTAGTCTCAAAACTGGTTATGGGCCCAGTCTTTGCCTGAAAAAAAGAATGTCTTTCGGACGCGGTTAGTTTTGAACTCCGAACCGTCTGATTAGGAAGCCAATACACTACCACTTGAGCCACGGCCACCCACCACCACGGCTTGATGATGTTAATTATGATAATTGGAAAGTTCCCTTAGATTGATATTAATTAACAATGACTTATGGGAGTGTGTGCCAGTCGAGAAGCCATCAGAAGATAATGCAGTAACACGTGCTTGGGAAAATAAAGATGAAAAAGCTTCTGCATATACAAAATTCCAAGGAGGCTTGGAGAAAGCTGGAGGAAGTCCACTGTCCCTCACCTGAGGCCACAGTATATAAGCAGTTTTAAATTTGTAAGTGCAAGAAAACTCCCCTATGTGCGAACACATTTATAAACTTTTTGATCTTTTTGAAAAGTTAGGGGAAATAGATATGAAATTACAAGATAAACTATTATCGATCATTCTACGATCTAGTCTTCCAAAAAGCTATGAAAATTCTATAATTGAGATGGAGGGTGGAGGTTGAAGAAGCTGAAAGGCGAGAAAACGAGACAACTGAAAAGAAATGTGAATCTGCTTTTTTTCTTTAAGTCCGAAAACGGATCAAGTAATCAAAATAATAAAGTGTGCTATAAATGTGGTAAGAAAGGGCATTTCATAGATAGCGTTTAGGTAATACAACCCAAAAAAACGAAGATATGCAATCAGACAACTTAAATCAATCAAAACGACATTATCTTCCCAGGGCACCAAATAATGACTACAAGTGTGAGCAAGAATATTCTATTTTCGAAGACTTATTTGTAAAGAAAGATATACCAATAATATGAGCATTAGAGGATCTCAAGCATCATCTAAAATGGGAGATTTCACCGGCGCCTTTTTTTTCTGACGAAATTCTACACATTAATATCATTTATAGAGGCATGTTATTACTTCTTAAATTCTCTAAATCCGTAATGGTTACTGCTATAGTTACGGTTACGGTTATCAATCCACATAAAAGAAGTGCTATTAGAAATTTAATTTGATTTCAAAGTTGCAAAAGTAACAGTTTCAACAACGAAAAATCATTCAGTCAAATACTACGCAATTCTTCCATAATAACAATAATGGTCAAATCGAATTTTTTTAAATATAATGTTATGTACAGAATTAATTGCAAAAGTCATTAATTATCCATATGAGAGTATAATACTTAATTTAATTCCATCGATAACTATTAAATTTTGACAACTTAATTAAATAAAATATCTCAAATTAATGGTATTCTCTTTCTTTCTGTCGTTGTTGTTGTTATTGCTTCGTTTGGTAGTTTGCTAGTTATGCTGAAGATAACTAATAAGTTCATTATATTTCTAATTAAAATCACAAAAACTACTGCGTTACAATAATATGTAAATGTTCAGAAAAATACTTAGTTGCTTTCGTAAAATCTACTCCAGTATTCTTAAATCTGATTAAATTTTTGGGCCGATACTAATTCCGAATTTTTTTTAGAAGTGACATCTGGACCCTCCAACGTCCATGCTTCTGCACCATAATGCAGAACTGGAATGAAGATGGTCTTACATAGAGCCGAAAGGCAACAAACTCTTCGTTTGATTTGTGATGAGATGTCATTATCAGATTTAATAGTGGAATCGAGGTATTCAAAGACGTTGACTGCCTCAGTGGTATAGTTGCCAATTTTAACGTTCTGTCCGATTCGTCGACGTTTTCTGTCCCTTCTTGTTGACAGCATCCGAATAAACCCATTTTTGTTGCCTTTATTCCAATATTTGCGAACGCATTGATGACAGCTCGTTGAGTTCTGCCAATGTCAGCATATGCAAACACATAGTTGTACAGACTTTTGGAAAAATGTACCTGGGATGTTAACTGGCGAATTACGCACAATTTTCTTTAGTATCCTGTTATAAAAGTTATGTGACAGTGAATCATTACCTAAATTATTTTTTGACATACTTCTCGTCTTCTATTTCTTCGTTGTTGTGGTGTTTAATATTCTTTGACGAACTTTAGAAGCAACAAGATAGTGGTCCACGTCTCTATATGGATGATTGTCTTGCGTTGATGGGGACATGATCAATTTGGTTAACGATTTGATGATCCGGTGACTGCCACGTCTCTCGATGAGTATTAAAGTAGGGAAACATTTTGCTAACTATAATGATTTTTCGACGTCGTCATTTTCGACTGTGCTACCAAAAAAGTTCTCCCTTCCTATTTTTGCATTAAATTCATCTAAGACAATTTTAACATTATACTCCGGACATTGCTCGTAACTTTTGTTTGGTAGGATTCTCGCAAGCCTTATCAAAAGGAGTCATGGTGCCGAAGTGCGAACAATTTAATTAATTAAGCTTTTTTATTAACCAGCAATGAAATTAGGATGAAGATGATGCACAAAGAAAAAGCATGGGGTGGCCTTAATGGCTTAAACTAAAAATACGTATCAAAGCCGTTCGTCAACCTTAAGCATCATATGAGTGGTATTTAAAGATGTACGTGAAATACAAAAGAAAAATAACAGCGATGTAACAGAAAATGTCGCGAATGTCACCGGGTTTGGCGAAATGTTATCTAATGACTATAGCCCACATTTTCGGAAGTCTCCAAATTAGAAAAATGATATTGCATATTGTGCAAATCAGATGGTTTTGCCATATCCTACGAAGGTCGTCGCAAATTTTTATATATCATTTTTAAAAGCTTAAGTTTCGGTCAGGCTTTGAAAAGGAACCAAAAGAAAAATTACTAACAAAGTGATACGAAATACAGCGGTCTGAAGAATGGTTCTAAGGCCGGCGATCCCAGGCAACCCCACAATAGCAGTGTAGCAATGCAGATACATGGTAGAAATATATAGCATTAGATGTAGTTATATGTATTACACATTTCAGAGGTATATGAAAGAAGAAAAAGAAGAAGTTTATTACTATTTTAGTTTATTACTACCGGCCGCTAAAATCCAAACACTACAAAATAATCATGTTTTAATTTATTCGAAAACTTTTGTGATATTATCAAAATTTACCCTGTAGTCCATAATAAAATGATTATCAATCTTGAAGTAAGTCAGGCTGCAGAATGTAAGAATCACATAGAATACTTAAAAGAATGTATCTACAATATATGCCAGAGGTCAATATTTTCTAATCAGCAACCTCAGAAAGCGACCTATAGTTGCTGAGCAACATTACAGCTTCATGTCAAAGCTTATAAACGGTGGTACTTTTAGAGGTACTTTTTCAGTGGGCTTTTCTTGAGGGATCACGCACGTCATGTCACACTGATATGGTAGTTTTGTTCAGTATTGCTTACAATTTGATCGTGGAAAGACTTAGCCCGTCACAGCGTCTACAAATTATTAAGCCGTACTACGAAAATCCGCGTTCTACGAGGAATGTGTTTTGTGCAATTGGAGCAACTTATGGTTCACATAGTCGTCCTACAGAACGCACTATTCGTAATACTGTCGAAAAGTTTGAAATCCAATTATCATTATTGGATAACACGCGACCAAATAGGCAACATCTAGCACGTAATGACGAAAACATAGCGGCGGTAGCGGAGAGTGTACACTCTGACCGTGTTGCAACAATTTGGCGTATTTTACATGAGGATCTTGGTATAAAAGCATGAAAAATTAAATTCGTGCAAGAACTGAAGCCTTCAGAAGACCTTCACAATTCTCACCGCTTGAGTCGTTGGGCTCTTGAAAAGCTTCATGAAGATCCTCGGTTTTCGACAAAAATTTTGTTCAGCGATTAGGGGCATCTTCGATTTAATGGTTACGTCAATAAGCACAATGGCGCATTTGGGGTACGTAGTAATCCGAAAAGGTGCAAGACCTGTCATCACATTTGGACAGAACAACGGTTTAGTGTGGTGTATGAGCTGGTAGCATCATCGGGCTATATTTCTTCAAAACTGAGGACGGACTATTTGCTGCCTGAAATTGAAGCCCGTGGTCTCGACAACAATAAAACGTTCCTGTGAAACGGCGCCACTTGCAAGATATCCTGTGAAACCATGGCTTTATTGTGAGAACGATTCGGTGAACATTTAATTTCGGGTTTTGGACCTGTGATCATGTGACATCACACCTCCGTAGCCCCTTTTTCTTTATGGCTACGTAAAGTTCACAGCCTATATGGATATGCCGGCTACGATTGGGGAATTGGAAGCAAACATTACTCGAACCATTGGAAAAATCACCCCTCGTAATACAGTTATGGCCGACATTTGAAAAAAATAATCCTTCAGCAATTAATTTACAGAATGGTTCTTTTGTATGAAAATAAAGATTACCCGATAAAATTTAATTTGTTGACTGTTTTTTTATTTAAGAATAAAGTGCCTCTAAAAGAATCTTTACCACTTGCGCAATAGATAATGGCAGTAATTACTTGTGCACTAATCTTTTCCTTTCCTAGACGCAATATATAATGCAATATGCAATATACAATACATTCACCTCAAATCAAACTGACTAAATAATTTCGCAAGTCAAATGTCGAAACGATGACAAGAGTTCAAAGTTGCGAATAATGCAAACAAGACATAATCGAATGCACTTGGCAGAGCTGTAATTTTTATTTTTAGGCAGAATTTAGGCAGAGGTAAGAAATTTTTTTATAAAAATTAAAAGGAATTAAGTTAACATACATATAAGTAGTCCGAACAGATTAACTGGTACTCAATGTAACTCAACATTTAAAGGATTTCAACTTCACTTGGCAATTAAAGGAAATACCACAAAAGGATTATCAAGAGGAAGTGGATGAATAAACATTCGTAACTAGAATCAGAGAAAACAAATGAGCATGTTTGTTGTCCAGAGGAGGCGAAAAACGGTCCACAAATGGATATACATATATAATCTGAATAGAAGGACTTATGTATATAATCTACGCATAATGTATATATACATATATACAACATGTGGACATCATAAGTTTCTAAAAAATTCTCACGGTCTTTACATACTCATATTTGTATGTATTCATAAATACGAGTATATTCTATTTTATTTTGTTTTTCTCCTTTATAGACTGGCCTTATTAAAAAAATATTTTTTTTTATAAATATATATTACAACTAATAATGCATTGTTTTAAAAAATAGCCAAAAGTATTTCAAAGACCACCTTAACGACGCGATTTTGAGTGGCACACATTTAAGTAACTGAGTGGAGATGGGTACCACTCAATCATGATATTGGTGTACCAATAAATTTTTTAGTCGATGATCTGTATTCGTCATTCGATTAATGGAATCATCCTCCACATTTTATATCTCCACTTAAATTACACTAAATATTTGCTAATCATAACATTAAACATTTGATGGTGCAAGATCGGAATTATATGGTGGATGTGACACCATTTCCTAACCAAGGTTTAAAAAATTTTCACAAGGAACCAAAGATGTGTTAAGTGTGTAGTAGTCATGGTGGAACTTGACTTTCCTTTAATTGCTTCCTCCAGTTTCATTAGTTGTTGACAGTAAATATCTGAATCAATCGTTTGGTTCCTTGGAAGCTCCTCTATAATCCCACCAAATTGACAACATCTTTTGATGAAGTTCAGCTTTCTTTATGGTTTGTGTTGTTTCATCACGCTTTGACCATAATCGTTTTCGATTGATAATGTTGTTGTAGATGATTAATTTTTCATCACCAGCCATCATTCGTTTCGAAAATTATCAATTTCATTGAATTTGAGATGCATATCGCAAATACTGGATGAGGTTTTTACCTTGAGACATCCAAATTACTCGATAAAATACGCGCTATCGCGAAAAATGTTTCAGACAAAAGTCACAAGGTTCTGAAGAGGGCATAAGATGGTGACCACTTTTCCTAATTAACACTTCAAATTCAACTGATGAACTCACTTGCATACCTTGGGGATGCTAGTATTTATACTCGAATGACATACTTCGAGAACAATCTTCGCCATCCAGCGTCCCATACAATTCCTAATTTGCTAGAAAATTCGATTCCATTCTGCACTCATCAATGGTCCACACTTTGTTATTCAAGTATCGAAACCTTCTGGTCTTCGAGTATCGACATCTTCTGCTCTGCAAATCTAGATGTCGCTGCTCATATTTAAGTGGTTATCACATTGCTCCCTCCCTACAGTTGTTCGTCCCGAACAGCTTCGTCATTCAGCATCCCGTTGAAATGACACATTCTATCCAAATGGACCACTTTCAATTTTCCTCGATCCCCACGCTGGATCCGGTAGACAACGTCATTAATGCGGGTTGTCACCTTGTATGGACCTTCCCAGTCCTGTTGCAATTTTGGTGATTTGCCTTTCATACGCTGAGGATTATACAGCCAGACCAGATCTCCTTCGTTGAAACCGGAAGATTTCGCCTTGATATCGTACCTAGTCTTCATGCGACTGCTTGCTAGCTTCATCTTTTCTCTGGTGTCTTCATGCAATTTGCGAATCCTGCTGCGCAAGCCATTCACAAAGTCGTTCACCTCTTTGGGCTCCGTCGGTGGGGATCCGAATTTTGCTTCACTTGGCAACCGAATTGTTTGACCAAATAAGATCTCGGATGGCAGATGTCCTGTTGAGCTATGGACCGCGTTTCGGTAGGCCATTAAGAAGAGGGGTATGTGTCGATCCCAATCCCGCTGGCAGTTACTGACAACCTTAGATAGATGCTCATTCAAGGTCCGATTGAATCGCTCGACCATTCCATCAGATTGAGGGTGTATTGGCGTTGTCCTTGTCTTTCCTATTCCCAAATATTGACATATTTCCTGGAAGACTTTTCAAAGTTTCGCCCTTGATCAGAGTTCAGCTCCATTGGGACCCCAAATCTGCTCACCCAGTTGCTGACTATCTGTTCGGCTACAGTCTTAGCCTCTTGATTTGGGATGTCAAACACTTCCGGCCACTTATTGAAGTAATCCATGACCACGAGGGTATATCGGTTACCATTAAAGGTTTCGGGAAACGACCCAGCGATGTCGATGGCTATTCGTTCGAAATGTGCTCCGACATTGTATTGTTGTATTTGTCTATGTGGCTTTACTTTTGGACCCTTGGTAGCCGCACACCTTATGCACTTTTTGCACCAATTCTCGACATCTTGTTTAGCGCTTAGCCAATAGAAACGTTCCCTTATCTTTTCCAACGTCTTGCTTATTCCCAAATGGCCTCCTGAGATTCCGTCATGTATTTCATGGAGTACTTGGCTGACTCTGGACCGTGGCACTATTAGCTGCATACGAGGTGTTGTCCCATTTGCACTTTCCCATTTTCTCTTCAGCAATCCATCTTGCACAAAAAGCGAGTCCCACTGTGCCCAGTATGCCTTCAGAGTTTGGCTCCGATCTGATATCTGCTGCCAGCTTGGTCTTTCCTCGTGTTGCTTCCAGGCCAATATTGGTTCGATGTCATTGTCTGCCTGTTGGGAGGAACGGATTTCGTCTATACTCCAACCCTCTATTGGCTCAGTCCTGATCATTTGGATAGTTGCCTGTTCTTTCGCGTCTTTACGGTTGCAGTGTTCACATTTCATTCCGCACGGTCGACGAAAGAGAGCATCAGCATTTGCTCGATCCATCTTACAACTTGGCCTTCAGGATTCCTAAATTGGAGTAGCCATTTCAGAGCTGCGTGGTCTGTTCGAAGAATGAACTTTTGTAAGTAGCGTTACTTATGGAAATGCTTTGTAGCCAGAATTAAAGCCAGAAGCTAGCGACGAGTTACGCAGTAGTTCCTTTCGGGTCTGGAGAGTCCTTTGCTGTAACATGCGACCACTTTCTCTTCACCATCACGAACTTGGGAGATCACAGCTCCGACCCCAACATTGCTAGCGTCTGCGTCCACGATGAACAATTTTCCGGGCGTGGGGTAACCCAAGATGGGGGCATTGCACAGCTGTCGCTTCAGTTCTGGAAATGCTTTCTCGCATTCTCCAGACCACCTGTCGGCCTTTTTCCGTAAGTTGATGCAGGCTCTTTACAATACCAGCAAAATCCTTTACGAACCTTCTGTAATACGTGGCGAGTCCCAAGAAGCTTCTCAGTTGGTGTTTATCTTTTGGAGAAGGCCAACTTTTCACGGCTTCGATTTTTTCAGGATCCGTTCTTACTCCTTCCGTTGATATAATTTGACCCAGATATTTTATTTCCGGACGGAACAAGGCACACGTTGAGCTTTAAATGAGCACTTCGCAGCCTCTCAAACACTTCTGTTAGATTTTCGCGGTGCTCCTCGAACGTCTTACCTATGACGATAACGTCGTGCAAATATACTAGGCAGGTTTTCCAGGTGAGTCCTTGCAATGTTCGTTCCATTAGTCGCTCGAAGGTAGCCGGAGCGTTGCACAGTCCAAACGGCATCACTGCAAACTGCCAAAGACCGCTTCCTGTAGTGAAGGCAGTTTTCTCACGATCCATACGATTTATCTCTACCTGCCAGTAACCGCTCTTCAAGTCAAGTGTTGAAAACCATTTCGCTCCAGAAAGCATATCAAAAGTGTCATCGATTCTCGGAAGTGGGTAGCTGTCCTTTTTAGTGACATCATTGAGACGCCGGTAGTCTACACAAAATCTCGTGCTGCTATCTTTCTTCTTCACGAGGACCACTGGCGATGCCCACGGACTTTGCGATTCTTCCATCACTCCCTCAGCTTTCATCTTCGACACCATTTCGGCATTTCTGTTTGCTTTGCCAATGGAAGACGCCTTGCAGGTTGACGGATTGGTCGAGCGTCTCCGGTGTCAATATGGTGTTGAACAATATGCGTACGTCCATATTCTCCGTCTTGTGCAGCAAATATATCAGCGTACTCACCGATTAGTTTTTCTGCCAGGATTCGCTGATCTTCGTCCAGATTACAGAGGCTGAGAATTTTGTTCTTGATTTTAATGCGCTGAACTGTTGTGACCGGTGTTGCAACCTTTTTTTCCATTGTGGTCGATATAGCCTCAGCAGGTACGCATTTTCCCACTATCTCCCCCTTTTTCAGCTTTACACTGAATGTCTTTGGATTTAGAATCCTTACAGGGACCATGTTGTTCTTTGGCTCCACTAAGGTCTTTCCCACCATGAAGTCTCTTCTCTTTTCTGGCTGCATCAAATAGAACCGGTGGCTACCAGGACCACCTTCCACTTTTGCCCACAAAATTGCTTCTGACGAAGGCTCTAGACTCTGATTGCTGCAGATGACGACATTTGAGACTGAGGTATTCGCGTTTCCGTATATCTTTGGTATCTCCATGTTTCCGTATTTCAGGGTTTGTGCCCCCAAGTCGACTACAAGTCTATGTTCTCTCATGAAGTTTGTTCCAATGATACACTCGTCACATATGTCAGCTACCAGAAACGCGTGAGTGAATGTTATTCCTTCCAGTTGGATTTTTATGCGGACTTATATATACCTTAATCGTTGCTCCTGTTGCTCGCAAGCTGCAACTGCTAGTGTTATGCAGCCAAGACTTCTGCACAAGATTCCTCCTAATGATTGAGGCAGTGGCACCGGTGTCTATTGTTCCCATCCATTTTTCTTTTCCACTGACTACTTCGACTAGAAGGCTTTCGTTGCATCGTTTTACCAGCGAGACATGGATGATGGTCCTGGGGCCGTCGACTCCTGCTACCAACTTCTGCCCCGCGAAGATGGTGCTTAAACATTTCCCGACTAATGGCTTCGGGAAGTTTGACCGGTTTCTTGATAGCTGTTTCTGCGGGTTTCTTCCTCTATTTGCTTGTCACCACAGTCTTTTCGTGGCACCGGTTCTTTACACTGCCTTTGAAGGTGTCCTATTTGATTGCAATTCCAGCAGCGCATTATTCGTCTATCCAGTCGAGTATCTCGTTCCTCGGCACTAATTCTTGCACAGGAGCATTCGATAGATGTTACTTCCCTGACGAAATGTGTTCCCCTGGAAGCCTGATTGGCTGCTTCCATCGCCAGAGCGAAGGCAAGTGCTTTAGCAAGCGTTCTTTTCCCGGCCATCCTTACTGCTGACTGTAGCTTCGAATCTGCAATTCCCCTGATAAATGCATCTTTTGCCATTTCGTCGATAATTTCCTGGCCCACAGTGGGGTATGACAGATGTGCAAGTCTACTCACGTCTGATTGGAGCTGCTGCAGTGTTTCTCCTCGTTGCTGCGTTCGGCTTTGCAATTGGATCTTGTAGACCTCCTGCATGTGGCTATCCCCAAACCGTTTCTCGATAGTCCGTACTAAAGTTACATAATCTTTATGCTTTTCGATGACTACTGTTTGCAACAATTCTGTAGCAGGACCGTGCAAGGCCATTGTTGGGGCAAATCACTTTTCCTCATTGTCCCAGTCGTTTGCACAGGCAGCCATTTCAAACTGCTTCTTATAAGCAGAACATGAGGTCTGGCCATCGAATGAGGGAGGCTTCAACCCTTTTCTCCCTCGACCGCTTAAAGAACATTCTTGCTGTTTCTGTTTTCGCACTGTGTCGAGCTCTTTTGCCAATTGCTCAACTTTGCTGTCCCCTTTGTTCGAATTTTTCGCCACCATTCTTCCCTATTCTTTCAAATTTGTTATTGATTTCTTCGAACTTTTGGTTTTTGTTCTAGACTAGTCTTTTGTTCGTCGAATTTTTGCTCAATGCTGTTCTTCTGCTCGTCCATTTTTTGTTCCAGACTGTTGTTCTGTTCTTCCATATTTTTCTTTTGTTCGTCCATTTTTAATAAGAGGAGTTGCATCATCGCAGCCATGTCATTGCCGGTACTTGTCTGTTCATCCTCGTCAACATCAAAGGATTATGCATCAGGATCATGTCCCTCGTTCTTCAAAGCCTCCTGAAGTCGGAGCACCAGGTCACTTTTTCCTCCACTGGCGCTGAGGCTTCTCTTGTTCAACTCGGATTTGAGTAGGACGAGGGTAAACTGCAATAGTTTTCGACCCATTCTAGCTTTTTCAAATAGTCACTTTTTTTTTTACACACAATAAGTCCTATCCCACTGCTGACACGAATGTAAAATATTTGTGTTGGTACAAATGATAGAATTTATTCTTTTCAATACAAATCCCTTTATACAGTTACAATTCACTATTTAATTGTTTCTCTCAATACAATCCAATTTCTCAACCGCTTATACTTTTCTTATCTTTTACTTAAACCACTTAACCACTTCTCCTAATTAACACTTCAAATTCAACTGATGAACTCACTTGCATACCTTGGGGATGCATCCCATACAATTTCCAATTTGCTAGAAAATTCGATTCCACTCTCCAGTCATCATTTGTTATTCAAGTATCGAAATCTTCTGGTCCTCGAGTATCGGCGTTTTCTGGTTATCACAATATGTTATCATATGTACGAGAATGTATAAACAAAAAAAGATGTAGCGGAACATACCTTCAAGTTTTGATAGAAAATACAAATACTGATAAAAAGGATATTTTTTGGTTAAATTGCTTTATTCCCTTTTACAAGGTAGCGCTAACTGCTTCTAGAATTTAGTTTTTAAAGTTTGACAAAGGAATGCTCACACCTATGATTACTCTTTTCTAAATATTTTTTTTTTAACGGATAGAGAAATTTTGAGAATAAAAATTGTATAAATTGATGTTTTGACTTCGCGAAATTGTAATGCATGTTCCATTACATACCATACAAGTATGAATATTGTTTTTTATATCTTATATTAATGTAGTTTTGTATATAATATTCTCAAATTAAATAAATTACAAGCAAAAGTGATAAAATCATTGTTTTCAAAAATAGATAAAACGAAACCATTCGCATGCATTTTTCTGGCACTGCCATATCTAATATTTAATGACCAAACCGAACATATAGAATAAATGAAACTCTCTAAACGTACATAAATGTTTTCAATTTTTCCGAGCAGAAATTGCTCATCTTTTTACAAAACATTTTATATTTACTTTTTTTTTCTGTTTGAATATTGTACATTTTTTTCTTGAATTATATTTTATTCAAACATTTTTGTTTGTTTTACAGAATATGTATAATTTCTGCCCGTTAACGTGTTTCCAGACGGAAGAAATACCTACATCCCAGCAGTGAAGGTATTGCGAAAATATTTTATATCTGGACATTTTTCTCCACTTGAAACTACTTACTTCCTTTTCCTTTTTGTTATTTAATGAATTGATATATCAACAGAGAATTAGCCCTTTTGATTCCATTTTATTAAATTGCAACACGCTATCTTCCTTTTCAATGCGCTAACCACAAGTGCTTTAGTTAAACACTTTCTCATACTCATTTAATATGCATATTTGAAATTGCTGATCCTTTTCTGATATGTACAGACCTCAGCTTAAGAAAATGGTTTTCCTAAATCCTTTTTTAATATAATAAACTTAAAGCCAATTAAAATACGATATTTTGTTTTTTTTAATAAAGTACTTATGTTAAAGCTTAATTTGAGCTTTAAATATTAATTGTAATGTGTGGTTAAGAAAGTCGATAAAAAAGCCTTAGCATAACATTACTGATAGTTTCATAATATTTTCTATAGCACATATGCATGTACATATATGTACATATTTAATCTTCATTTTACACATATGATAATTAATATTTTCTCTGCGAATTGTGTCATTTCCTCTTTTGTTCTGCTGTAATTATAACCTATGCTTTTTTGCATGATTTACAGTGCCGTGACATAAGGCCCATTTCTCATAAGGCTATATTTCAATGCATGGCTTTATGACGTTTTGCGAAAGCGAAAGTCTCTTGGACTAAACGCGGTGTCGGGCACCCTAAGAACCTGTGAGGCCGAAGAATGGCCTGTGTATGACTTGAAGAAATGTCTAGCGATTTACTTAAGGTACTAAAGTTAAGCTTTTCTGAGTTTTTTTTAAACGAAAAAGTTTGATGCCATGCCTTTGGGCGAGGCTAAACACAATAGCTATAGGCATCTCTTCGCCTTATGCACGACCGGTCTTAATTCTCACATGCGATTACTCGGGGGGCCAGTTGATTTTATTGCACACTTTTGGCATACGAGTATATTGTATTTGGCAAAATGAAAGCCATGTGATCATAAATCTTAAAATTATACGGCATTATATCATGGCACCTATTTCTTCTTATTATTCTCAAGTGTGCTTCAATTTATTTACACAGAGTCACCCTAGAATCTTTAAATTTAGCACCAACGCTGTAGAGAATATGTAAAATGTTTACTATATTTTTTTATAACAATAACATACTTTAACATAAATAGAATAGTGTAAAAATCATACGAGTTCCTACGAGGCTATAGATTAAGGTATACCTTTAAGATAAAAATTTTCATGTACCGGGGATTAAGATGAACTGTACGAAATTAAGGGTGATATTTGTTCAATACATTAGTATGTATGTATTGTATACGGAATAAAGGAAATTGTGCTAAAGAGTGTTCTAGTGCTCTAAAATCAGCTCTTTTTAATCGAACAAGAAATAAAGAAACCGTGTTAATTTAAGTGGTGGTTTCATTGTAATTAAAATTAATTATTTTTTTCTCACAATTTTGTTTTAATTTTGTACAAAATAACGTACGTAATGTATGTACATATGTACGCACAATTGACTTATACCCTGTTTTAGCCGTATAAACATGGGTCTGCCGTGTCGATAGGAGTTTTTTTTTATTATAAGAGTCGAGGAAAGTCACGTTCCACAGCTGCCCACTGCGTAGTTGACGGTCACCATCTAAACAAAGTCTATATCAGTGTTATTGTTGTAATTTACATGCAAATTATTTTTTAGCGGATAGCAGATGTGCAAGAAAACACGTCTATTATAACATTTAATTGCACCAAAACTCTGATTGAATCTGGAGAAACTATTGGGGCAATGTTTACCTTTGTTCTTTTGATTTGTACGTAAAATTATTGTTGGACGTTGTTTGATTAGTGGCGGTAGGGTATACATTGACCGATGTGAACTGGGTAACGCCCAGCGCTGTAACTGTGAGTAAATATAAATTGACATCAATTGTACTTATTTTGCCTCCACGTGGTAGCCGGAAGCTACTAGTTTTGTTCATCTAAGCTTTTACTAAACTTGTATGAAGATGATTGAGTTGGTTTAGTTGACTTAGCTTTAGAAAGATGGCATAAGACACATCAATTCTCTTATTAATTGTGGCGGCAATTTTTGGAGACTTATCAGGGTGCTATAACAGAGATAATTGCGTTCTCGTCAAATGTTCGCGCCCTTCATCAGCTCTCACAGAGAAATAGACGAATATATCAAATATATCTTTTTCAAGCTCCTCACGTAACACTAAGAAGGGAGAGCATTTTTCGTGGTACTATTGGAAGGAGTCGCATGAACGACAAAACCTCCGACACTTAATTTACGGAGGTACTAAAAATTGTCGCAGCATGTCTTTCACCTCAATATTTATATAAGAATTTAAGAGATTCTCCATCAATCGACTTATAAAGCAATGACGACAGGGAAAATAAAGTTTAGAATAGGACGGCGATAACCAGTGGTGTACATACCGCCTAGGTTAAGTATTGATAGCCATATCCAATCTAAAGTCCCTAAATGTGGTGATTGTATGGATGCCCGTCTACACCTGCTTACCCATGAACGTCATTTAAAACATAAGATATCGGTGAAGTGGTAAGTTGACATGGATACAATTTTTTGAAGTTAAAAATAAATGAAAAATTATTGTAAATACGCTTTATTAGTAGTTTAATCACAAAACCTACCCGCCAACAATAGCAACATGCCTGGTTTTAATCAAGAATCGATTTCCTAAAATTTAATTCGCTTTTTCCTTCAATCTCCCTCGGACTCGACATTTCGACTTCCACACACTGCTCACCCTTCGACAATCAACAAAACATGAAGAAAATCTAAGAAGGGAATTTTATTTTTGAGTCTTCCATACGACGTGAACCCTCCGTCGGTCGTAAAAAATGCAAAAGTGTGTCAGAAATGAAATGCTTTGAGAAAAAAACATTCATTCTTCCACCGAGAATTATACGATATTTTGGAGTGGACTTTCGGTGAAATTTCGATGCAACCAACTATTCCCTTTTTGACTCAAATAATCTACCCGTCTGACACGACTTTCATTCCAAATGTAGACAGGTCCTGAAGATACAACGTCCGACGACTGAGGTTATAAGAGATGTTGAAATTTGTGCCGGGTATTTCACAACTTCCGACAACCCAGGCAACTGTGTAGGATAACAATGAAAATCAGGTGTCTTCGTAAACGCAGCCATATCCGACCGCATGTCCGCTTTCTGTCTGCAAATCGAACGCAAGAACCTTTTTTCAGCACCCAGTTGACATTTTAATTCCTAATCGTCATGGCAGCGGAAAAGATTGTTATGGATATTATGATAAAAGAAATATTTCGAAAAAAATAAAAAAAAATTATTGTTGATGAATTGAAGCAAACGACAAAAAGAAAAGAGAAGCGTTAATATTAAGAAAAAGCAAAACCAAAGTAATACTGAACATAGGGTTGATATAGATATATACAATAAATCTAGATAAATATTATTAGTTTTTATCTACGAGTAAGACGTTCAAAAGGTCGTGTAAAAGCCCAAGCCAGTTTTCTCTTTTTCCAGATTGACAGTCCACTTTTCATCAATCACTGCCTCTTTTTCAACAAATCTACTAGGCTTTGCTGTTGTGTTTTTTCCTCTTTGGTTGTGTTTACCCACAAACTTTGATAAGCGTCTCAAAAAATTCTCACGTTGTTTCTTTTTTGTTAAAAAAGAACTTAACACTCAAGTGGGTATTAATACACTTTAAATGCCTGAACACGTGTTAAGTTTTTTGGAAAATGGGACAAAGAGTGTGGTATTGCTTCCCGATTGCTGATTTCTTTCTTTTATTCTTCTGTATGTGGTTACAATATTTGAATATTTTTTTATTTTGTTTATTGGCTGTGTTGTTTGCACTTAATATAACACATTTCTCGACTAAAGTTGCTCCTTCTAACGTCCTGCTGGAAATTCGGGCTCCATGGTCAATCGGGTCGCGACTTGTAACTTCACATTATAACCTTTTCTCTTCCCTGAAATAAATATATTTACATTAAGTCTAATGTCAGTAATTAAGTGCTATCAGCTATTGAACGCATCTCTGCACATTTGGCTCCACCAACTAATTTTATTTTGCCGAAATGGTGATATGATTGAAAATGCTTCCATGGCTGATTTTTATTTCCGGTTTTCTCCGTTTTTTGTTTTGATTCACTTTTCTGGCGGTAGCTAACGTGTGTAGGTCCAAGTTGTAAGACGTTTAATTTAAATAAAAGGAAAGATTTTACACATCAGAAGTGGGATCCTTGCCCTAAATACAACCCATGAAACGTATATACAATAACAGAAATTTAACGATATGTCGAAGAGAATAATAAAGGCGAATCTTATACGCGCACTGGATGAGGCGGGTGTTTCCTATCCACCTGCTGCAACCGCCAGCTGCACAATATGTTGCCTACAGAGGAATGTAGTGATGTGGACATAGTATTATAGATTATTCAAAGTGCTGCTTCTATTCAGGAAGATGTTGCTAATCATGAGGTTGCTGCTATTCAGGAGGATGTTACTACCCTTAAGGTTGCTGCTGTAGGGTGTTGTTATCGTTGCGATTAGTGAGGAACTTAGTGTTAACCTGAATAAGAACCTCGATGTGATGATCAGAAACATAGAAATAAGGAAGAAGATTATTGTTTTGCGTCAAGAGTTAAAGTCTCTAAAAGATTTCGTCATATCATTTCAACGTCTCTCTCGCGTCTCGAAGGATTTAGGGATCGAACCGCCTACGCAGCAATTTTATATACGGCGAAAAGTTTACATCAACTTCCGGAGCTACTTCAGATATACGAGAAGAAAAAGTTAAGCGACTCCACCCAACAGATAAAGTAGTCAGCCAATGAGTCGATCCCAGCGGACTCTGCGAGAGAGATGCTTCAATTATTCGCAATGGACATATATCCACACGGTGTCGCAAGGCGAAGGGTGAAATTGGATCATACTTCCAAGGACCATTTCTACAAAGGCTGTTAGCATCCGACAAATCAAGTGAATGCTGTATTCAATCAAGTAGAAGATTCTAATTTACAACACATTAAACCCTATGAAAATGTGAGTATTGAGTTGAGGCTTGAAAAATGAATAACCATTAAAGCGTAATTCTCTAATTGACAGTAGTATTTTATTTCAGTCAACTTCATTTCTAAAGTCTTTCTGCCTTTTGATCTAATATACATTATTATCCAGCTACACGAATGGTGAAAAAATTTAAACTTTTAGTAAAGTTCAATCCCGAATTACATTGCCCAGATCATTACTTCTTGGTTGAGATTTCCTTAAATGTTTCAACATTAACTTTTATATGAAGTATCATTGTACCTATGGACCAGTTAAAATAACATTACAAGATGCGAATGTTTGTTTATTTCCATTTGAAGATGTTCAAACCTCGATCAACAATAATTTGAAAGACTGTTTAACGAATTGCGACAATAGTCGTATATCTGACCCCGAATTTAGCAAGTATAAAATTGGAAATATCAACGATTGCACTCCCGAAACTGATTCTCGTGGAGGTATTGAGAGGAGTGTTGACGAAAGTGATTTATCTAGTGATTCATTGTTTGTTCAATTGTCAATGGATAATTCCGAGTGCTATAACAATGCTAGCACGTGTATAATTGATGCCGTAGATTCTAATATAAATATTGATAGTGAGTTGTCCAGTAACATATTGTCTTTTCGATTGTCTTTTAGCAACTGTCAAAATATTCAATAGATGGAAAGTAAAGAGAACCCTTGATTTCAATAACGGGTTCCATCAGGTAAGAATGGCAGAGAACACTCTAAAATTGACTTCCCTTGCCACCCCACTGGATAATTTGAGTACATACTCGTAAAGATGCCTTTTAGCCTCAAAAATCTATCTACAGTTTTGCAAAGGTTTATAACATTTATTTTGAAAGATTTCATTGAGAAGGGCTTGCTAAATGTGCACATATATGACAAAAGTACTACTAGGTAGGTAGGTAAGAGTTGCTGTTGGAAGTACCAACCCACTTAGGCCTATTGGCGCATTGTGGTGCCACGTGGATGTCTGACCCTATTACTAATGGAACCAGTTTGAGCTTATGATAAAACGTAGGAGACTGTTAACGTCTATATTTTCTATATCGTTTAGGTTGTTGTAGAAGAAACCGACAGAGTAGGTAGGGGATTGTCTCCTCCTCTTCCTCGTCCATGCAGCTTCTACAGAAGTCGTTTGTAAAGGCACCAAGCCTTCTTGCGTGCTTGCCTATGAGGCAGTGTCCAGTGATGACACCTATTATGGCGCTGAGATGTTTCCTATTTAAAAGGACCAGACACTTAGAGCGATTCAGATCCAGCTTTGGCCAGATACTCGTATGTTTGGTCGCTAGACATGAATGCCCAACAGTCCACCTAAGGTCTGTTCTTTTATTGGCATCCAGCTTTAATATTAGTTTGCACGTAGCGATTGGTATACCTATACTACCCTTTTCCGGTAGAATAGGTAGAGTGGTTCCAATTTTGGCAAGTTCATTGGCTCTGCAGTTCCATGGAATGTTTCTGTGGCCCGGCACCCAACAAAGGTGAATGTTGAACTGCTTTGCCATCTTCATGAGAGATGATCGGCATTCAAGGGCGATTTTAGAATATAATGAGACCGAGTCCAGGGATTTGATGGCGGCCTGACTTTCCGAAAAAATGCGAATATGCTTTTCAGATATCACGTTTTTCTTCAGCCAGGATAGAGCTTCTTTAATCGCCAAAATTTCCGCCTGGAACACGCTTCAGTGATTTGGAAGACGGAAAGAGAGGCTTGGATTTAGCTTATCTGAGAAAACACCGCCACCAACTCCGCGATGAGATGGATTGACTTGTCCTCCGTGAAAGCATCTTCCTCCCAGAATGATCTAGAGGGGAAGCTTACATGGAAGTTTTTGTCAAACTAAAGTTCAAGTATGGTGCAATCGATGTTCTCTGTGAAGATTCCTAAGGTGTTAAGAATGTTGGGGTGGCCAAATGAATTCTTTGTCCACTGTTTAGTCGCTTTAAGGCGAATAGCTGCAGTCGCAGTTATTTGCCTGCTGAAGATATCGAGGGGTGTCAAATGAAACTGAATGTCTAATACCTCAGAGGGGGTAGACCGCAAGACTCCGCTTATGCATAGACATGCTGTTCTTTCGATTCTGCTTAGTTTAATGCAGTTGACTGCATATTCTGAGGTCGTCCACCAGACGACTCTCTCGTAAGTAAGTATCAGTCTTATGACCGAGATTTATAGCCAGTGGGTTATGCGAGGTTGAAGGCCCCATTTATTCCCAATGGCTTTTTTGCAAGAGAATAAAGTTATTGTAGTTTTGTTGACTCTTTCTTGAATGATAGGTTCGCAGCTTAGTTTCCTGTCAAAAATGAGACTCAGATATTTTGCTGTATCGGAAATTACTAAACTGGTACCACTTATTGAAGGAGGGTCTGTAGTTGGAATTTTTTATTTCCTGAAAAAAAGGACAAGATCAGTTTTATGGGGGTTTATTCCCAATCTACAGCGATCTGCCCAGCGGGTTAATCTATTGAGATTTACTTGAAGGAGTTCTTTAATGGTATTGAGATGCTTACCTGAGACGCCTATAGCAACGTCATCTGCATAGGCAATCACCCTGCTACCCCCGCTTCCAGGTATATCAGTAGGTCATTAACTACTAAGTTCCAGAGAAGAGGAGAGAGGACACCGCCTTGCGGCGTACCTCTGCTGGAACATCTTTTAACATAAGTCTCACCCAGTTTGGAGTTGATTATCCTTTTTTTTAGCATGAGACTGATTAACTCCCCAAGTGAGTCGTCTACCTGCAGAGTCGACAGCGCAGTCGTGATTGCGTATGTATCGACGTTATTAAAGGCGCCCTCTATATCCAGGAAAGCAACCATTGTGTGCTCTTTATACAGTAGGGATCGTTCGAAGTGGCTAGTCAAGTCGACTTTCCTGTACAGTAGGAATGTTGAGCCGTTGACAGAAGTCTTAGATCAATTTTAGCTCGTATATGGATATCAATCAGTCGTACTAGAGTTGCGAATGAATACTACATTGACCTCTCCCCATGACAGTAGAATGTGGATAAGTTCTACACAACTTCTCATAATATTTCCTAGCACAGTCAGGTTAATATCTGAGGACCTCTGTAGCTCGACAGGTATTATACCGTCCGGACCAGCAGCCTTGTATGGTTTGAAGCTATGCAGCGCCCAGAGCAGTTTGTCTCTCTTAATCAGAGCATGAATTTTGGTCCCGGTTGCAGTAGGCCTGTTCGGACCGGACTCTTACTGACCGCGAGTTAGAAGCTACCTGGAAAGTGGGTGTCCAGTTGCAGGTTGAGTGATTCATCATTTAAGGTTGTCCACGAGCTGTCGGTTTTTTTCAAACAGCTAGGCATCATAGGATTTATAGAGGTTTCTATGATTTTGTCACAGAGTGACCTTCAGGATTGTCGTTTTGCCTTCCTCAGTTCTTTTTTGTATAATTTTGTATGAGTTCTAGTCAGTCACTTTTCTTGTACTTTTTGGTACGTTGAAAACTTTTCTACAAGAGTTTCTGAACAGTCCCTAGTGCCGATGTCCACCAATGTGGCTTTTTCTTGCCTCTAGGTTGAATGAGAGGGCAGGAAGCTACCATAGCCTGATTGAGAGCCAGAGTAAATTCCTTGACTTTCATGTCAAGCTCATTGGTGTCACACAGAGGAGTTGATAGTTTTGAGGATAGCGTTTCTGACAGTATTCCTCTGTATTTTGGCCAATCTGTTTTCCGGTAGTTCCGGAAAGTTGGTTGGCTGGGGGGAGCATCACTCAGGCTAAATTGGATGTATCTGTGGTTTAAAAATGAGTGTTCAGACAATGCAATCAAGTTCGTTAGCATTTGAGTGATGCTGTCGGGGACAAGAATGATATCTAGCACTTCCTGCCGGTTTCTAGTTATAAAAGTGGGCTCATTGCCAATGTTGCAAACAAAGAGGTTAGTACTTATAATATAGTCAAGAAGTGACTTACCTCCATCATTGATGTCGGTACTGCTCTATACCGTGTGACGAGCGTTAGCGTTGCATCAGACGATGACGCCTGTTTTTTGCCTTCCAGCTTCCAGTACCACCCTTTCTAGGTTATCAGCAGGTAGAGGTCTACATATTCGTGGCCAACGTAAGCCGATGCCAGCCAGTAGGAGCCTTTGGCAGTCTCTAGTCTGCCAACGGTTAAGTGGGGGTTGCTGAGGTTAAGAAATAAAAATTCATTAAGGCTACGTTTCAATAATAAACCTTTGTCTACAATCTGTGGTTAGTGGATTAGGATAATGTCTGCTGCGTTTTTTGAAAGACGTAGAGTGAGTGCTGCGGAAGCCTTTTTTGAGTGATGGAGATTAATCTGGAGAAACCGTATCATTGCTACAGTCCTCCAGTGTAGCCTCCACCATGGTGCTGTTGAGGTCATCCGATTCTGAAGATGTGCCAAAGAGCTCATCTTCTTCCTCTGATCGTATGGGACTTCTCTTTCCTTCGTCATCGGTTTCAATTGCCGACAGGGTATTAGAAGAGGAGACCGATGGCTTAGTTGTACCCTCGGATGGATTGGAGTCATCGCCATCAATTTTTGGAAAGTATATCTACGCTCCAAGATCCAAGGTTATATTTTCTGGTGTCTGTGTTAAAGGAGGAGGAGGTTGGTTATCAGCTTCCAGCTCATCCTTTTTGTAGACCCTTAAGTGTATAGACTCAAATCCGAACCGAATCATGCCTTTTGTCTGCGCCAGAGGATTAAGGGATTCCTTATTGATCTGGATCAACGCGCATCTATAAGAGCCCCTTAGTTCCTACAGTTTCGCGACTTTCCAGTCATGAGTCGGAAGAGTCGGGTTAATGAGCCTAATGATTTCCAGAATACTTTCGGGGGAGGATGGTTCGGCTGAGATCCATGCACGAGTTCGAGGTCTGCTAGGAATGTCTTCCTTAGACACGACCTCGAGTTTTGCACCTGGACAAATCTCTCCCAAACCACCTATGGCCTTAGTGAAGAGATTAAGAGTTCTCTGGTTAGCACACGCGATAAGCTTGACATGGCCTAGGTGCCATTCAGCGTCGCTTGTGATGGGAGGTGGTCCGGGGTTTTTCCGAATAATGGCCAAGAAGTTGATCGGAAGCTTCCGCTAGACCAGCTGCCACCATTCAGGTGTTACGGAACCATCGGTATCGTTTCTATCGATCACCGCGATCAATATTGCGTTCCTTAGGACTTCACTGAAAGACCTCAGAGATGTGCTGTTGGATGGCCCATATTAGTTTTGGGCCTCTTGGAAAACGGCACCGTTTCCTCCAACGATCTCTGGCGCTTGGAAGAGTCTTTTGGAATTTTATGAGCAGTGGAAGCAATGGGTAATCCGTCTTTTAGGATGGCTTTAGCCTACTCAATCTCCAGATTCCTCCTTGGGGGGAGGAGTTTTGGTAGCAGTGACAAGTTCGTGGCCTGCCACAAATTTACTGCGGCTAGGGGTGCAGGAACTGATAGGACCATGGCTTGCCACGGTCATAACACTCCCTGAAGCTTTCTTTTTATGCTCGTTGTGCTTGCCTTTAGAGGATGGTGTACTATGGCCTGCCACAGTTTTACCTCCTCTCGACAATGCAGGAGCCTTGCCGGTAGTCTGTTAAGTCACCGTTCTACCGTCCGGTATTAAAGGAGTACCGGCCCTGGGTTTTGTTTTTTTTGAGGAGTTGTCCGTAATATGGTCCCACGAGTAGCGGAGAAAGGGTGATCCATCTGTACAGAGATCTGCCATATACAGCCCAGGGGAAACAGGAGCGGTTTGGACGGTGGGAGGGGGAGCATCCTTTGGTTTCTCCTTCTATCTAGTACTTTATCCTTCGTAAATTTTTGAGCATTTAAGTTTATTAAAATCAGTTCTAGAAATCCTTGCAAAGCACGGACTTGAATTGAATAAATCGAAATGTAAGTTCTATTCAATACTTGGGCTATAATGTTAGTAATAAAGTCATTACGCCTAATCGTTCGGCGGAAACTATTGCAAAATATCATATACCAAAACAATTACAATCATTTGTAGGTCTGTGCGCTTACGTTCGCAAGTTTGCTCCCCAGTTTTCTTGTATTGTAAGCCCAGATAAAGAGTCCGAACTATATTGTGATGCTAGTGCTTCTGCATATGGTGCCGTTCTAATACAATGGTAATCAAATCTTCCATCCAATACTTTACTTTTTCAAATCTTCTACCCCTGCAGAAAGCAGATATCATAGTTTTGAGTTGGAGGCTCTTGCTATAATCTATATTCTTCGTGTTTACTTGGAAAGTATTCCCTTTAAAATAGTTGTAGATTGCAATTCATTGATTCCAACACTTATCGTTAAACGCCCGTATAGTCCGATGTGCTCTAGAGCTACAAAATTATGACTACATTGTCCAACATAGTACGGGACATGTAGACACACTAAGTCGTTGTGAGGTAATATATACGGTTAATGAAGAGATCCCGATATAATTAAAATTCACGAGCATTCGTAAAAATAATTATTGAGACAGCATAGATCATCCTAACAAAGCGTCTTACTCTGGTCTCTCTGTAATTCACCAAAATATCCGTAGCCTTCGTAACAATTTTGATTCGTTTTTAACTCACCTTGTATCTTTAGATCACTTACCAGATCTCCTATTTCTTTCTGAAATATGGATCTTTGGTGATGAAGTTCAAACTATTCCATACCTAATTTTATATTTAAAACAGGATGTAATAACTCCTATTCTGCTGGTGGTGTCGCAGTGTTTTATAGAAACGACTAGTAGTCGAATATTGTCGTTGAGTGTTTTAATTTAAATAGTTAATAGTAATCTAAATAGAGGAGGAATATATAGCATTCTAAATGAATTTGATACACCTGCTGCTCTATTTTATTGACCCCACTAAAGCTTTTGACATGGTGGATCATAATATATTGCTTAAAAAACTTTATAACGCTGATTTCAGAGGTTTTATCCATGACTGGATTATTTCTTATCTGGAAAATCGGAGTCAGAGAGTTAGGATTCGAAATTGTTTGAATGTAAAAGTTCTCATCAATATAGGTGTTCCATAAGGCTCTGTGTTTGGTCCTATTCAGTTTTTAATTTTTGTAAATTCGCTTTTCATTTAAGGGCAAACTCACAGCTTTTGCCGATGACACCGCTTTGTATTATTATGGTAAATGCTATTTTAACATATTTGTGGATGTAAACTGTGATCTTGAAATATTGCGGAGATGGTTCAACCCTCATAAATTGGTCATTAGTAACAATGATCTTTAACATAATAGGTAAAACTGTGACGATATGCCTTTACAACACCATTCGCCCAATTGCAATGGATTCCGTTTGATTAATACCCACTTTTGATTCACATGCCAGTTGCTCCGCGCTGCTTTGAAATTCAACGAGTATGCAACTTTAAGTACTTAAGTATTACCTTGGATAATAAGCTTAGCTGGACTCAACATGCTCTGTTCTTAAAGCAATATCTAAACAGTGTTGTTAGGCAGATTTATTATATCAGGCAATACTGCAGTTTTCCTATTTTAAAGTTAGTCTATAACGGTCTATTTAAATCTAAACTCCAGTATGGTATAGCTTGTTGGGGTGGTATACATTATAATAAAATAGAGCCTTTGCTAATCAAACAAAAACATGTTGTTCGTATTATATGCAGGGTTAACCGTTGTACTTCCAGTTTTGAGCTGTTTAAAAGTCTTGGATTTCCACATTTAAGGCACTTGCACAAGGTTTTAAAATTACTTTTTAAAAATTCCGGGTAACACCAGTCAGCAATAGAACTCTCATCCTTGTACCCACAATAAATAGATAGCATTTGTCTTGCTTCTATATTATTACTGCGCCCCGTTCATTTAATAAAATGCCGCCAAGTCTAGGATGCGAGCGAGTTAAATTCGTGTTCCATAAAAACGTTAAATATTGGTTGTGTTCTTTAAACTACGCTATAATTGGTAAATTACTGAATCCTTTGCTATGACTTCGTTTTTAGTTAATGTTATTTCCTTTCCACTTTCTTTTCAAAACACTTGTATTCGAAATTGTAGTTCGGAATTTTTTTTCCTCTTCCATATTTTTTAAGTTAATTTAATTTCTTAATTTTATCGCATCGCCATCGGTAAATTAATCCAATTTTTTGTTAATACGAATCGTACATTCGCCTCTTTTCAGAATCTAACAAGAGAGTGTACTTAACTATTTCACTTTAAAGCTAAAAAGCTATTTTTTTTAATGATCCTTTTTGAACTTTTAAATAACCATTGTATAGCTTTATATTTTTTAATGAAATAAAGCTAATAAATAAATAAAAAAAAATATGGTGTAGTTTATCAAAAGCCGTCTGTTTTTTTATACGCCATAGGAAATGGATGACAATGTGATCCATGATCCATGAAAAATTTGGTCATATGGGAATAAATAAAATATACTATCTGATAGAAAGATACTACTGGTTTCCTGACTTAAAATCTAAAGTAGATAGATTCATAAAAAACTGTCTAAAGTGCATTATATTATCAGATCCGGCACGTAAAACCAAATGAACCTCTGCAGCAATCCGAACGAACTAGAACCTTTCGATACGATCACCATTACCATTTCCTTCTCTGAGAAGTAAAAGAAAACACCTACTAGTAATAGTTTATGCATTCAGTATGCATTCAATTGTACCCATCAAATTGGGCGAGCACTAAGGAAATCACTAAGTGTATCAAAAAGTATTTTCAGTACCCCCCCCCCCCCCCCATCACCATTAAATGTTGGATGCCACCCATGGAGCGAAATAACCACTGAGCCCAAAAATCTTTCCTTCTCTCTCTGTCCCATTTTCCCAAAAACTTAACACGTGCTCAGGCATTTTAAGTGTATTAATACCCACTTGAGTGTTAAGTTCTTTAAAAAAACAAAAAAATAAAAACATATAATAGTACATATAAAGGTTGCAGTTGGATCTCCTCAAGTGAATAGTCAAATCCATAGAGCACTCTGATTGGGTGTCCAAATTATTAAATGCTAAGTTTGAGATAAATAATTCAATTCATACTTCGATACTTCGACCGGTAAAACACCTGCATGGCTTCTTTTTGGTGTGGATCAAAAGGAACCAACAGTCGACCTGAATTTATACAAGAATAACGTACTCGTAAACCCGAAGAACGTGATCTGGGTGTGGTACGAAGCTCGAAACAATACTACCGCTAAACAGTTTCTTGTTGGTTGTCGAATAAAAAATATTGACTATTTGGTTGGTGTAAATAAAAAACTTGTTCTGGAGTTTAAGGACCCATAAGGTATACTCGTATAACCCATAAGGTATTATCTAACGATAGATGTTAAAGATACAAGGAATTGTCAAAATACAAAACTCCCATATAATGCGGTAAATGAATTAAGGCATATCATTCTTTGGAAGGAGAATTTTTTTTTAATTTCGACCATATTATTCACATATTACTCTCGTAAATTAAATCACCCTGCTCATTTGTAGTTATTTTATATTGGCAGCGCAATCCACCCGATTCCGACTTTCTTACTGTTCATTCTATCTTCTACCTTCTACCCCTGCAGAAAGCAGATATCATAGTTTTGAGTTGGAGGCTCTTGCTATAATCTATATTCTTCGTGTTTACTTGGAAAGTATTCCCTTTAAAATAGTTGTAGATTGCAATTCATTGATTCCAACACTTATCGTTAAACGCCCGTATAGTCCGATGTGCTCTAGAGCTACAAAATTATGACTACATTGTCCAACATAGTACGGGACATGTAGACACACTAAGTCGTTGTGAGGTAATATATACGGTTAATGAAGAGATCCCGATATAATTAAAATTCACGAGCATTCGTAAAAATAATTATTGAGACAGCATAGATCATCCTAACAAAGCGTCTTACTCTGGTCTCTCTGTAATTCACCAAAATATCCGTAGCCTTCGTAACAATTTTGATTCGTTTTTAACTCACCTTGTATCTTTAGATCACTTACCAGATCTCCTATTTCTTTCTGAAATATGGATCTTTGGTGATGAAGTTCAAACTATTCCATACCTAATTTTATATTTAAAACAGGATGTAATAACTCCTATTCTGCTGGTGGTGTCGCAGTGTTTTATAGAAACGACTAGTAGTCGAATATTGTCGTTGAGTGTTTTAATTTAAATAGTTAATAGTAATCTAAATAGAGGAGGAATATATAGCATTCTAAATGAATTTGATACACCTGCTGCTCTATTTTATTGACCCCACTAAAGCTTTTGACATGGTGGATCATAATATATTGCTTAAAAAACTTTATAACGCTGATTTCAGAGGTTTTATCCATGACTGGATTATTTCTTATCTGGAAAATCGGAGTCAGAGAGTTAGGATTCGAAATTGTTTGAATGTAAAAGTTCTCATCAATATAGGTGTTCCATAAGGCTCTGTGTTTGGTCCTATTCAGTTTTTAATTTTTGTAAATTCGCTTTTCATTTAAGGGCAAACTCACAGCTTTTGCCGATGACACCGCTTTGTATTATTATGGTAAATGCTATTTTAACATATTTGTGGATGTAAACTGTGATCTTGAAATATTGCGGAGATGGTTCAACCCTCATAAATTGGTCATTAGTAACAATGATCTTTAACATAATAGGTAAAACTGTGACGATATGCCTTTACAACACCATTCGCCCAATTGCAATGGATTCCGTTTGATTAATACCCACTTTTGATTCACATGCCAGTTGCTCCGCGCTGCTTTGAAATTCAACGAGTATGCAACTTTAAGTACTTAAGTATTACCTTGGATAATAAGCTTAGCTGGACTCAACATGCTCTGTTCTTAAAGCAATATCTAAACAGTGTTGTTAGGCAGATTTATTATATCAGGCAATACTGCAGTTTTCCTATTTTAAAGTTAGTCTATAACGGTCTATTTAAATCTAAACTCCAGTATGGTATAGCTTGTTGGGGTGGTATACATTATAATAAAATAGAGCCTTTGCTAATCAAACAAAAACATGTTGTTCGTATTATATGCAGGGTTAACCGTTGTACTTCCAGTTTTGAGCTGTTTAAAAGTCTTGGATTTCCACATTTAAGGCACTTGCACAAGGTTTTAAAATTACTTTTTAAAAATTCCGGGTAACACCAGTCAGCAATAGAACTCTCATCCTTGTACCCACAATAAATAGATAGCATTTGTCTTGCTTCTATATTATTACTGCGCCCCGTTCATTTAATAAAATGCCGCCAAGTCTAGGATGCGAGCGAGTTAAATTCGTGTTCCATAAAAACGTTAAATATTGGTTGTGTTCTTTAAACTACGCTATAATTGGTAAATTACTGAATCCTTTGCTATGACTTCGTTTTTAGTTAATGTTATTTCCTTTCCACTTTCTTTTCAAAACACTTGTATTCGAAATTGTAGTTCGGAATTTTTTTTCCTCTTCCATATTTTTTAAGTTAATTTAATTTCTTAATTTTATCGCATCGCCATCGGTAAATTAATCCAATTTTTTGTTAATACGAATCGTACATTCGCCTCTTTTCAGAATCTAACAAGAGAGTGTACTTAACTATTTCACTTTAAAGCTAAAAAGCTATTTTTTTTAATGATCCTTTTTGAACTTTTAAATAACCATTGTATAGCTTTATATTTTTTAATGAAATAAAGCTAATAAATAAATAAAAAAAAATATGGTGTAGTTTATCAAAAGCCGTCTGTTTTTTTATACGCCATAGGAAATGGATGACAATGTGATCCATGATCCATGAAAAATTTGGTCATATGGGAATAAATAAAATATACTATCTGATAGAAAGATACTACTGGTTTCCTGACTTAAAATCTAAAGTAGATAGATTCATAAAAAACTGTCTAAAGTGCATTATATTATCAGATCCGGCACGTAAAACCAAATGAACCTCTGCAGCAATCCGAACGAACTAGAACCTTTCGATACGATCACCATTACCATTTCCTTCTCTGAGAAGTAAAAGAAAACACCTACTAGTAATAGTTTATGCATTCAGTATGCATTCAATTGTACCCATCAAATTGGGCGAGCACTAAGGAAATCACTAAGTGTATCAAAAAGTATTTTCAGTACCCCCCCCCCCCCCCCCATCACCATTAAATGTTGGATGCCACCCATGGAGCGAAATAACCACTGAGCCCAAAAATCTTTCCTTCTCTCTCTGTCCCATTTTCCCAAAAACTTAACACGTGCTCAGGCATTTTAAGTGTATTAATACCCACTTGAGTGTTAAGTTCTTTAAAAAAACAAAAAAATAAAAACATATAATAGTACATATAAAGGTTGCAGTTGGATCTCCTCAAGTGAATAGTCAAATCCATAGAGCACTCTGATTGGGTGTCCAAATTATTAAATGCTAAGTTTGAGATAAATAATTCAATTCATACTTCGATACTTCGACCGGTAAAACACCTGCATGGCTTCTTTTTGGTGTGGATCAAAAGGAACCAACAGTCGACCTGAATTTATACAAGAATAACGTACTCGTAAACCCGAAGAACGTGATCTGGGTGTGGTACGAAGCTCGAAACAATACTACCGCTAAACAGTTTCTTGTTGGTTGTCGAATAAAAAATATTGACTATTTGGTTGGTGTAAATAAAAAACTTGTTCTGGAGTTTAAGGACCCATAAGGTATACTCGTATAACCCATAAGGTATTATCTAACGATAGATGTTAAAGATACAAGGAATTGTCAAAATACAAAACTCCCATATAATGCGGTAAATGAATTAAGGCATATCATTCTTTGGAAGGAGAATTTTTTTTTAATTTCGACCATATTATTCACATATTACTCTCGTAAATTAAATCACCCTGCTCATTTGTAGTTATTTTATATTGGCAGCGCAATCCACCCGATTCCGACTTTCTTACTGTTCATTTTTTAATGTTTACGAAAAAAGTAGATGACGATCGGCCTGCGTAAGTTAAATTTGAATTTGAGTTTGTGAACATTGAACACCAGCAACGCAGATCTTTGTTAGTATGACGTTTACGAAGGCACCCATACTGCTGCTAGGTTAAAATTGGCAATAATCTTCCAATAAGGTGGTAAGTTTAGAATTAATAGAACTGATCGAAACTTACTATCACAAAATCTATGGTGATGTAAATATTAGTACCTGTTTACATTGGCGACGGGATGAAAGTCCTCATCATGAACGTCGTGTTCACATTGTCATGGGGTTGAAAGACTTTTTGACAAGTGGAACACTTAAATCGGAGCATTTTTAATTTTTAAATTTGAGCAGTTGGCCTGAAACATACCTTTTTTCCTCCTATTCTTCACACTTCCTTTCTCATCAACGATTAAAATAAAATGAAAAAATATGTCAGAAATGGAACGATATGGAAAAAAACTAGAATCCACTTTAAAAGTGGATTCTCGGTGGAAGTAACCCTTCTTCTTCACACTTCAATAAAAAGCGTTCCCTCTCTTTCGGACAATCTTCCTGCCCGCGCCAATGTGAACAGGCACTTATTTGTAGAATCTATTTCTCAAGTGGTACTGTACTGGCTTTTAAATCAGAAGGTTCGGCGTTTGATCCGAAACCGGGTGTGAAAAGCAAGCCTCCTTAATGTATTTTGTGAACTGTGATTGCTATTTTGTTTGTCAATGTCTACAATTTAGTCATGGTTCAATCTCGAAGGAGCAACCTTTATAAATTATTAAAATTTACATATTATCAAAATAAAAATGTATAGTCCTTCATGGAAAACACGATATTTTGTTCTTTCCGAAAATAACCAATAAATTGAAAAAAAAAAACATTTTTTTTCCTCTATGCAATTTTCAATAAAGCTTGAAGCATGCTTCGGAATATTAAGAGTATTCGTCGTACTTAACTACAGGCTTTCAAAGAATAAGAAAAATTAACATCGATGAATTTGACTTTTCAAAAATCTTAACCTTTAACTTGGAAATAAAATGAGATCTCATTCGAAGCCGATTCCCTGCGAACTGTTAATTTAATTTTGTAATTTCATAATTTAATTTATTTCCAATATTTGATTACATCTGTAAGATATTGCAACAATGAACTTATTCAAAAATGAAGCCTTAATTAATGTTAGCAGCTTATGTATTTTTACATTAAATATGGTATTTTATTAACTACTAAAATAAGGTGTAAGGAAGGTCTTAAATGAAATTCCGTTTATGGTTCTTCTGATGTTCAGAAGTAGAGAGTTCTAAAGTCGAGTCTATGATGATTCCAAAGTATTTCATATTTTTGACTCCTTCGATGGTTTTGTAGTATGTAGTAGTACCAGTAGTATTTCTTCCACTTTACAGGCTGTTATTTTTGGTACCGCAGAATATAGCACTATAAATCTTGTTGAATTCGTAAATCGTGAACCTTTTCACTTCTTATATGCTGTGTCGCGTTCTTGATTGCGCTGGAGTATTTTCGACGTTAACCAAATTTGCCAAACAGTTCTAACGATCTTTTTCGTTAAAGGAACATGTTTCTGGAATAGAATTAATATCTGGCCCTGAAGATATTTAACTTAGTTATTACAATAACACATAGGGATTAATATTTTTAAAATCTCTGAAATATTATACAGAACAGTTACTGCATCCTCCTAAACTCAACCCTGCTAAACTCAAAGTTTAGGTGCACAAGGTCATGCTTTGGGCAGCAAGGGGTAGAAAGCTGATTATAGAAAACCGCTTCAACCAGATTGCTAACAATGAAGAGCTCAATAAGACTATTTGAACTACTAGCGAAGTGAGTGGGGTAACGATGTGGTGATCTCGTTGTATTTACGAATTATCTAGACTCGGTTTCACACCGCAGGTTGCAGTTTTTGTCACCACAGATAAAAATATTTGGTGTGGAGCAATCTAGTTCTAATACAGAGTAAACCCAGGCGAACATATGGACTTATTGAGTCTTTAAAAATAACCAATTATTGTCTGTACTTCGTGTGACCTCTACGAGTTCATAATCTATAGGGCTTTCCATGCCTGATTTGCAGAATGACTTTCCTGCGAGACCATCATGAACATACATTGCAACGCCACCCCGATTCGCTCGAGCGTGTCACCTCGAAAGATTTCAAATCCTCCATTCAATAGATTGCATTCGATACGTCTAGATCGAGCCAAGTTCCCGAAGCGCGTACCACGCTCTTGAATTAATAAAAAGATGCCCAAATTCATCTAACTTTGTACCATTTAGGCTTTGTTCGTTTATGTGATCTACATATATATTAAGGCACGTTGCTACGTTGGTAGTACCCTGATCACAAAGAGACCTCACAAGCCACCTATAGATTTCTCTCCACTGTTGTTATACCCATCTGTATGCATTAATGGATCAAAAAGAACCAAAAATATAAATATTCAAACCAAAGGATTAAAAGCAATTCTTAAAAATTCATACAATTTACAGAAATAAGATGATAGATATGATGAACCTGGTATATCAGCAGTGCTAACATTTTAACAAAATTGTGTTATATAGGTGTGTGTAATAGATGTATAGATTTAATAAATTTTTAACCAGTGCCGTGCCGTATCACAAACAATATTTTTGAAAATAGTGAAATTCTCCTAACACATTTAATTCTTTCAAGTTTTCATAGTTGGCCTCGATCATAAATGAATATCAATATACTGCCTTTGAAAAATGTATCTTCGATTTGAGAATCACAGATAATTCTTGAATACGTAAATGTTTCAAAAAAGTATACGCCCGAAATATTTTTTTCGTAAAGCCTGGGGTACATTATTTGCTACAAGTAATTTTTTTGAAATCGCATCACTTTTTCATATAATGTCGATAAAATATATACTATTATATATATATTACATATATTTTTCATATAATATCTAGCAATTACTGTAAAAGTTCAGCTTTTAAAATACTGTATGGTGAATCACTTAAACCTCAGCTCACACGCAACCCTAACTGGTAGGCTACTTAAATCAAATCTTTAAGGTACTATGAAAATAAGACATTGAAAGTAACATAAAGAAAAAACTTTTGGTTTATGATGCAGCTAGCGACAGACTTAATTTAATTAAAAAATATAAAAGGTGAATGGCAAATAATCAAAAATATTCTAGACAAATCCCAAACCGATTTAGGATGCGACTCTGGTATCTTTTTGCAGCACAATAATATTCGATTTTGCGCCTTATAAGGAAAACTTGGGTCTATCTTTCTAGTAGGGATATACCCAATTCTGATGCCAACGAACTATGTAGTATCTAGCGACAGCCAAGCTGTGTTAAAGCCTTCAAGCTGGTTCGAGAATGCAAGACTTTGCTGAACGCAGTCGCTCCCGATCTATACTATCGTGCATATTGGTGAATATGGTAAGATATTAAGATAATCGATTTCGTAATTAACATATTCTTACTGCAGATGTCTTTTAACCCTTGTTTAAGATTTAACAATTAATTTTGCATTTGCAGCTCGCTTATAAGGGAATCCCATTGTTGGCTCTGCATCGATGGGCAATGGCGCTAAGAAACATAATGGCCTATTCTAGATACTGTAAAAGGTTTGCTGCAAGTGATCCACTGTTGTAAATTTATCGATAGTTTGTGTAAGTAAGTTTTTGGTGGACATCATCTCATAATTCGTCAAAATATAAGGTGCCATTTGGAGGAATAGAATGAAAATCGTCTTCCCTTATGTACTCTTTTGAATTGGTACAATTAAGGATTTTCTTAATTTCTTCTTATTTCGTATGGTAACAAATGCCGCGCGTTTTGAGAAAGCTCTTACTGGTATGATCACTTAACACCATGGTAAAAAATTATTGAATATATCCGACAGTTTCCGCTTTTTCGCATACACCAATGCCTTCAGGTGGCCTAAAAAAAAACAGTGAACAGGTATAGAATCGCATTATACAGAGTGTCCCAAAAATCAACGTCAAGCCGGAAACAGGTGATAGGTCGAGTGTTGTCGGTTATCACAAAATTTAAAAAAAATCTAAGTCATGTACTTTTAAAATTATTGGCACTCAAACAAAAATTGAGAAATCTGACACCCTGTGACGATCTTTCAAGTGCTGTGACCGCAAATCTTTACTTTTCTTCGATTTTTTTTTGTCGCCTAACCCCGAGTAACTCTTCTGTAAATTGCAGTAAAAATAGAGACATAATTGTATCGGTTTTAACTAAAATATACCTTTTTTTCCATCCATGTATCTGAAAATCATTAATCACCCAACTTGAACTGACTGTACTGACAAAAAAATGTACTATGCAATTTTGGCAAGTAACTTCAAAAGATGGCGCATTTAGTCTGGATTCCAAAATGGTACGACACTTCCTAGACTAACGCTTAATTGAGGACAAAAAAAAATATTTTGATAAAGAAACCCGATTCATTGTTAATTCTTTTTAGTAAGTTGAAATGAGTACCAAGTGTGAGCGAGACAGACAGTGACGCTGTGATTGAGACGGATAAACACGCTATTTCGACTAGTATGAGTGAGGCAGATAGAGATGCAACCCTTGTCATTTCATTTCATTTGTTCCCATCACAGAGCACACAGAACACTACGTTTTCTTGGGGTATACTCTCAGAATCGCTTTATACAACTGTTGGTTGTTGCGCGACCATCTACCGATCTTGTATCTTACAACAAATGTTCAAACTGTTTGCTTCCAGCGGCAATGCAAGCTCTACATCTTCTTACAAATGATCTGGTAATAAGACGGGCATATCTTCTGGAGTTAATGTCTTCAAGGGCTTCTGCAATTTTTTGTCCGCTTAGAATAAATTTTTTCTTTTACTGCTCCCCAGTAAAAAAAAAATCGAGTGGATTTAAATCAGGTGAACGAACTGGCCACGAAATTGTACCAGACCGCCCTATCCACCTATTAGAGTATTCCCTATCGATAAACTCTCGTACTGTGCGATCGTAATGCGCTAAGCAGTCATCGTGTTGATACCACATGCATGCATAAATATTAAGTGGTACGTCTTCCAATAAATTTGGTAAGTGGTTCTCCAAAAAATCTAAATAAACCTCCGCATTCAAATTCTGCGGAAGCTCGAATGGGCCAATAATTCTACCATTCGAAATTCCTGTCCACATGTTTACTTTAAAACGGTACTGTGATCTATCCTCCCGCATCAAATGTGGATATTCTACGTGCCACTTGTGCAAATTGTGGAGGTTCATGTAACCGTCCCTTTTAAGAGTTGATTCGTCCGACCATAGAATTTTTTCGGAGAACCTCGCATCTTCTCTGAACCTCTGCACCATCGTTTGACAAAATTGGACCCTTTCTGGATAATCTCGGGGTAGTAAACTTTGGACTCGCTGCACATGGTACGGATGGAGCTGGTTTTTCTTTAGAATTCGGTGTGTCTGGCTGCAGCATTAAGCTTGCATGCATTACACCTGCATTCCCCATAAATGAGATGCATATTAGCATATTCCTGATTAGTGTATCGAGATGGCATGATGGCATTCGCAATACACAATCACGGGATCAGCGATCAACACTAGTCCAGAAGAAATCCAGGTTCGACAGAAACGGCCAGATAGCAAATCAAAGTCGCAATGCAATGCAGTCCAATAAAGAAAGCCAAAATTGTAAGTACGAAATCAACACGAATACAGAATAATGCGCTGTAAGCGAAGGTGCGTAACGTACGGCAGTATTGCACGATGTGCCTATGCGTCACTACTCAACTAGGGTGGCATATCTATCTGTTTCACCCACAATAGTCGAGATGGCGTGTTTATCCGTCTTAATCACGGCGTCACTGTCTATCTCGCTCACACTCGGTATTCATTTTAACTTATTAAAAAAAATTAACTATGAATCGGGTTTCTTTGACAAAATATTTTTTTTTGTCCTCAATTAAGTGTTAGTCTAGCAAGTGTTATACCATTGTGGAATTTAGGCTAAATACGCCATCTTATAAAGTTACTTGCCAAAATGGCATAGTACATTTTTCTGTCAGTACAGCCAGTTCAAGTTGGGTGATTAATGATTTTCAGATACATGGATGGAAAAAAAAAATATATTTTAGTTGAAACCGATATAGTAATGTTTCAATTTTGGGCCGTAATTTTGCAAATTAGAGTTCAGTTTCAGTTTCAGTTTTAAGGCATTTTATTTTCTTAATCATTAACTCTTACATACTAACAAAAAATGCTTAAATGCTAGCTTAAAATTACTTAACAATTTTATACTAACTTACTGGCCCCACGCAGGCATTCTAAGCTACTCTAAATTCTTATAACTATGTCTTTCGACCTTATTTACATTTTCTTTACGGATATTTATTTTCTATACTTAAAGCTAAGAAAAAAAATTGTTAACAAAAACTTAGCATATAGACATTTTTTTATTTTTTATAAAAGCTTAGTATCTAAGTTAAAATAAACCTTAGCCTACCTAACCTAAATGCACAATACACACATAAACACACATAGACATTATACACAATCATATACATACATCAGTATACACCTTTGTATACACTGATACATGTATATGTTTCTTAAATGCTAACCTAAACCTATGTAAGCTGGCCATCGTTATTCACAGAGCAAATAAATTGGTCAGCTCTACCTCTTTAGTGAGGCTGGTCCGTAATTGACGGAAACGACGACAAATCATCTTCCCCATCATTCAACCACCAGAAATGCTGGTGCTGGCGAAGGACATCCCTCTTATCGCGATTCCCCACCGCCCTACTGAACCTGAGGCGATCCACCCTGCCGTGTGCGACGTCTCTGTTGTAGTTAAGTCGCCTGTCCCCAGCTGTCCGAGCGACATGGAAGATTAACGGCACCGCTGATCTATCCTGGATCAACCCTATCTGATCTAGGTAGAGGAATGCTTCCGGTGGAACGAAGCCATCAGAGCGCACACTCTCGTGGTAAAGGTAATTGGGGTAGTAAGCCCCAGATATCAGCTTATTCGTCGAGGTCATTGCTCTTGCAATGTGCCGTCGAGTCAGCTTAATTACGAAGTTGTCCACTCGTATTAGGTTCGCCCTGTTGTAAAGGACCTCAATAGGATACAATTTCTTGTACTCCGACTCTGGTGTTCTGTACAAGCGAAGACAAGCCCTAAGGCAAGCCCTCTCAAACACCCGAATCTTTTCCATTAAGCTTGCTCTCACGTTGAACCACACGGGACAACCAAATACCAGCATGGGCCAGATAAGGGCCATGTAGCAGATTACCTTTACCCTCGCATAGAGTTGGCTGCTATAAAACAGTCTCTTTGTAAGGGCAAAAGCACCTTTAGCTCTGGCCAGAGCAGCATCTACATTTTTGCCAAAATACAGAAACTGATCTAGCCAGATTCCAAGGTATCTGACTACATTTCGACAGGCAAGAGGCTGTCCGTGCTGTCCAATGATTGAGAACTTTCGCCAATTTTTTCTGGTATCCCTAGAGGCTCCAGACAACGGCGTCCTAAAGAGAATGGTTTCCGACTTCTGAAAGTTGATTTTCAACTTCCAGTCATCACAAAATCGTCTTATCTTATCGAAGTCACGCTGCAAGAGAGTATTAATGACCTCGATTTTTGGACCTGTTCTGTACGCTACCAAATCGTCTGCGTACGCAATAGTATGGGGAAGTGAACCTATCAAGTCGCTTGTATAAATGTTAAATAGGATCGGCGAATTGACCGCACCCTGCTGAAGACCATTTTTATTTTGAAATATTCCAACAGAAGTCACATCGCCATTTTTCATGATGAACTGTCTGTTGGTTAGCATATTATAAAGAATGTACAAGAGAGGTTTGCTGATCCCCAGCCTAGTCAGCTTATAGAAAAGACCCTCTAACCATACGGTTTCGAAGGCCTTCTCCAAGTCAACAAGGCAGGCACCAGTGCACTGTTTCTTGCCTTTGTTCCATTGGATATCGGAAACCAGTTTAGACGCGGCATGTGAGATATCATGTCCCGCCTTAAAACCGAATTGGTTATCCGGAACTATATGTTTGTCCTCAACCCACCTAGACAGAGCTCTACTGATTACTTTTTCAAAAACCTTACTGATATTCGCAAGGAGACTTATCGACCGGAGATTCGCCGGATTGGATATATCCTTTCCCTTTTTGGGGATAGGTTGAACCACCGCCGTTTTCCAATGCGCTGGATAATGTGCATTATTCATTGCATTATTAAATAGGGTGGTGTAAATGTCCACCGCTTCTAGAGGAAGATGTCGAAGCACGATGTTTGGAATACCATCGGTACCCACTGATTTCTTAGCCCTGATTGTGTCGAAGATCTCACGGAGTTCTTCCATCGAAATGAACGCGGGTAGGTCACCCTCTCTGGTTATGGCATTATTTGCCATATTTTCGTCGCTGAACCGGGTGAAACCAGAGCCATCGGCTCGCAAGTTCCCTATTTCATTTCGAATACAGAAGTCGTGCCCCAAGGCGCAACTGTCCAGGTCGTAATTAGGGCCAATGGTATCAGTGGCCTTGTATACTTCCTGGAAAATCGCCCCTATGGTCTCAACCTTCTCCTGCGGATCCTCGATCACAAAGAAGTCGTCATCGTCAGCGGCTTCATTTGGATCAATACCTGCTATTGTCAGTAACCGTTCGTTGTCTGTTGTCCGTGCTATTTTGAGACACTGAAGGTCGTTTTGATTTTTTAATTATAGTTTAATTATTTGCGGAAACATATTCGGGTTGCTGGTGTTTACAGCCCGAACCTTGTTGTTCCAATACAAACTTACAGAAGTTCTGTAATTCTCTTTTATTAGCGTTTGAATATTTTTAATCGACGACTTCAGTGTCCTAATCTCCGGGTCTTGTCGGTCAGTTAACTGTCTGTACAAGTTTTTAAGTCTTGTCAGAAGTCTACTTTTCTGTCGGTGCAGTGCGTCAATAGTAGGATTGCGGAACAGGTCTTCGTTAGTCGTACGTCGATACCGCGGTATTGTAGTGTCCATAGTTTGTTTAATTGTCTAGTCTATTTGTTTTAGGTAATTGTCGATCTTCTCATTTGACAAATTTCTATTGGACGATGGGTTGCGCGTGTTCGAGGAGAGCGCTTTTTTAAATTTTGCGGAGAAGCGTGTCCATCGAGTTTTACTGTAGTTGTAAGCATATCTTTGGACGAACTCCTCCAATTCCGCAATTTCGTTGGGAACTGTAATTTCGGTGCTAAGACCGCAATGGTAGCTGTCATACACGAATGTGCGCAGACAATTTAGCGTTTGTAAATTCGTACCTGTCAGTCGTATGCGTTCATCGCACAGAGGTAGATCCAAATAAGACCCGCCTCTGGGAAACGATGGGTTATCCGTCGCTTTAAGACCGAGTCTGTACATGACATCGTGCTGATCCCACCAATCGAGTAGTAGGTTCCCTCTAGTATTTGGCAAATTATTTCCCCAATCTCTGTGTCTAGCGTTGAAATCCCCGCCGATTATAAAATAATTCTCCCCCGATTCCAGCCGCAGAAGTCGAAAAAGCGTGTCGAGCTCTGTAATGAATAGAGTGGATTGTGAAGCCTCAGGTGCGTAAAGAGAGGCCAAGCACAGTCGCTTTCCACTGCGGAGCGGGATGTAAACGACGACTGCCTCCAACACCCGGAACCTGCGCAACACTCCCTTGTACACTCTGTGAAATTTTATACCTTCTTTAATGAAGATCGCGACACCGCCTCCACGTTTGGATCTGGGTCGATTTCTTCTTCTAACAATATAATTATTGTACTCCAGTTTGTGCTTATCGGTTAGCTTGGTTTCGCTAGCGAAAAGCACATCAGGAGTTTGGTCTTGCAGCAATTTAAACATCGCGGCTCTTCGTTAGATCCTAATCAGTGAATTAACATTCACCACAAGGACCTTCAAAGTTTGCTCCACCATGTGCGTACCCATTACGACATGTGTTGCGTTAGGCTCGGCAGCAGAGCATAGATCTGGTCCACCCGCTTGGCCTGTTTTTGTAGGAGAACAGGTGAACGTTTGACCTCCAACTTCTGCTGCCGAGCCAGTTTTGCTTTCTTAATGTCAACGAACTTAGGGCAACCAAGATAGTTTGCGGTGTGTCCCACGGTCCCACATAATACGCACGAGAGCTGCGACCTATCGGATGCTCCGTCAACACCCAGAGCACACTCCTCAGAACTGTGGTTCTTTGTGCACTTCACGCATCGAGGCTGCATTTCGCAGTTCGACGGGGCGTGCCCGAACCTCTGGCAGCGAACGCATTGTATAATGCCTTCGCTCCTTTTTAGTTTTTCCCAGTGAACCACCTGGTAGTCTAGGACATTGATACTCCTTAGACTATACAGACTTCTTTCGGGACTGAGCTGCACCAGGAAGAACGGCAGACTCCGTTTCTTCCTCCTGGCTTTAGCTGTGGTAAATGGCTTTACCCCTACAAACTTTAGTCCTTCGCACTCATTCCCCTTGAGCAGTGCCTAGATCTCCTCAGGATCAGAAGACGGTTCCAACCCCTTCAGCAGCATCGATTACCGCTTTTCACACTTCGGCGTGAATGAGAAGTGCTCCGTCGTCGTTTCCTTTAGGAGCTCTTTCACTTTCGCGTAGCCCTCCACTGTATTACAGTGGATGGCATGGCGATCGTTCCCCAATCGCTTAATATTAAAATTACTACCAATTACCAACTTACATAGGTCCTTGGTTGCATTCACCTCCAATTTATAGGTGTTGATAGGAAGCACCTTCTCCTTCTTCTTCGTCTGCTGCTGCTGCGGCTGCTGTTGTTGTTGTTGTTGCTACTGCTGATGTTTTAGGTGTTGCCGTTGTTGTGGCTGATGCTCTTGTTGTTGTTACTGGTGTTTCTTTTGCATTTGTTGGCGTTGTTTGTGCACTTGTGGTATTGTATTTGTGTTTTGTTTTTGTTTAGACTGCTTTTGAGCAAGCTGCGACTGCTGTTGTCGTTGGGATTGCTCATGCTCTTCCCTCTTCCTTCTGACCATTTGCTGTTCTTTAATGGCCTGTACCCTTTGCTGTAGCATTTTTATGCTGCTACTTATCGACTCTAATCCCTCCTCTTCGTCGTCAGATTCGCTTGCTGCCAATGAAGCAAAGCTGCCCTCACTCCACCAAGCTTTACAGTGGACGTTTGTAGGGTGGGATGTTGTGCCAAGTTAGAGGTTGACTTTAGCATCCTTTTCCTCTTTGGCTTTGGCGTTTGGCTCGAACCACTCGAAGCCTCACCTGCTATCTCAGCCGATCCCGCGTAACACCCATCTCGCTATAAATGCTCATCAGTATACCCTCAAGCCCACTTTCTGATATACTCTGAAATATCGTGATTGGTTCCTAAGCCGTAGAACTCGCTTACTATATGTACTTAACATAAATAGAAGCACTTTTATAAAAAAAAAATAGTAAAGTTAAAAACTGATGGAGATAAAAACATCTTGCTAAAATTTATTCTTTAGCAGTGGAAAACAAATGGAACCAGTTTTCTTTCTCTTCTTAACGTTGGAATGGATTCTGACAGCCGCATTCATGTCAATGAAAGCTTAACATCATACAACAACAGCATTCATCGAAAAGTTCTTGTGTTCTTACCAGAGGTGGAATTAGTTCACCTTCACCATTGCCGATGCCGATGGAGTTCATCATGCTGATGTATTGTAAGCTGTGTTCTCTATATTTTATATGTTTGTACACATTTTACATTTTTCTTGGCTTTCTTTTATTTTATGTTGGACTGTTTTAAGTATGTATTTTTGTCAAATATCTGTTTGTCTATTTTCTCTTGACGCTATGCTTTTTCCATGTCTTAGGGGAAAGATTTGTTCTTATTTATTGAAAATGATTAGTGGTTCCAATTTCAATACAACTAACACCATGAACAATAATTTGCGTGTTATACTTGGGATTCGTTGCAAGCAGTGTAGAGGTGTTCAAGTATGTATGTATGTCATATTAACGCCATGGTTTAAACCCGATATTCTTAATGTCGTGTGTGAGTTGTATTGAGCTGATAGGGAAAGCTTTATTGGCGATGGAGTGGAAATGTACATTCGTGCATAAATGCCGAGTTTGTCACTAAATCTGAAGTTTTCTCTCTAATTGATTACTATTTTGTTGAGATAACTAATTATGGGTCAAACTAATTTTTGGTCGTAACTTACCGCTTTTATAAATTGTGGATCTATCCAGCCTTAGAAGGCTTGTCGCCGGTCTACAATGAAATCATCTTGAGTGGAGACTTTAATTCTGACTTCCTTGTAAATACTTCGCTGTCGTTCACAAATAAAATCAGCACTCTTGGCGTAGGGTCTATCGACAATGCTTATCTAACGCATTTCACAAGTATCTTATTAACCCCGTTGGACTTTTTCTTACAAGCAACCCCGAAACACCCTTCTATATATTCAGTTGTCAGCGTCTGTGTTCCGAAACATGACTTTATCTTTGCGACTTTTAAACATCCTCTGCTGCAAAGAACATTCTTTGTATATAGGTATAGGGATTTTAGGAAAATAAACTTAATTCAGTTGAAATATAATATTCTGCAGGTTAATTGGCAAGATGTTTATTTCATGACTTCTCATCTCTTCTAGTCTCACCGCTATAGCTTATACGTCATCTCTATAGCTCACACGTTCAGATAAAAACAAAATATGTGCCAACAAACACACAAACACACCTGTAATACAAGAAGCTATAAAACAATGTAACCTAGCTCACAAACGGTGGAAAGGATTTCAACTCTCTGAGTTACATGTTGTCTTCCAGGCTTTAGGAATTAATGTTACTATAAGAATAAGGGAAACTACGAATCGGGTATATTCAAAGCGATTTAATAAAATTCTACCATTGAAAACCTTGTGGAAAAATGTCCGAGAGCTTGGTGTGGGTCGACAAAAGATGAAGATCCCTGACGTCTACAAATACAATAAAGTCTAAGGCTATGAGCCTTGATGAAATACATCGACACTTTAGTAAAATAATATTGCCCACATTCTTCCTGCCCTTAAACACATTTTTAATACAATTTTAACACCCTCTTTTCCTCCCTCCTGAAAGGTTGCTAAGGTTATTTCAATAGTAACAAAGCCTACTATCCGTTCGTTACCACTCCCGCTTAGACCTATTTCTATTCTTTCGTTTTTATACAAAGTTTTCGGGAAACTTTTTCATAAAAAAATGACTGTTTTTGTCAAAAATAATAAAGTTCTGAATGGCCATCAATCTTTTTTCAGTTAAAATCGTAGTAGTATAATCTGTCTAGTCTAATCTGTTTTGAAAATATCACATGATATGCGAAGTGAGATGGATCACGACTTGAAATCCTTTCTTGGATTCATAGACTTCTCAAAGCCATTCAACCATGGAATACTTTTTTTTCAAAATTGGAGAGGAATTTTAATTTCAGCAACTCTGATTCTTTCATACCTAAGTGAAAGAGGTCAGGCCGTATTGGCTGTGGAAAGCACCTCCCGGTATTTAGAACTAAAGTCAGAAGCACCACAAGGATAAATTCTTGGGCCATTGTTATTTGTAATGTGTATAAGTGATCTCCGATAAGTAGCCCGACACTCATCAATACATTTACATATATGCCAATAATATGCAGTTGAACTGCAAGTTCAAGTTTTGCAGCCAAGTCAAAGTGCTCGGTAGTCTAATAAAACTTTACAGCTTGACAGCTTAATAGTAGCTATTTCCCAGCTTACTTAGGTAACACTATTCTGGAATATGTCGAAAAAGTGAAAAACTTAGGTATGGGACCAACATATTGGAATAGTTTTTGGAAAAATATATGGATGTTTACGTACCCTTTAATTGACCTTTATACCTTTATACCTCAGCATATAAGGCTTAGTTTAGAAAAAAGTTTAATTTTGCCAATCGCATTCATTTTATAAATTTTTTTGTTCTCACAACTTAGAAACACGAAGGCATCGTATAGTGGCCTTCAACAACATTACGCGGTATGTTTATAATCTTAAAGGATTCGATCATGTATCTGGATACACTAACAGAATTCTAGGTAATAGCCTGTACACCTATTTCAGATTTTGTGCCATAAAACCACTAAACAAAATCATGATTTACAGAGAGCCCCAGTATGAAAAACTTCAGTTCCCAACTTCATCTCGATAATTTGTTTTTATTCAACCAAGGCTTACATGTAGAAACACTGAAAATAATTCGGAACTTCATGGAGCCCCTCCGATTGGGAAAACAGATTCGAAAAGCTGAACAAGGAAAACCATCGGCATTCTTCGTTGAATGGGCTCCTCAACACTCTGATGTTTCTTGGGTGCGGAATTTCTTTCACCGAAGCTATCATATCACCATTAGCGAGTGCCAGATGATCTCCCTGCTGACTCCAATAGTTCCTGCAGCTTCAAAATCAACATCCCAACCAAATATTCGTGGTTGTTTCTTACTCCCCCTGCTAAGGCAACTAAACCTGGGAATATAAGTATCACCAAATGCTCTGAGAAACGAGAAAACGCACTTCTCGAGAATAATGAAAGTTTTAAAAATAAACGTAGTTTTAAGGATAAGCTTAAAAAAGACCCCCCTCCAACTCTCATCCAAATAAGAAGCATTCAAACAAAAAACGAAGCTCTATTCACGATCCTAACTGGGGCTTCAGAACAAACTTATTCCCCAATTTTAGTCCTCCCTACTCATTTATCTGACACAAAGCCCTTACACACCAATCTTCTAATCCCCTAATTTCCCCGATTCCACACAAGCCCTCGCGCTAACGCGTCACTTTAAACTTAACCCCAACCACCCATATTATCGCTTCTCAACCTTCTAAGCCACCAAACCCAGCTAGCAACTCATTTCGTAACTTCGACCTTAAAACTGGAGCTAAGTACCCTCATTTTATTAACCCCCATACCCTAAACCCCATATCTCATCCCTCGTCCAACTCCATAAACAACCATTTATCTCCATCACCCTCCTCCACTGCTCCTATTCTTGATCCCCTTTTTTCCCCCACTGTTAAACTAACACAGCAAACCAACTACAGAAAGTCGCTATACACTCTCTAGGCTTAGAAAAAGAAAGGTATATGAAAACATTCGTCTCTTTCTTGCCTATCTACATGACAAATCGGACTCGGTCTGCTACGAAGGGAAAATCAAAACAAGCGTCATGGTTTCCATCCAGCAGGAAGGCCTCCCTACCGAGCCTATCAGTCTCAGAAACCTTTATGTCAGGTACCACGAGATTTTTAGCATGTCCCCTCAGAAAGTAGCTGACCACCTTGCTTCATTCGGCCACTACGTTCACTCTAAACGAGTCTCACACTCGTTTCCTTCGATTTGCACTTCGAGGTATGCCCTGGTACGATCCTTTTAATCTGCCCCCCCATCAGAACCGTCTCAACCTTATCAACTTAAACACCCTTAAGGATCGCAGAGATGCAGCCGACTTTCTCTTCATTCATCGATTCCTTTCAGGTCACGTTGAATGCGCGTCCCTTCACAACTCAATTTTCCTTAACACTAACCCTCGTAATCTACGTACCCCTCGACTCTTATATCTACCAACCCACCACACCTCCTACGGCGCTAACGAACCAATCTCCCGCATGCTACGAAAAATCAACTCAAACCCTACCGTCTTCGACTTCCACCGCACCACTTCCTACCTCAAATCCGTTCTCCTTCACCACTCCAACCAACCTTAGTTTTATGTTTTAGTTTAAGTTTAATTTTTAAATAATAGCTTGTATTAAGCCGAATAAATGGGGGCATTCGCCCCCACCAAAATGAATTTATACTATCCGCTAGTTGGATCTTGATATGGCATGGATATTTGCTTTTCATTTTTGTAACCGGCAAGACATCAACACAAATTGATGGTACTACTACTACTACTACAACCATTACTGCCTTTTCACTATATTGGCTTCTTAAGGAAATCTCCACACATTGAACTTCACTGGCCCGCTTATTCTATCCTCTTCCGCCGAATTCAACAATTCGATTTCTTTTTCTTTCAATTGTTTCCAGTTTAAGGGTATTCTCTATTTTCTCACTCAAATATCTTTGGTGGCTGCCGTTATCCATTATGATTCTAGAAAGAATGCACTCTTTGTTAATTGTGGTGCTTAATTTTGCCTTTGCCTCTTCCGCATCTACGGTGTTAGATGAAAAAAATGCACTTGTATTGTAGTTTGCGGGTGTTCGTTATTATGCCCGCTCACTCTAATAGCATTCTCCTCCTTACATCACTTGCTGACCACTTACTCACACATTGATTTTAAATGTCGCCTCTTACACGTGCCACATTTAATACATTGTGCTTTGCAAAATTTTGACTTATGAATTCTATTAGTGCATCTAAAACACCTTCCTTCTCCGTGGAAAAGACTTTTCTTTTGTTCTATAGTTAAATTACACTTGCAATTTTTCGTTCAATGATTACTTTTCTTGCATAATACACATTGTTGTTATCGGTAATGAATAATCCAGTTCTTCGGGCTTTCTATCTCGCTCACCCATGCGAGACTTTTCAAACGCTTCTACTTCTATTCTTATGAATTCAAAAAGACCTTACAATTGCTCCTCTTCTTGGACACACGTTTTATCACTCTCACCCTCAGTCAGTGCGTTTGTGTTTAACGGGCAAGCTTTGATATTTAATGTTCTGTGATATTGAACCCGCATGTTTGATGGTATTGACGTAAGCAGCACCGATTTAACCACAATCTAATACTGGGATGACGGTACCTCCAATGCCGTTGAAGACCTCATCGTAGTGGTCACTTCATTATACAGTTGTCTAAGGCCATTTATATCGCTTGTTGAATGCAATGGATTCGGATTTATTAATTTTTGAATAAATTTTTCACCAATTTTTTCAGTACTATCATATTCTCCTTGTATCAGAGATATTGCTTCATTGTAGCATTTTCCCGTTGGCGTGAATCCCGCAATGGTGATGGCTACTTTAACTATCAACGCCTCGCTTGGGAAATTGAATTTTGCTGTGGTCGATAGCTTAGGATTGTCGTGATTGCACGCTTGAACTGTTCCGAGAATGGGAGACAGTTCTACAACGCTTTGAGTTTTACGTAGTGGCGTCGTTTCCTTCGATCTGTGATATATTACGGGTTGAGTCTTTGTTGAATGTTTCATGTAAGGCGTGAGGGTGATTAAGTTTAGTTGAAGAACGAATTCTAACTACGAGATGATGCAGACAGCATTTTTCATCAAGTGTAGTGGTTTCCATAAACTCTTGTCCGCTTTTCGTAGATTACCTTGGGCATTTTTTGTGCGCTCAATATAGACAGATATTTCTGCTTCGTTGATAGCTGGATCACTTACCTGAATTTTTTTCTCTTGGTAGGGTTTGATGTTATCCGACACTACTTTGCACATTTTTGTGAGTTGCGTTCAACACCTGGATCGATATGTTGCTTCCATTTTTAAATCTTTTAAATCAAATCGCTTATTTTACCGCACGCTATTAAACTCTTAAAATTGATTTTTTTTTAAAAAGAATTTTAACTGCACCGTGTAAGAAATACAATAAAAAACTTTTATAGGATATTTCCCGAAACAGTGACAGCCTCGAAGGTAAATTTAATACTGACTTCAGATATACAATTATTGTTCTATATATGCATCGTAACATGGATGTACTAATGAAAGTGCTTACAATGTATGAGTGTTTACTATGATTCAATGTGCTAGTTTTAAGAGATAGAATAAGAGTTTTCGTTGTCTTCTTTACTTAATTTTCTACAATCATAAAGCAAGTTATTTAAAATGTCCCTTCTAAAATTTTCTTGAATTTTACTTCTTGCCACTAGGCGTTTTGAATATACCTCACTATTTGAAGTATTCTAGTTAATCATGAATCCACAGGTTTCCAAGAGATCTTATGTGAACGAAGTTAAGATCTCGAAAGTTGCATGCAATAAGGTAGTGTTACGATTTCGTTTTTATTTCTCTCTCGAACTACTAAATCAATCAATTAATCAATAGAACCACTTTTCTTACTGGTGCCTGGAATGGAGTGGAAATGCAGATGTTTTCTTAAAAGAGAAATGCCATTTAGAGTTTACTTTTTAATATACTCCAGTTTCCAGCTTTAAAATACTCGCACGCACTGCAATGTTGGATATACATATTTAAAAAATAAAAATGCTCCAATTCAGGTGTTCCACTTGTCAAAAAGTCTTTCAACACCATGAAAATGTGAACACGACGTTCATGGTGAGGACTTTCATCCCCTTGCCGATGTGAACAGGCACAATGGCGCATACACATACCACTTATCATTGTGCCTTCGACTGTATGCAGACTCACGCGTGGGGTATGTTGCGGATAGTAGAGGAATTACAACAGGGTCATTCCACAAAAGATCACATGACGCTCTGAACGACCCACCACCGGTTTGGGTCAAAATTGGTAGAGTTACTCATTGGAATGGTATGGACAATAAGGTAAACAATTTTTGCAGAATTCGAAATAGATTGCGTATAATGGAATTTCAAAAATTGCAAAAAATCAAAATTCAAGGTTTTTTCCATATTTTAAAATATCATAATTTTGGCTCTACTCATCAGAAATTATTAAAATATACCTTATTGAAATCAGAAAAAGCTTTCGAGATTTCAATATATTTTTTTTTTAGGACGAAGGAGTATACCGGAATGTACTCGTTATTTTTATTTTTTGAAATTTTTTTTATAAACCTATTATAGAGAGACTTTACCTTCGTTTAAAATTTCATGTTTGGTCTAAAATAATTTTCTATACAAACGTAAATCAAAGAACTTAATATTCATTTGGTTACACTTCTTAGCTACAGGTCTTCGTGTACACTTAGCTGTTTTTCTTGTTGGTTCTTGTTATTAACTGCACTTGTTTAAATACTTTGCTCGTTTTTCATTATCTTAGTTGTTGTAGAGTTGGTTTGCTTGTACTTTCTTGATAGCTATCTGTAGTGAGTTTAGGACTTATACCAAATTGATAATATATAGGTGTAATAAGAGTTGATTTTAATTAATTAAATTGTGAGTTATTTTTATAAATTTATAATGAGTGCTTTTGTGTGGAAAATGTACTGCAATCCTGTTGGATTGTTAGATGCCGAATATCAATTTGGAATTGACGAAATGTATGTCGATATAGACGTTGCATTTAATTTGATTAATGAATGTCTGTTGGCATATTGGAGAAGGTGCAATCGACAGAAAAAGACGTAATGGCTTGAAATATGTTCAACCAAATATGCTCGTAGACAATCAAGAGAAAGTTTTCTCTGTTACAATTGAATTCGATGAAGATAATTCCAGAGAAGCAAGCATACTTTGTTGGCAAAATAAAAGGAAATTTCCAAAAACCTACAAGCAAGGCCACCAAATTTGTTTGCGGAGCACCAAAAAAAATTATAAATTCCAGGATCGATGAATTACATCTAGAAAACTTCAAGAAGATCAAAGAGTTTCATCAACTTATCGGAAAGTTTAGATTAGAAGTTTTTACTGTGAGGACTATATCAGCCGCTTAATAGCAGGAAAAAGAGACAGGAATAATTATTTTCTCAGGTTAAAAAAATAAACCCTTTTGCTCTTTTAATAGATGGAAAACAGAAATAACATTTTTAGAAACGCCTGGTTCTGGCGTTTCTGAGGGATATATTCTAAGTTCAAGGAATATTATTGATATTGAATTTTCAAAATTCGTTTCGTCAATGCCAAAAAACTGCATTTTGGCTGGGACATCAGGAACTCATTCCGTGTGTGTTTGCACCATCCATCAAAATATTAAAAACATGGTCGGGGGTAGCAAAGAAGCTGCTTAGCTTTGGTAATATATAAGAATAAACTTCGACACTGTTTTTAATAATCCCTTCATAGAAGACGTAACGTAGTGTACCCACACATATTATTGATATTGAATTTTCAAAATTTTGAAATTGTGATGACACGTGGATCTATGATCCTCTTACTAATGGAACCAATTTGAGCTTATAATAAAGCGCAGGAGACTGTTAAAGTCTATGTTTTCTATATCGTTTAGGTCGTTGTAGAAGAAAGCTCCTAGATGAAGCTTTCTTCTCTGGGAGAGAGCTGGACATGTGCAGAGTAGGTGGAGGATTGTCTCCTCCTCTTCCTCGTCCATGCAGCTTCTGCAGAAATCATTTGTAAAAGCGCCAAGCCTTCTTGCGTGCTTGCCTATGAGGCTGTGTCTAGTAATGACACCTATTATGTCACTGAAATGTTTCCTATCTAAAAGGATCAGACACTTAGAGCGACTCAGATCCAGCCTTGACAAGGTCTGTTTGGTTGCTAGACATGTTTGCCCAGCAGTCCACCAAAGGTCTGTTCCCTTATTGGCATCCAGCTTTAGTGTTAGTTTGCACATAGCGGTTGGTATACCTATACTACCTTTATCCGGTAGAATAGGTAGAGGTAATAGGAATGTATCTATGGCCCGGCACCCAACAAAGGTGAATGTTGAACTGCTCTGCCATCTCCATGAGAGATGATCGGCATTCAAGGGCGGTCTTAGAATATAATGAGACCGTGTCCAAGGACTTGATAGCACCCTGACTATCCGAAAAGTTGCGGATATCCTTCGCAGATATAACGATTTTCTTCAGCGGGGACAGAGCTTCTTTAATCGCCAAAATTTCAGCCTGGAACACGCTACAGTGATTTGGAAGACGGAAAGAGAGGCTTAGATTTAGCTTATCTGAGAAAACACCGCCACCAACTCCGCTATTGGTTTTAGATCCATCTGTGTAGAGATGGATTGACTTGTCCTCCATGAAAGCATCTTCCTCCCAGAATGATCTAGAGGGGAAGCTTACATGGAAGTTTTTGTCAAACCAAAGTTCAGGTATGGTGTAATCGATGTTCTCTGTGAGGATTCCTAATGTATTAAGAATGTTGGCGTGGCCAAATGAATTATTTGTCCACTGTTTAGTCGCTTTAAGGCGAATAGCTGCAGTCGCAGCTACTTGCCTGCTAAAAATGTCGAGAGGTGTCAAATGAAACAGAATATCTAATGCCGCAGAGGGGTTAGACCGCAAGGCTCCGCTTGGGCATAGACATGCTATTATTTGAACTCTGCTTAGTATAATGCGGTTGACTGCATTTTATAAGGCCGCCCACCAGACGACAGCCCTGTAAGTAGGGGTCGGTCTTATGACCGAGGTGCATAGCCAGTGGGTTATGCGAGGTTGAAGACCCCATTTGTTCCCAATGGCTTTTTTTTAAGAGAATAAAGTTATTGTAGTTTTGTTGACTATTTCTTAAATGCTAAGTTCACAGCTTAGTTTCCTGTCAAAAATAAGACTCACATATTTGGCTGTATCGGAAAATACTAAACTGGTACCGCTTATTGAAGGAGGGTCTATAGTTGGAATTTTTTATTTCCTGAAAAAAAGGACAAGATCAGTTTTATGGGGGTTTATTCCCAATCCACAGCGATCTGCCCAGCGGGTTAATCTATTGAGATTTACTTGAAGGAGTTCTTTAATGGTATTGAGATGCTTACCTGAGACGCCTATAGCAACGTCATCTGCATAGGCAATCACCCTGCTACCCCCGCTTCCAGGTATATCAGTAAGTCATTAACTACTAAGTTCCAGAGAAGAGGAGAGAGGACACCGCCTTGCGGCGTACCTCTGCTGGCACATCTTTTAACAGAAGTCTCACCCAGTTTGGAGTTGATTATCCTTCTTTTTAGCATGAGACTGATTAACTCCCCAAGTGAGTCGTCTACCTGCAGAGTCGACAGCGCAGTCGTGATTGCGTATGTGTCGACGTTATTAAAGGCGCCCTCTATATCCAGGAAAGCAACCATTGTGTGCTCTTTATACAGTAGGTGTTGTCTCGCAGTTTAGCGATGGTTTTCAATCCTCTTCCAATAATGAAATCCGCTTAAAAATTATTAATGTTCCGATTTTATTTACTAAAGAATAAAATAATACTTTAAACAAACTTAATATTTCTTTTTTATATTTTTAACTTACATTGGTAGGGAAACAAAGAAAACCTAAAAGCGGCCAACGTTCTGAGGGAAAAAATCGTGTCCACGAGGTAGCGGAAAATACAAGCAACAAATGAAAAATGCTGTTTTGACAGTCAACATAAATTCCCTCGAAAATAGACAAAACGGACATTTTCTCAATTCCCCCAGGACGTTGCCAGCAACAAAATCGTAATTCACTTTTAAAAAAAAAACCTTTAAATTAATGGCTCGATGACATCCCCGGGCCCGTCTGAAGCTTTACGCCGAAGACTCCACGTCTAAAACAGCGAGTCTACCAACCGCCCTTTTCGCCAATAAAGTTCCACTGCTTATACGAACATCAGCTGTTCGTACAACTCCATCTGGACCTGGGTAAACGCTTGTCACTTTCCCCAGCCTCCATGCCGACCGAAGTTCTCCTGGCTCTACCACAAGCACAATGCTACCAACCACCACCGGTTTTGTATGCTTGAACCACTTTGAACGTCTTGTAATCTCAGGCAAGTACTCAGCGTACCAGCGTCTCATCAAATGCTGCGCTCGTCGACTATACAGCCTGCTCCATTGATCCTGACCAGAGAAAACTCCAGGCGCTGTAACATCTCGGTCGCTCTCACCGAACAGAATTGAATTTGGAGTCAGAGGTCTTGGATCCTCTGGGTCCACCGGTATGTGTGTCAGTGGCCTCCTGTTGATCTGCCCCTGAGCCTCCAGTAAAGCGTTTAAAAGAACGTCTTCTCGAGGTACCACTCCTTTTAAAATACTCGTAAATTCGAAGCTGCACTTGATGGATTGGATTAGACGCTCCCAAGCTCCACCCATCCACGGTGAATACGCCGGAATAAAACGCCAAACAATGCCCTCGTATTTTGCGCAGTACTCACCTAGGGCATTCTCCATCTCCTTTACGTCCATCTCTAAACGATTCTTCGTTCCGACAAAATTAAGACCGTTGTCACTGTAAATGAACTTGGTGACAACACGATTTATGAGAAATCTGCGCACGGCCATAGTGCACTGGTCCAGGCTGAGATCACCGAGTACCTCTATGTGTACAGCCCGAAAACTCAAACAGGTAAATATCATACCATATCGTTTGGCTGTACCTCTTCCATATTTAACACTCATAGGTCCAAAGCAGTCCACACCAACATGAGTAAAGGGCCTTAAATCGAAAGCTAACCTGCCCTCTGGTAGCTGACCCATAATTGGCATGACTGGCATCGCCATGCGCCGCTTGCACATAAAACATGCACTTTTACATCGAGCTACTGCCCCACGAATGCTTATAATCCAGGCCCGTTCTCTGATGTCCGAAATTGTTGTGGCTGTTCCCGCATGAAAATTCGCCTCATGGTAATGTTGAACAAGCAAATCAACCAGTGCATGTTTTTTGGGTAAGATTGCTGGATTACGCGCCGCATAGGAGATATTCGCCTTTTGAGCCCTTGATCTTAACCGAATCGTACCCTCAGCATCCATAAACGGTGATAGACTCAATAAGGTGGAACTTATCTGACGATTGGATTGTAAGCAGGCAACTTCAGCTGGAAACGCTTCTTGCTGGATCTTCCTGAAGATCCAATTCTCAGCTCGAAAAACTTCCAACGGCGTAACGAACTTTTCCCTTTCGTAGTCTCTTCTTCGAATAATGTCCTTAAAGCGAAGAAGCAGCGCCAGAACTCTTACTGCGGAAGACCATCTTGCACGAAACCTTGGCTTTAACTCTTCGAAAATCCCATAAGAACTGTTTCGTTGGTGTACATTTATCGAAAACGCAGGGTTCAAATCAATCTCGCTTACCTCACGGGCGACAGCTTTCCCCGGTGTTATAGGCCATTCGGATTGGGGACGTCGTAAAAAATCAGGTCCTGCAAACCATCTCCTGCTGTCCATGGTGACCGATCGCTCACACCATCTGTTTCCATCGTCGGCGACATTATCCGCGGAACTGACATACCACCATTGCTGAGGGTCCGTGCTTTCTAGAATCTCACCAACACGGACTGCCACGAAGGACGGAAACTTAAACTTGGAAGAACTGACCCATGAAAGCACCGTCTTAGAGTCGGACAGAAAGATAATCTCTGCGGGTTGAATAGCGTGCGATCCTTTAACTGTTTCTGCGACTCGCACACCAAGTACAGCAGCCTGCAACTCAAGGCGCGGGATTGAGAGCTTCTTAACAGGTGCCACTTTCGCCTTTGCCATGGCGAGGGCTATCTCTACCTTCCCGTCTCGTTCGAAATGCCAATATGACACAGCAGCAAAAGCCTTCTCCGAGGCGTCCACAAAAACGATCAAACTTATTTTGGATGAGTCAGGACTCCATGATGTATACAGACGGGGAATCTTTACATCCTGTAGTTCCCTCAAACACTTTGTGAATTCCAACCACTGATATTTCAACATACCGGAAATTGGCTCGTCCCAGTCAAAACCCTCACGCCAAATCTCTTGCAAAATAACTCGTCCTCGAATGATGAAACAGGAGACCAAACCAATAGGATCAAATATGCGCATGATGATTTTTAGGATCTCACGTTTCGTTACCCCAACTCCTGGATCCGCCATTCTTTCCACGGTATGATCATCGCTCAGCTTATACATTAGGATCGATGCTGACTAGGCTTGCTTTAATATTCGTTTCCGGAATCTGCTCCAAGAAGGCACTGCTGTTCGATTGAAATCCAACCAAATCAAAATTCATTGATTTGCAGATCCTAATGGCGTCTTTACTTACGGCCGCGGCTTCTTCCACTGTGTCGTGGCTATTAAAATAATCGTCGACGTATGTACGGTTGACTAAACCATCCACTGCATCAGGGCACTGATCTCGGAACAGGTTAGCGTGATAGTTCTTCACAAATTGCGCCGAAGAGGGAGAACAACGAGGTCCAAACATCATCACCTGCATGACGTACACTGACGGCTTTCGAGAACTATCACAATCTCTCCAGAGAATCCGCTGACATTGTTGATCCTCTTCGTTAATTCTTATCCGGTGGAACATTTCTCGAACGTCCGCGTTTACAGCAACCTGACGTTCGCGAAATTTGAAAAGTCCAGCGTGCAGAGGTACAAGGTTATCTGGACCCTTTAGCAAATGCGAATTTAAAGAAGTTCCATTTACCTTAGCAGCCACGTCGGCAACAACTCTTGGCTTCGGAGGAAACTTGTTTTTGTTTACCACCACAAACGTTGGGGCATACCAAACTCTAGCCCAGTCTCGCCGTAACTCTTCCTCCGAAGCAATCCTCGCGTAACCCTTGGCTAATAAATCTCGCATGTGCTGATTCTTCCACTCCAACAACTCAGGCCGCTTCAGCAACAACTTTTCCAAACTTATAAGTCGTTTCTCCGCCATCGGGTAGCTATCCGGAAGCTTCACCTGGTCCGAATCCCATAGTAAGCCAATTTCGTAGTGATCACCAACTTGACGCATGGTCCGCTCCATCACTTTCAAGGCGCGGCAGTCTGCCTGACACACGAAATTTCCCTTTGGAGGGCGCACTCCAAACTCCTCGGTGGTAAAATGGCGTTTGACTAAATCATGAAGCTCTTCATCCTGTTTGATGATTTCGTGAAAGTATAACCTCGAAATTCTCCTCGGCGGATTAACACAAGAAACGTTTGGTTCCGAGTTTGATTTCCCAAAAACCGTCCAGCCCAGTAGAGTCTTAACAGCATGGGGCTCCTCCTCCTTTCCAGACCTTTGAGAACGACCCAGGAGAAACTTGGCCTGATCTAACCCCAATAAAATCGTTGGTTTCGCCTTACACAAATCTGTCAACGGTAAGCCCTTGAGATGAGGATACATTTCTTTAAGAACAGCAGTGTTGATACTCTGACACGGCAACTCTAAACCGTTAACAGTGTATATGTCCCTTAACATATGTCGCTTACTCTTGTTTACCGCAGAAACACACAAATTGATTCGCAAAGCATCTTCAACTCGGGAGACTCCCTTTGTCCATTGGAGAGTAAGCTGCTCCGGTTCACCTTCTAACTCCAGTTCGTCGAAAACATCTTTTTCAACCATCGTTATTGACGATCCGTCATCCAGAAACGCAAACGTGTCCAAAGATTTGTTGTTATTCCCGTATAAACGTATTGGAACAACTTTAAACATTACTGGGACCTTAGCTCCTACATGAGACGAATGAATCTGTGCTGGTGGTAAAAACGGTTGAGCTGAAGAACTTAAAGATGATCTGAAACTCGACGGATGGAGTAATGGATGATGATGTTTCGCACAGCCTCCAATGCCACATGTTTTCCCTTGCGAACAACTTCTCCATTTATGTGGCTCTGGATCCAGACATCTAAAGCAGATTGCCTTGTCCTTTGCGAAAGCAAACCTTTCCTCCGAAGGTAGATCCTTGAACTCTTTGCAGTCGCTTAACGCGTGCTTGCGATTTCCACACTTAGCACACGCACCGCTTAATAGAACTTGTTGATGGCTTAGCACTCTCCTGGATGAACTTGGCCCGTTCGATTTTTCACTTAATAAGGACCTGGATGACTTTATTGTTATATCCGGAGGTAAACTTAGCAACCGCTCAGTAATGAAAACTGCAAAATCCTCCAAATTAGTGCGAATCTTCGACAACTTTCGCTTTTGCCAATCCTGATACAGACCAGGAGGCAGTTTGGTAGCTATATCCGTCAAAACATAGTTATTGTCAAGTTCCCTTTCCAAATCCATCGACCTGATGTCTGCGACAAACCCATTTAAGGACACAGCCCACTGGCGAAGTTTATTATCACTGCCTGAACTCAACGATGGTAACCTGAGTAGATTCGATGTGAGACTGTGAACTATAATATCGGCTCTTCCATAAATGTCACGCAGCGAAGCCATGATTGCGTCTGCATCTGTTGAATACCTTAAACGATCGCTAACGATGTTGTACGCCTCTCCGGTTAGTGCCTTCCTCAGGCGCGCAACGTTCTCCTTAGGGTTAAAATTACCTTCTAACGTGGTTGATTTGAAAACAGATTCGAAGTAAGGCCATTCCTTCTTGTCATGACCTGAGAATGTGGGCAACTCTTGCACCTGGCTACGATTTAAAATGGTCAATAACTTTGCCATGTCTGACTGGTCGCCCGAATTGTGGTTGTGATTGTCTTGGTGGTTGGTATGCGCCCTTATTTTATCTCCAGCCGTATTTGAGACGGGAGTGGAGTGAGAAGCGTGGTTGGAATTTGCTAGAATTTGTCGGTGTCTGCAACTGATTTGCTTAATCTCCTCTAACCTGTTGCTGTTAATCTTCTTATCTACAATCGAGTGTACTGCACTTGCACCTTGCTGCACTGGAACCTTGAATGATGTTTCTAACTGCACCTTGAGCCTTTCCATTTCCTTCTTTAACGACGCAATTTCTCTCTCCTTATCCTCAACTGACGATTGTGCTGCTTTCGCCGCCTCAATTAAAACATCCACAGAAGCTAATGCATCAGTATCGTCCCTAGCTTGTTCTGCACCTCCATGTTCTTTCCCACTTTGACCTCCTTCCAAATCGCAATCCTTCAAGCGACAAAACCAAGGAGTAACTGTGTCAAATAAGTCGGGATTGAACTCGGCACATGCGTAGTGCCACCAGCGCTTGCAAGAATCAAACGAAACCATCTCGTCGTCATCAGGCGAACGGCAATTTGGAGCTGCGCAACTGTACTTGGCGTCCTCCTGCATTGTGCGATGAATTCCAGTACGGATTTATATATGTAAAAAATCAACTAACCCTCAATTAAATAAAATGATGTTGTCTCGCAGTTTAGCGATGGTTTTCAATCCTCTTCCAATAATGAAATCCGCTTAAAAATTATTAATGTTCCGATTTTATTTACTAAAGAATAAAATAATACTTTAAACAAACTTAATATTTCTTTTTTATATTTTTAACTTACATTGGTAGGGAAACAAAGAAAACCTAAAAGCGGCCAACGTTCTGAGGGAAAAAATCGTGTCCACGAGGTAGCGAAAAATACAAGCAACAAATGAAAAATGCTGTTTTGACAGTCAACATAAATTCCCTCGAAAATAGACAAAACGGACATTTTCTCAATTCCCGCAGGACGTTGCCAGCAACAAAATCGTAATTCACTTTTAAAAAAAAAACCTTTAAATTAATGGCTCGATGACAGTAGGGATCGTTCGAAGTGGCTAGTCAAGTCGACTTTCCTGTACAGTAGGAATGTTGAGCCGTTGACAGAAGTCTTGGTTCAATTTTAGCTCGTATATGGATATCAATCAGTCGTACTAGAGTTGCGAATGAATACTACATTGACCTCTCCCCATGACAGTAGAATGTGTTCTACACAACTTCTCATAATATTTTCTAGCACAGTCAGGTTAATATCTGCAGACCTCTGTAGCTCGGCAGGTATTATACCGTCCGGACCAGCAGCCTTGTATGGTTTGAAGCTATGCAGCGCTCAGAGCAGTTTGTCTCTCTTAATCAGACCATGAATTTTGGTCCCGGTTGCAGTAGGCCTGTTTGGGCTGCTACTGGCCGCGAGTTGCGAGCTACCTGGAAAGTGGGTGTCCAGAAGTAGATTGAGTGATTCATCACTTGAGGTTGTCCAAGAGCCATCGGTTTTTTTCAAACAGCTAGGCATCATAGGATTTGCAGAAAGGATTTTTCTAAGCCGCGTTTCTGTGATTTTGTCACAGGATTGTCGCTTTCCTTCCTCAGTTCTTTTTTGTATAATTTGAGGGATTCCTTATATGAGTCAGTCACTTTTATTGTGCTTTTTGCTACGTTGAAAAGTTTTCTACAAGAGTTTCTGAGCAGTCCCAGTGCTGTCCACCAATATGGCTTTTTCTTGCCTCTTAAGGAAGCGGTAATAGCCTGATTGAGAGCCAGAGTAAATTCCTTGACTTTCATGTCAAGCTCATTGGTGTCACGCGGGAGACTTGATAGTTCAGATGATAGCGTTTCTGACAGTATTCCTCTGTATTTTGGCCAATCAGTTTTCCGGTAATTCCGGAAAGATGGTTGGCTGGGGGGAGCATCACTCAGACTGAATTGGATGTATCTGTGGTATGAAATGAGTATTCAGACGATACCATCCAGTTCGTTAGCCTTTGAGTGATGCTGTCGGAGACAAGAGTAATATCTAGCACTTCTTGTCGGTTTCTAGTTATAAAAGTGGTCTCATTGCCAATATTGCAAATTAAGAGGTTAGTACTTAAGATATAGTCAAAAAGTGACTCACCTCTATCAATGATCTCGGTACTGCCCCATACCGTGTGATGTGCGTTAGGTTATCACCAGGGAGGGGGTCCACATGATCGTGGCCAAGGTAAACCGGTGCCAGCCAGTAGGAGCCTTTGGCAGTCTCTAGTCAGGCAACGGTTAAGTCGGGGTCGCTGGGGTTGGGAAGTAGATATACATTAAGGCTACGTTTCACTAATATACAAGTTCTAATCTTACATTTGTATCTTGTATAGAGCGGAGCGTAAGTCCACGAACCACGCCTTCTGCAATCCATGGTCCCTGGATTAGGATTATGTCTTCTGCGTTCTTAGAAAGACGCAGAATGAGTGGGGCAGAAGCCTTTTTTGAGTGGTGGAGATTAATCTGGAGAAACCGTATCATTGCTACAGTTTTCCAGAGTCGCCTCCATCACGGTATTGTTGAGGTTTTCTGATTCTGAAGATGTGCCCAAGAGCTCATCTTCTATCTCTGATCGTGTAAGACCTCTCTTTGTTTCGTCATCGGTTTCCATTTCCGACAGGGTGTCAGAAGTCAGAAGAGGTGACCGACGGCTTGATAGTCACCTCGGACATATTGGAGTCGTCGCTATCCATTTATGGAAAGGATATCGACGCTCCGAGATCCAAGGTTGTGTTATCAGGTATTAAAGGAGGAGGAGGTTGCTTATGAGCATCCAGCTCATCTTTTTGTATACCCTTAACTGTATGGACTCGAATCCGAACCGAATCAAACCTTTCGTCTGCACCAGATGATTAAGGGAATTTCTTATTGATCAGGATTAACGCACATCTATAAGAGCCCCTTAGTTCCTCCAGTTTCGCAAGTTTCCAGTCATGAGTCGGAAGAGTTGGGTTGCTGAGCCTGATGATTTCCAGAATACTTTCTGGAGAGGAGGGTTCGTCTGGGATCCAGGTACGAGTTCGAGGTCTGCTAGGAATGTCTTCCTAAGACACGACCTCGAGTTTTGCACCTGGCCAAATCTCTCCTAAACCACCTATGGCCTTGGTGAAGAGATCAAGAGATCTCTGGTTGGAACATGCGATGAGCTTGACATAGCCGTGGTGCCAGCCAGCGTCGCTTGTGATAGGAAGTGGTCCGGGGTTTTGCCGCAAGAAGTTGCTCGAAAGCTGTAGCTTGACCAGCTGCCACGGGTCCGGTGTAATGGAACCGTCGATATCGTTCCTATCGATCACCGCGATCACCAATGCGTCCTTTAGGACTTCATTGAAAGACCTCAGAACTGTGCTGTTGGATGGCCCAGGGGTTTTGGAGCTATGTGTTTTTGGCCTCTTGGAAACAGGCACGGTTTCTTCCAACGATCTCTGGCGCTTCGAGGAGTCTTTTAACATTATACAGATAAGGCTAACTAATCCGGAGGTCGCCAGGTATCCGGATACTCCGTTCGCGACTGAGCTATTTTTGAAGATGCTGGGCCCTCAACCAAGTTGATCTTCAGCACGGGTCGTATGACAACTTGATCCAGCCCAGGGGAAGAAGGGAGTGCCTTGGGAGTTGGGGAGGGGGGAGCATGCTTTGGTTTCAGGACTCGCCTGGGGAATTTCTTCTCGAGATTCATTGGTACTCAGCAGTACTCAGCCTCTACAACACGACAATTTCGATGCTCGCGCTAGAAGAAGAAGCTGCTTAGCTTTGGTAATATATAAGTATAACCTTCGACACTATTTTTGATAATCCCTTCATAGAAGACGTAACGTAGTGTACCCACACAGACCAATCAAAATTGGAATTGAGATTTAAAAACACAGATGAGTTCATTCAAATCTTTTTGAAACGGCTTAGTGTATTAATTGGTCACGTTTTTATAACAGACCCTTGAGACACGTACTCAATAAAAGTCAAAACTCTTTTAATGAAAACGGACAAACTTATTTTAATCGGCTTCTCTGAAAAGTATGGTTTTCTTGTGAAAGACGCAGAGCGGGGATACAACTGAACTTATGAACAGGCGACGATTCACCCTTTCGGAATATATTACCGGAACCAGAAAGATGAAATTATAAATTAAAGTTTTCTAGTAATCAGCGACTGCTTAAAGCATTACACTATCATAGTATAGTTATTTCAGCGCCGTCTCTTAGAGTAAGAAATGACAACATTAAAAAAATTATTTATTTGGATGGATCTACAAAAATAATTTTTGTAGTTTAACATTGCATGAACAGGAGTTTGGAGTGAATGTTGAACGGAACTTTCTCATGGTAAGAGTGCATGCGATGGACTTGGTGGCATAGTAAAAAGACTGACTGCCAGAGCTAGCCTACACAGACCGTATGGAGAACATGAATTATTTTGGCCGAACCTATAGATATGGATCCCAACTTTAATATCATTCGTCCTTGAACTCAACGTTTTTCTGAACTCAATAACGTATATTTTACTAAATTCTGATTAGCAGAGCCAAACCATGATTTTTTGAAATAGAGAAAAAAACTGACAAGCGCCCGTGTTTGAATAAACTCTCAAATAAGCCTACACTGCAGATTTTTATTGTAGAGTAATAAATAGGGTTAAACAACTCTGTAAAAAAGTGGAATCAGTGGAAATTTGTTTTTGGAAGGACCGTAATCTGAAAAATATCCCATCTTCAATTTTCTAACATCTAATACATTACAGTATATAATACCATACATAATTTTGATATTTGTTTGAATGTGAGTGACCAATTAGCTTTCTTTCGGCCTCTTATTCGAACTTTGTTTGGGCCTTGATCCCTCATTGCTTTTTGGAGATGATGGGGAAGACTTCCGCGAAAGCGCGTTTTTCTTATAAAATCCCGTTTTGATACACATATTTTCATTTCCGTCGTTGTCAGTTTTTCTTTATATTTATGGTACATCGTCCATCATTGCAATATGTTTGTCCAAGCTGGTGAAGTATATAACAAACGTTTAAGTTCAAGCGGAATTTCTCTGTCAGAAAATAGTATTCATGGTATTTATCCTAACCTAATTTTATTCCCTCTTAATATGTAGATGCCAAACGTTAGTTTTGTAGGTTCGGAAAGAAGAGTAGTGATTTGAGATTTATCAAAGATCTCCTTTAATTTAAAATGTTGCACAATCTGAAAAAACAATGAACTTTGAACACTGCCTTGGTGTACTCCAACTTTAACTGTGAATTTCCGTTTATTTTCACTGTGCATTAAACATTTATATTTACTTCATTGTTAGGACTTATATATATTCTAGATACATTTTAAGATTCAAGCACAGTCCCTGTAACACTTCTGGGAAATTTATTGAGCGCTATTTCTGAACAATTATCTGCAAACTTGGAATCGCGGCATGCCTGCCGTCCAAAATAACGGTTATGGAGTATAATAATATTGAGCTTTTGATTCTAGAACTCACTCATTGTTAGTTATTGTTACAATATTTTTTAAAATAAAACATGTAAATACTTATATTTTTATAAAAATGTGGTTCTTAAGAATTATGTGTGAAAACTAACATCATCTTTACAGGCTCGTATACGAACATCAAAATTTTCAACAGCTCGCTCACGCATTACAGCATTAGTTCATCAATTTCGATCCGAACGTTTCAACAGTGCAATCCTTGTTGGCTTATCCATATAGATTTTACTTTTCAAAAAAATCCCAAAGAAAGTAATCAAATTGTGTTAAATCACATTATCTAGGGGGCCAATTTATGTCACCATTATTGAAATGAATCGACCAGGAAGCTTAGACCGCAAAAGCGCAATGTTTGCACGTGTTGTGTGACTCGTACCTTCATTCTTTTGAAAATAAAGATCGTCTGTGTCTATTTCTTCAATTTGAGGCCAAAAGAAAATTTTCAATGATTTGTCTATAGCACTCTCCATTAACAGTAACAGCTCTTTCATTTGCATCTTCGAAGAAAAATTTACCAGAGGACCACCAGCCCAAAACCCACACCAAACAGGACATTTTTGTGGATGTAATAATTTTTTCTGTAATATTAGAGGATATTCTTCTCCCCAGATGCGACAATTTTGTTTGTTGACGAGTCCATTCGTGAAATGAGCTTCATCACTAAAGATGATTTTGCGTGAAAAATCGGCATAATTTTCTAACAACCAATTGACGAAAGTTCTGCGTTGATTATGATCTGTTGGTGTGTAACTATCCACGGTTAAAATTGTACATGTGTCTACTTCACAAATGTCAAAGATGACATAAAAAAGGTAGCGTTCAGAAATTATTCACTACTGACATCTAGGCGCGACGTTTAAAAGACCATTTAAATAAACCAACTAGAGACAACAATTTTAAATCATTAATATAAAAATTACTTAATTAACGAGCTTATAAATTTAAGATATTTTTTATCTCTGCCTCATATTACTACATGTGAGGAAAAAAGGCCACTTTTAGTTGACAGAACATAAGATAGGAACTTTAAAAAAATGTTAACTGGTCAGTTATTCACTCTAAATAAAATCTACGAGTCCTCATAATGAGAGAGAGCAGTACAACCTTCTAAATGGTTCGGCTCTGAATATATTAGAATTAAGATTTATAAGAACAAAATAAAATCGTAAACAACTTAGATCCATAGTTCTGATGTTTATTTTGATTTTGTTAAATGGTGACTTACAATATGTATTTTCCATGTCTTTAATCTATATGCAATCAAATGAACTAATTTTGATTTGAATGAAGTACAAGCTTCTTTTGAGTTAAATATATGTATATGAAAACTAAATTTATTGCAATAATCCTGAGGTAAGGGCTCTACCTGAAACCGATTCTCAACCTGTTTTCGCTTTTTTATAGGTTGGATTTCAGAAAATACGAGTACTAAAATATGACGTTAATATTTTGAACGAGAATTATTCTTACTTCCTATTATGGCTCTATCTTAAAATAAACACGACATATGCATTTGAATTTTAAAAAAATTACAAAAAATTGTATTTATATTATATGTAGCATTTGTGTCAAGTTGCATATATTTAACCTTAGAGTTAAAATTAAAATGTTCACATTCAGAGACATTTTCTTCGCCTTTTCCAAATCGAGATTGCAAGATATAACTTTCAATTGAACAAAAATTGCCCCCTCTCGGCTTCCGTCACACCACCATCATTTCATATTTCCCTGGAGAATATACAAATTTAAATCTATCAACAAATAACTCGCATAGAAATTATGTAGTTTTACTATCAAGCCGATATATTTTTTTTTTTGGCAGACAATACAGTAGTTGTTATATTTTAGGTACAAACATACATACACACAATAGATACAAATGTATTATATGTAGGTAATATAAAAAAAGACAGATGGCGCATTACATGTTAATAAACTTGTTTAAATGCTTCAATTAATTGAAAGGTAACAGATGTGATCACTTAGTACATGTGACCTATATATCTACCGACTCATTTAAAGAAAACGATCCGAGAAAACTTCTAACAAATATACATACATACATTCAATTAATTTCTTCTAATTTGTAATTATATACATATACGTATATATTCTTTGTTTTCTACAGGGTTTTTCTAAAGATTTTTAGTGTATATCAACAAGCTGTATTCAAAATGAAAAGTTTGTGTTGTTATGCGAAATTAGTTTGCTCTTAAAATATTATTTTTTTAATTTACTGAAATGATACAATATTTATTTAGAGGATGGTTTTTAATCTAAAACTACTATTTTTTCAATTGAGTAATTTTTATATGTATAGTTTTAATTTGTTACGCTTTTTTGTGTTAATATATACTTAAATATGTACATACTTTGTATTGATTCACATACAACAATATACACATGCAACATATTTACATATACAAAGAATCACAAATCAGTTTCATGCGCAATTCTCGTTTTTGTTCTGTATATTTCCAGTGGAGAAAATTCGAACGATCAGCAAAATTTGAGTCATCATTTGCTACGACAGTCTCTGATTAACCTCACAAGTGCACACAATAATAGCCACAGTAATAACATCAACATCAGTAATATAAGTAAAAAAATAAATTTACAAAAATCAATTTCGTGTAGCTGTGAATCTCTTAAATGTACAAGAAATGCGAGCATCAACAGAATAAGTTTAAGGAATGTTGATGGAGATGATAGTGAATCTCTTCTATACGATGATATCGTGTATAATACGCCTAGGTCAGAAGTAGCAAGTTTTCAGGATGATCCATCCATTAGTGCAATCGATAACAATACTACCGGAAAACAATATTTATATGAAAGTTATTTCAACGGTCAATCGAGTAATAAACATCGCTTGGATTGTACGAGTATTGTAAACAGTAGTAGTCATAATAGTTGTGGTACAGGCAGTAGTGCTGTTGTTATTGGGGATGATCAAACTAATTTTTCCGATTTTCATTGTACTGACAGCAATGTGTATACATACAGTGGATTTAAAAAAATCGTTGGACATAATTTCAGTAATTCGGATCCTATAACACGATATAGTCACTTGGATGATAATCATTTGATGTTAAAAAGTCATTACAGTGATTGCAATATATATGGAAAACAGAATTCGGTGCATAAAGGTGATTACTCTACCATAAGCAATTGTTCAAATAGTAAAAACCATCCACTGGTAAACAATAAAACATATATATTTAAGTGCATTGCAAATAGTCCATCGTTTTTAAAAGCTAGTAAAATTAAGGAACATTCTAAAAAGTTACGCAATTTTTCTCTCAAAACCGCTGGGAACGTTAAAAAGAAAAATCAAATTATAGTTAAATCAAATGCAGTATCTGATAATTCTTTACATCCAAGCGATAAATACTTGAATTTATACTTAGACGAAAAAAAAAGTTCACAAAGTACACAACCAGGGTTATCCCTAGGTTCTTTATCGGCAACCCGACCCTTATTAGCAAATGGATCTATCAAGACATATCCAACATATCGGCCTCGTGTGAAGACCGACTCGAAAGATACGCTTTGCAGAAATAAACGCACAAAAGTCAACAAAAGCTGCAACTTAAATTGCGAACAACATAACCTAAATGCTAAGACAAATATAAATCTAAACTTATCGCCAAAAAATTCACTCTCTAGTAATGGACACCTCAACAAATTTTGTTTAACTGATATTACACGACGAAAGGCGGAATTCAACAGGCAACTTAGTGCACCCACTGACTATAATAGAACAGTAACTGCATCAGGCTATATAAAAACTTCATTACAAAACTGTTCCTCATCCAAGCAGTCGTCGGCATCTTGCACAAATAGTTTTAGTAGAAGAACTAAAAAATATAAGAACTACAAATTCAATGAAAGGTATTCATTAAATAATTTTTCTTAGAACATAAGTACGCATTTAGAAACATATACATATGTACGTATGCATGACTTTAATATATATTTTTAAGCTTCAATTAAAGTATAGATTTAGAATTTTTAAATGATAAAAAAAAACTACAGGTTTTTCTGACTAATTTGCTAAAAACAGGTTATGAAAATTTGAAATATTCATTCAAGTTCAGCATACCAACGACCTTACAGCTTAACACTGCTTTCCACATCGGCAGAACAGAAGAAAAAAATGGTTTTGATAAGATGTACAAATGCTAGTTTGTACAAAGTATACACACACAGGAACAAATGTATGTACATATGTATGTATGTACATTCTATTTTGAAGCTGCGGCATTGCGGCTTGTTCAGTATGAGCGACACATCAAATATTTATTTCATGGAATGCACATGTACTTATATATGTTTATACATCCATATGTATACACAGTTGGCTAAATTTACATATTTTTTGTAAATGTTTTAAGTCGAAGTAAGTTAACTTCTTCGAGTGAGATTGCCGAAAAAAGTACAAAATTAGAAAATTGATTCGTACGTTTTAAATGAAAATATTTTATCATGTATATTTTGTACTTTTGTATAAAACCATAATATTATTACAAAAAAAAAAATAATAATAATGAATAAATAATTAAATTATTTTTCTATTTTATTATAGATCGCATTGTGGTGACAGTGAAGAATCCGTTCGATGTTCATACTGCTCAACACTCAACGAAAACGATTTAAGGATTTCATTTGAAAACACTTGTACTGATTCCTTAGTAACTGCTTTTGATGATGAGGCTCTCCTAATATGCGATCAAGGAAGCGAAATGGCAAGGACAAAGGTTTATTATTATTTGTTTGTTTTTTTTTTTTTTTTTTGTAGAAAGAAATACAAATTTGTGTTGTGCATCGAAGGTAATTCGATAATCAAAGATCGCTAGCTAGATTATTTTTTTTAACAATATTTTAACAATATAAGACCTCTGAAAAAAAAATATTTATAATTTTTTGCCATTTTAAAATATTGTGGGCTCTGAAGCCATTATAACTTTGCCTTCTTACACAGGGGATAGACTAATGTAAAGAGCCCTTACTAGTTAGATCACATCCGGGACGTTAAACTTTTGAAGAAACGTACTAGTAAAATAGGTAATCAGGTAGTAATACACTACAGGTTTTAACATTTATCTGCTATCAAAATAGTTCAAAACTTTCTTCTAAGTATTCTGCAAAGGTTCTAGCGTTTTCTTTGTTTCTTCTGAATGATAAAGATGATATTTTTTGTGGCATTCTTTGCATTCCTTCGTTTTCTGAGGAAACTTAATTTTGAAAGTTGCGATGATCTTCCTTTTATAAGAAGCTTTGTTCCTGGCTTGTAAACTTCAATGAATTAATCGAGTTATTGTAGTTCAAGAAGGTACATTCGGATAGATATTCTTTTTGCAGTATTTTTTCAATGAGTTTCAATTAGCTTTGATACAAGTTAACGTGGTATATACTGCACCTTTTCAGGAAAATATGCAAGTGATAGAAAGAGGGTTTGAAATCTTCTTCCACAGTAATAAAGCTTTCACACGACTTCGATAAAGAAAGCTATGAGATCTTGGAAATTCCCAGTCAATAATATCTATCAATATCTACTCCAAATTCCATACCGACCTAGTAGAAAACTGTACCTGAGATACATCTATCATAGAATCTCCGTACGTTATATGTTTATGTTTATGCTTTAATAATAATGAAATTGCAATAAAATGTTGGTTAAACAATTCAAAAGTACTCAAAAAAAAAACAAATTTTAATAATAAATAATTTTTTCAATTTCAACTCTTTCGCCCATCAAGTCCAGAAATGCTATTTAATTTGTGGCAGCGGTATCCACCTCTTTAAACAGGGTATCTTTTCCTGTTCCAGTGGAATGACATTCAGAGGACCTCCGATCAAGAAATTCCCGGGTATTAGAACTTGCTCATCACTGCGATCACTCGCCATATGGCAGATTGGTCCAGAGTTTAAAATAACTTCGGTGTCCGTCACCACTGTAGTAAGCTCTTCAAATGTGAAACTGGCTTGACCCAACGACAACAAATGCGATTTTGTGCACTTTACAGCAGCCTCCCAAAGGGTTCAAAATGAGTCACTAGTAAACCATCAGGCAGTGATTGCTTCCTATCTTTGCTGTTGCAGGAATTGATCTTTAAACTCCTTTAGGTAGTTTCGTGGGCCAACAAAACTGATTGAATTGTCAAAGAAAAGTTCTCGGCATTGTCCTCGGAGATCGACGAACTTTTTCAAAGAATTGACTTGTTAGGGCTGAGACCACATCCAAATGAACCGCTTTGACTACAAAAGAAACAAAAACGTATGTATTGCAGATAGGTTGACCACGAAGTTTTTGTGTGACATAGAACGGCTCACAGAAGTTAACTCCAGTCTTCAGGGATAGTTTGGCTGGTTGCAATCGGTTCGATAGCAAGTTTCAAATAATTTACGTCATCAGCCTACGAATATACTTGAAGCAGTGAACGCATCTGTCAACCATCTTCTTCACCAGTCTTCTAACGTCTAGTACTCAAAATCGTATAATATCTTCTTCGGGACTTTCATCAGCATCGTCATCGATTGCATCTAAATTGGGCGAGTGGTAACACCACCGTTTGATTTTATCAGATGCATAAACAGAAAAAAACCTCTTCTGTGTTATATGCATCCCAGGAATATCCTCGATTAGAACCCGATCATTACCCAGAAATTTAGAAACTTGATAGGGGCCTCTATATTTGGGCTCCAATTTGCGGGGTTCTCCAGTGGCGGACGGTTCATTAGATATCGCCCTCGATATATTGTTTTCGTTCGGCGTCTTTCCTGTCAAACGTTCTTTTCATTTTTCACCAATATCAGTTATATTTTCGTCGGCTTTCATTCGTTTGAAGTCAAAGACCGTTCATTTGGACTGAATCCTGATGTCGTGTTCTTCTGCGAGTTAACAGTCCACTGTAGATCACGTAAACGTTGGTCACAATCCCTTGGCTGTGCGGTAGTGTTTCGAACAAATGTGAGAATTGTGTTGTTGGCTCTCTCAATTTGTCCATTGGCCCTTGGAGTACGGACAGCTGTTTTGATCTGTTGAATGTTGTTCCGCTCACAGTACATCTCAAATTGTTTCGAGCTAAACGCAGTCCATCTGTCACTGATGATACGTTTTGGTAGTCTAAAGTAGCTGGTAACATCATTTAAGACGTTAATAACAGGAAGCGTTTTTGTTGTTTTCACTGGCTTTACGATTAGAAATTTGCTGAATGCAAAGGAGGTATGTGCGTGTTTCCGCGTTTAAAATGGGAGTGTACGTGGTGTAGTGGTACTAGCAATCACTTCTCACTCGGAGGGTCAAGGTTCGAATCCTACCCATGACAAAATTTCAAATTTCTCATTTGTGTAATTGGAACTTAGACCGAAAAATTCTGCGTGTGAAGGTATAACATTGACACGTAAATTTAGCTGTTGTAGAGTTTCAAACACAAAAAAATCTAGTGTGAATTATAACCTTCGAATCACTCTGATTGAAGAAAAAAATCCGTCCTATTCGGACTCCCACCCCTGAAGAGCGGATATCGAAACCAAATACACCTGAGTTTCAAACCAATTTTCCTTTCTCTTCCTTCTACCTTTCCACCATCGCCCTGGCAACAGTAAAAGGGTATCTAACCCCGCGTAAATTATAAAAAAATAAAAAAAAGTCCGAAATGGTCTACATGCATTTGACGAAATGGAATTTTTTGAATTTCACCATGATGAAGTTGACCTTCATGTTTCCCTCCCTTCGATTTCTAGTAGCAGCACTCGATGCATGCGGCAATATACTCCTTGACGTATTTCCGAATTTTGGGAAACCAGAAATGTGTTTGTATCCGTTGAATCGCTTTTTCTAGGCTAAAATGACCCACATCATCGTGGCAGGTACGAACAACCCTCCAACGCACAGATTTCGAAACAACGAATTGGATAGCGTTGCCCATTTTACGATACAAACGGTGTATAAAATACAATCAGCTTTAAATTGCTTTTCTTTTCCTGACTTACGCTCTCTCTTTAAAATGGCAATAATTTCGCTAAACAACGGGTCCTGCTGTTGCATCGTTAACAGCCAGTCATCTTTTGAAGAAGAAATCTACAGAATATAATATCCTGGGCTGGTTTCTTTTGGCGCCAGATTACGGGAACGGCTGAGCGCATCTACATGAGACAGTCGGCTTCCTTGACGGTGAACGGCTTCGAAATCATAATCGAAAATTTTTATCCACCAGCGAGCGATTTTGGGAATCATTTATTTGTTGGCGTTAGCTTTGGCAATAGCGGCACAGTCGGTAACAAGTTTGAATGGTTTACCGAGCACGTATACTCGGAACCGTTCGAGTGACTCGACGATTTCAAGAACTTCGAGTTTATTGCTGTGGTTCTTGCTTTCAGCCTCCGTACAGTGGTCCCTGGGTTCCAATTCGTATTATCCTTTGATTATCCGACTGAGCTGGCATCAGTATGCACTTCGTGATACCCGGTATGATCATACAATTCGATCACTGGTTTACTGCACAGTAAGTCGATTAGCTGTGTGAAGGCACGGTGTTGATCTTTCCCCCACTGGAATATTTCATCTTTTCGTAGCAACTGTGTGAGCGGCCTAGATATGACAGAATAATGTTCCACAAATTTGCAGAAAAATCCAGTTAACCTAAGGAAACCCCGGACCTGTGTTATATTTGTCGGTGTTTTGAAATTACGTATGACATTTATTTTGTTATCACCTGGAGTTATTCCGGCTCGCTTACAATGTGCCCCAAATACGTTATTTGTAGTGCCAGAAAGTTACGCTTTTCGGCGCAAAATTTTAATCCAGCTGAGTCGAGAATGCGAAGAAATTTTTCCATCCGCTGAAGCGCCGTTCTTGAGACTAAAGGGCATTCTGTTATATTCAAAATGCAATTCCGTGGTCACAAATGCTGTGTAGCGTTTTGACTCCTCCTCGATTTCAATTTGATGATATCCCATGCGTAATATTTGTTTCCGGCAAGTTGTGCTCCTCAAGATTAGGCATCGGATACGGGATTTTTATCGTAATACTATTTAATAATCAACGCAGAGACGATGTTTTCCATTTTTCTTGTCGACTAGTACAACACCAGAAGAGTACGGTGAATCAGAGGGGCGAATAATGTTGCTTGCAAGCAAATCGTTAATGATATTTGAGACGATTGGCATTTTAGCAAAAGGCAAACGATATGGCTTGGCTTTTACGGGGGCGTCGGAAGGAAGTTTAATCTGCATCTTCGCCAAGTTAGACTTACCAAGATAGGTCAATTTGTCTGCAAAACAACTACGGGGATTAGTTAAAAGCGATTCCTACTTACCGAGCTCGACTTCATTTAGCTGTTTATCGTATGCGGTCATATTAATGGTTACATTATTGACTGTTTTTTCCATACGACAATCAACTCCTTCTATGATTAGACGAGCATCGTGGCGACACAGTACATCTCTTCCTAAAAGGACTTTTTCGGTTATCATATTATCGTTAACGATCAGCAGTGTAGTTTTGAGGACATTGTCATCAAAACAGATTTCCGATTCGATTTTGTTGGTACAAATAATGTAACATTCAATGTAACTGAGCTCTTTTTGACATCAGCCAGATTGTTGGCAAGTGGCTTCCGTATCTATGCATGGCTACTTCCGGGATCGACGAAAGCCGAAGTTGGTATATTATTAACTTTGATATCCTTGACTATGTAATTTTTCACATTCATTACGGTTCCCTTGATCTCGTTGACGGATTCAGATTGAGGTTTTTTGTGCGGGCAGTTCAGTGTCTGATGAGAGGTTCGGCTGCATCCACTGCATCTCTCTTTGTGTTGTGGTGCCGGACATTTGATGGAATAGTGTCAAAAATTACCGCAATTGAAGCACTTAAGGGTTCTGCCATCCATTGTTTTTTTCAACGCTTTGGAAGCATCTTCCGTGGGTTTGCTTTAAGATGTGTCTGCTATGTTATGGAACCTTTTTGTTACCACAGGGACTCTGATTTCGTTGTGCATACAGAAATTTACTATGTCACGTAATAGTTTCTTAAGACCTCCCTTTTTCTTTAAGGCCAACATTTTATAATAAATATGTTAATATGTTCGCGCAGCGTTTTCGATGTGGAGAAAATCCGTTAAAAATTGGGAAATAAATTGTTGCCAAGAGACGAAAATTTCGCCGAGAGAATCTACTCAACACTTAGTAGCACCCTGCATTTTTTGATGTACTGCGAAAATCAATGCCTGGTTATCCCACCGATAGGCGTTCTTTAAAGTCTCTACTCTTTTTATGAATTGCATGGAATTCAAAGATTCCCCTGAGGTAGGATTGAATTCTGGCAAAAGAGCAACGACGTCCCTAACATGAGTGTAAATGAGACCCCTATTGCGTTTGTGAATACATGGGATCGTGAGCTATTGTTTCACTTGTAGTGGAAATAAATGGTATATATGTATTTGTGGTCGTTGGTGGCATGAAAATTTCACCGTTGCACATTTGTCCTTGACTCGTATTTGTATGATGGAAGAGCATAAGGGTATGTCGTGTGGAACTCACACGAACGATACGACTCTGACGATGTTGCTGGTAAGTACGTTGGGTATGCTCTTACGGGATTAGCGAAATATGCTGCCGTTGTATTACAATGCTGACATGACGTTTTCATCTTTGATAACGGGGTTTGCATATCGGTGCTTCCGGAAAAGCCTTGCTGGGCAGTAAACAATGCGTTCGTAGAAATCTGTGGAAGAGAACTATTAACGTTTTGTAATTTATTAAATCAGCTGCAGCCTTTTAAGAACCCTAATTTGTTCCTCCAAATCTTTCAAAGTATCGCATTACTGCACAGCCACCTCCGATGGCTTATCTGCTATACCTTGCGTTGGCGCAACAAGAACTATTTTAACTGTCCCCGATTTTCCCGATGGCTGGTCAACTGAAACAGGAACCTTCCTCCCAGAACGCGAGCAGATACTCATGTCGTTTGAGCCGTTGTCTTCGTCGTTTGCCAATTCCATTTTGGCTTTCCTTTTGTTGTGAGTAATCCCACTTCTGAAAAAATTGTCGGCACTCTCGTGTACCAAGAAAACAACTGCACTCTACTCTTGTCAAACAACCACTGCCTTTATTGTCTTTAGCTCATACAATAACAATGAATATAATTCACAAAGTACGGAGTAAAAGAAATAAGAAAATAAAGAGAACGTAATTGATAAATGGGAAACTAATAAACTGAAGAAAGCGAATGTACTCGTATTTATACAAATTCAATATACGAAGAAAAGAGAAAAATCATACACATCACACACTGTTCAACATATAATCCCAAACAATGGGAGAAACTCTTGATTTTGCCCAAAAGTTTGCATATTACGTTCTCAATCTCATCGGTTGTTCGAACATCTATAAATATACGAGTAACCACCATATGCTTTCATTTGCAAATCCGTGAATTTTAACCGTTTTGTAATATGGTTTCGAAACATATCGTGTGACTTTAATCTTGTCTAGTTTTCGAAGACGGTGTTGAAACACCATCCATTACTCGTATATACGAGCCTGTACTAATTCATCCCAGTTTTTCTTTTGCTCTTTTGCATCCAAGGGCTCTGAAGTATGATTTTTCCCTTGGCTATCACTGGGTTAATCAGTCCCAATTGATCAAAACGAGTAGAGATTTTCGAAATGATGATTCTGTTGATAATGTTATTTGAACAGATGATGTCTTGTACAAAGTTTTGTTTTTTTTTGTAAAGTAGCGCGCGACTTAGATACTTTTATTAAAAAAAAAAAACATGACTTTTCTTACTAGGCCCCACAATCAACTGAAAATCTTTATTTCTACTTATGACTATTACAGTTATGTTTTTCAAAATAATGAATTGATCATGTTACAATACTAAGAACGGAAGAGGTAACAGGTAATGTGGGAAACAAAGATAAGCCAAATAATATGCTCGCTTTACGGCATATGTTTCAGGTAACGTTGGAAACAAACGTAAGCAAAATAGTACACGATCTCTTTTCGTAATTTCTCCCCATTTAGTGAAGCGACTGCCAGAAGGTGTTACTTTTCGAAGGAGCTTTTGGTATGTCTTTGAACAAATGGTGCCCTCTGTTGGGTTGATTCTAGGAGTTCTCATCTTTGTTTTGATGTAAACTGCTATTAGTATGATGGTTTACAGTATAAGTATGATCCATATTGATGTGAGGTGGGTTTTAGCGTTTGTAGTAAGTAGTTGGATTTTCTCGTTATTCTTTAGATGGTCCAGGTGAAGTTTTGTTAAAGATTGATTGATTGGTGTTGAATATTGAGTTAATATAGCTGCGAGTTGGTGGGTGTAGTATAATGCTATCCCAGAAGATATCTACTCTGGAATCGTAAGTTATATTATTAATATATATAGAACAATTTTGGAAATGTAACAGTGCGGTGCCATATATACGAGTATTATATATATGGACACCACAAGTCGCTTCAACTGTTAAATTGTGAACGTTAGTGAGAAGAATATAATTCGGTTGTGGTTGTGATATGGGGTTTGACTCGAAAACATTAGACAGGTTGCATGTTGCAGGCTGATTGTTGATGATATTTGGTACACATCTGGGGCATTTGGTTCGTCTTCCTTCTTTGGCTTTACAGAGGTATGTGCCTTCTATGACATCGAATACTTCCTCAAGATACTTCTTCAAGACTGTGTCGGATCCATGAATAGCAAGGTAGGGGTATTTAGATATAGAAAGGGTTTTGTTTATTGGAAGAGGTATAAGGTGGAAGAGGGAATATTTTATTTGGGATGTTATAGGAATTTCAATGTTGAACACAATATTTGAATTATTATAATAAGCTTGTAGTCGTAAAATTTCGTAAATTTCCTCGTCAGAAGAGAGATCAATCAATTGTTTCTGCAGAAGATCTCTTATTTCATCTAGTTCAGTTTTACTTAATATCAGTTTAGAAATAACTGAGCAAGAGTAACGGCTTCAGCTATATTTACTAGATGATTATGGAGCAGGCCAATATTGAAATTAAGTTTAAGAATCTAGGTCTGTTTTGAGTGCATTGTTTATGTTAACATTGTAAAGGTTTAGGAAAGTTTCTAGTTCATTGATATGTCGAGTAATATTATCAAATCTCTCTATCATATTTTTATTAATCCCTATCTGTAAGTTCTCTTGATTTTCCAAAGCATTTTGATTCAAATCCAATTTTTTAAATTCCTCATTAATTGCTATTGCATCATTTGTATCCATATTTCCAGTTATTGCTTTTATGACTGTACCTAATCCATTTATTATACCTCGCTTTTGTCTTTGTGTAGGTAAGAGTGTTTGAAGTTTTAGTTCTAGTTCTCTGAATTTAATGTGTGCTATGTTTATTGTGTCGATATTCGTTTGTTCATTTCCCAAAGATTCTATTGATTTGCGAATTCTCTTAATACTTTGTACGTAATTGTCCTCCAGCCTCGGATCCCCAAAATACTTGGATATAAATAAACATGAACAATCACTTCCGTACATACATATTTCCTCTCCGTTTGGAAAACCTTTAAAATTTATTGTAGATACAGGGTCATCCGCCTCATTTATAAACCCAGAATACGTTTACCCTGACGACATTAATACAATTTGTAATTATACAACAATCCTACAGAAATATAGCGTAGACAAACAAGTAACACTTCCAAATTTTTATGAACTTAAACAGTCTGGTGAATTAACATTTATCATTTACAAGTTGCATGGATACTTTGAAGGGACTATTGGGCCTAGATGCCTTGAATACGTTTAAAGCCACTATAGATTTACCCAATAAAACATTAGCTACAGCAAAAGCAAAAATCCCACTCTTATTCAAACCAAATCTTATGTCGCAGAAATTTAGAATTCCTTCCACTTTAGCACAATTATAAGGTTACCGGTGGATAATCAAAACGGTGACATCCTTGTTCCCAAAATGAAAATTGAACCAAACTTAGACATAACCGAAGGGGTGGCCGTGGTGTAGTGGTACTAGCAATCGCTTCTCACTCGGAGGGGTCTAGGTTCGAATCCTGCCCATGAACAAGTCTTTCAAGTTTTTCAGTTGTGTAATTGGAACTCAGACAGAAAAATTCTGCGTGTGAAGGCATAACACTGACACGTAGATTTGGCTGTTGTAGAGTTTCAAGCACAATTAATTACTGCGAATTATAACCTTCCACTCTGAGTGAAGAAAGAACTCTCCGTCCTATTCGGACTCCCACCCCTGGAGAGAAAATACCGAAACCAAACACACCTGAGTTTCAAACCACGACAAAACAGTTTTCCTTTCTCCTCCTTTCTACCTTTCTGCCCGCGCCCTGGCAACAGTAAAAGGGTATCTAACCCCTTAGGCGCACGTAAATTATAAAAAATAAAAAATAATTTATAATGCAATAAATTGGAATGCTGAAATCGAAGTCCAAAATAATACACCAGTAGATCAAACCCTCTTTTTACAACATCCGCTCAAAGTACAATCACTTACAAGCTTTGAAACAAGAGAATTTAACAATTTAGAAATCCAGAATTTCGAGTACGATACGCCAATTTTTAACGATATTTCTCAAGAAATTCGATCAGAACATCTTAATATTGAAGAACGCAAATCTATTTTAAAATTATGCCGAAACTATAGTGACATCTTCTACTGAAGCTAACATTTTGAAATGCAGTAAAACACCAAATTAAAACTACCGACGAAATACCTATTTACACCAAAACCTACAGGTACCCATACGTACACAAACAGGAGGTACAAAGTCAAATTTCAGATATGCTTAATCAAGATATAATCAGACCTAGCTTCTATCCATGGAGTTCACCTGTATGGGTTGTGCCAAAAAAATTGGACTCCACAGGCAAACAAAAATGGAGGGTAGTCATCGATTACCGCCGTCTAAACGATAAAACAATAAGTGATAAACATCCATTGCCTGATATAAGAGAGATTTTGGATAAATTAGGCAAATGTCACCACTTTACCACTTTAGATTTGGCTAGTGGATTCCACCCGATTGAGATGGATACCCAAGATATTCCAAAAACGACCTTCACGGTCGAGTCAGGCCACTATGAGTTCGTAAGAATGTCGTTTGGGCTGAAAAATGCCCCTTCCACATTCCAGAGAGTGATGGATAATGTTCTCAGAGAATATATCGGCAAAAGCTGTCTTGTATAATTAGACGACATAGTCGTATATTAAACATCGTTTCAGGAACATCTAGAGAGTCTACAAAAAATATTGAATAAACTAAGAACAGCAAATCTAAAGATCCAACTAAACAAGTCCGAGTTTTTACGCAAAGAAACAGCGTTTCGGGACATATAATCACCAGGGATGGAGTGAAACCAAATCCCGACAAAATCTGAGCTATAAAACAATTCCCAATACCGAAATCAACGAAGGAAATCAAATCCTTCCTAGGTCTGATAGGCTACTATCGGAAATTCATCCACGATTTTGTTGTTGTTGACCACGAAGTTGACCAAACCTCTGACTCGATGTCTTAAAAAAGGCGTAGAAATTACTCTTAATGAAGAGTATAAAAAACTTTTGATCTTTGTAAAGATATTTTGTCTAACGATCCCCTTCTTCAGTACCCTGATTTTTCTAGACCATTTGTGTTAAGTACAGATGCCAGTAACGTCGCGTTGGGTGCCGTTCCTTCACAAGTCGCAATTGGTTCTGATAAGCCAATCTGCTTTGCAAGCAGGACGTTAACAACATCAGAACTAAATTATTCGACAGTTGAAAAGGAATTACTTTCTACTGTCTGGGCAACAAACTACTTGCACCCCTACCTTTTCGGCAATAAATTCATGATAGTCACTGACCACAAACCTCTGCTATGGCTTATGAGTTTGAAAAAACCACACTCCAAACTCGTTCGATGGAGATTAAAGTTAGAGGAGTACGATTATGAAATCGTCTATAAAAAAGGAGTTCAAAATTCTAACGCCGGTGCGCTAAGTCGCATTAAATTACCCGATAAAGCAGAATTGAACCTATCGCCGAGGAACCAATTAATGAATTTAATTTGCAAGTAATATTCCAAACATCGGCTGGTCCCCCTCAAAATATTCTGCTTGGGAAGATGTAAAAAGCTTTTGATTGATATTACGAATAACGACGAACAAGACCAAATTATAAATGACTACCATATAAAATCCAACCACAGAGGTATTACTGAGACACATCAACACCTACAACGAGACTACTTTTTCGCTTATATGAAGAATAAAATAACCCAGACAATTAATAATTGTATTACCTGTCAGACACAAAAATACGACATGCAGCCCCTTAAATTAACTTTTGAAAAAACCGAAATACCCATAAAACCATTAGACATTGTACATATAGATATATGCGGTATTAATCACAAAAGCATTCTCACTATAATTGATAAATTTTCTAAATTTGGTGCCGCGTATACTTTAACTCGAAATAGTTTAAATATAGTCAAACAAATTAAATATTTTATTAGCCTGCACGGTATCCCTCGAAAAATTGTGAGTGACCAAGGGTCAGAATTCACATCGAACATCTTTCAGGACTTTTGCGGACAATTTAATATTGATCTCCACATCACCTCATTTCAGCAAACAACTAGTAATGCTCCTGTTGAAAGGATGCATTCTACGTTAACAGAAGTTTATAGAATTATCCAAGATAAATATAAAGGAAAAGACCATGAAGACATACTTAACGAAACGATCATTACATACAATAGCGCGATTCAATCCAGCACAAACCACATTCCATACGAACTTTTCTACGGACGCACATACGATTTTGATAAGACTTTGACATACAATAATCAACACGACTACTTACAAAAACTGAATGCTTTCCAAAAAGAAATTTTCCAATCCATTAAAAAACTTTTAGAGAAAAAAAAACAAACAAATATTTAGAAAAAAGAAACAAATATAGGAAAAATCCCAATGAATTAAGGAAGGAGAAATGGTTTGCCGCAAAGAGTGCAGACGAAATAAAATGACCCCACGATTTAAAAAAACAAATAGTAAAAACTAATAATAGACTTACTGTTATAACTAATGACACCAAAAAACTTCACAAAGCCAGAATAAAAAAGAAAAGAAAATTCCAGATTACTAATGACGTCAGCGACAAACCAAGGACAGAACATAGAAATACATAACTTGACCGACAGCTATGGGCTACTACCTCTCCGATTGGGACCGACTAAGGTAATACAAACATATAAAAAATTCATCCATATTGTAAACTTAAACAGTTACGTACAAAGTATTGAGAAAATTCGCAAATCAATAGAATCTTTGGGAAATGAACAAACGAATATCGACACAATAAACATAGCACACATTAAATTCAGAGAACTAGAACTAAAACTTCAAACACTCTTACCTACGCAAAGACAAAAGCGAGGTATAATAAATGGATTAGGTACAGTCATAAAAGCAATAACTGGAAATATGGATACAAATGATGCAATAGCAATTAATGAGGAATTTAAAAAATTGGATTTGAATCAAAATGCTTTGGAAAATCAAGAGAACTTACAGATAGGGATTAATAAAAATATGATAGAGAGATTTGATAATATTACTCGACATATCAATGAACTAGAAACTTTCCTAAACCTTTACAATGTTAACATAAACAATGCACTCAAAACAGACCTAGATTCTTAAACTTAATTTCAATATTGGCCTGCTCCATAATCATCTAGTAAATATAGCTGAAGCCGTTACTCTTGCTCAGTTATTTCTAAACTGATATTAAGTAAAACTGAACTAGATGAAATAAGAGATCTTCTGCAGAAACAATTGATTGATCTCTCTTCTGACGAGTAAATTTACGAAATTTTACGACTACAAGCTTATTATAATAATTCAAATATTGTGTTCAACATTGAAATTCCTATAACATCCCAAATAAAATATTCCCTCTTCCACCTTATACCTCTTCCAATAAACAAAACCCTTTCTATATCTAAATACCCCTACTTTGCTATTCATGGATCCGACACAATCTTGAAGAAGTATCTTGAGGAAGTATGCGATGTCATAGAAGGCACATACCTCTGTAAAGCCAAAGAAGGAAGACGAACCAAATGCCCCAGATGTGTACCAAATATCATCAACAATCAGCCTGCAACATGCAACCTGTCTAATGTTTTCGAGCCAAACCCCATATCACAACCAGAACCGAATTATGTTCTTCTCACTAACGTTCACAATTTAACAGTTGAAGCGACTTAAATATAATATATATGGCACCGCACTGTTACATTTCCAAAATTGTTCTATATATATTAATAATATAACTTACGATTCCAGAGTAGATATCTTCTGGGATAGCATTATACTACACCCACCAACTCGCAGCCATATTAACTCAACATTCATCAATCAACACCTATCTTTAACAAGACTTCACCTGGACCACCTAAAGAATAACGAGAATATCCAACTACTTACTACTCGTAGCAGCTTACATCAAAACAAAGATGAGAACTCTTAGAGTCAACCCAACAGAGGGCACCATTAGTTCAAAGAACATACCAAAAACTCCTTCGAAAAGTAACACCTTCTGGCAGTCGCTTCACTAAATGGGGAGAAGTTACGAAAAGAGATCGTGTACTATTTTGCTTACGTTTGTTTCCAACGTTACCTGAAACACATGCCGTGAAGCGAGCATATTATTTGGCTTATCTTTGTTACCCACATTACCTGTTATCTCTTCCGTTCTCAGTATTGTAACATGATCAATTCTGTCTTTTAAAAAACATAACTGTAATAGTCATAAGTAGAAATAAAGATTTTCAGTTGATTGTGGGACGTAGTCCGAAAAGTTGTGTTTTTTTAATTAAAAGAAGGAAGAAAGATAATTACCGATGTGCGTTGATTTTAAATGTCTGAATATTATAATGACAGCGAAAGAGAGAGCTCAGCTGAGCATTCCACAAGCGAGTTGTTCGGCTTAGGAATGAATCACGATATTTCAGACTACGCCCGAAAGTGGGCTTGTGGGTATACTGATGAACATTCTTAGCGATATGGGTCTTACGGTTAAAGGTTGCAAGGGCGGAATGCTATTGGCGATTTCAATGGAGCGCTGATGGTGGTAATAGCGCTATAACAAAGTGAGACACGATACATTTCGTCGGTGTTCGAGGGTGTCCATTGACTGGGTAATGTTAGCATCACCAATGAGTTTTATCGCACGATTTGGGGTCCTATCTAGCAAGTGCAAAAAGGTCTTAGGGTCACCTGACTTGCTGTGGGCATTGTACTCCAGTTTTGGGCAGATAAGACAGGTCAGAGTGGGTGAAATATTTCTTATATCGCTTGAGGAAACCTAGATATTGCACAGAATTTTTGGCGACATCGAATATGTGGTTATTTCTACGTAAGTTGTCGTTGACACGCATACCGAGGATGGAAAGTTTTTCGGTTTGACGATGCAAGTGCCATTCATGGATAATGGCTAGGTGTTTAAATTTCGCTTTAATGACAGCAGACAGCATTGTTTTTTTTAAAGTATTAAATTCCACTCCCTTGATAGTTCCCCAGTTGGTCATGCTGTCAATATCGGAATTTAATGAGCTTAACATACGCTGCCGTTTCCGTTCTACATCCGAAGATCAGGGACGTGAGTCTGGAAACTAATATCAAAAGCAGAGAGGACTGTCATCAAACGGATATATTGGATTTGAAGTGGCAGACAAGAGATCATTGATAAAAATTAAATAGAGTGTCGGAGATAGAATGGAGCCCTGGGCACACCAGCATTTATTTTGTGAATATAAGACTTGAAACCAGCCAAGACAACTTGAATTGAACGTTCCGAAAGGAAGTTTCTAATCTATTGAAGAACAGAGTTTTATACCAAACTCTGTCAAATGCCTTAGAAATATCAAGTGCAACTATCTTGTTTTCGCCATATTGATATACACTTTGGTTCCACTTTTCGGTGAGTCATGCCAGTGGACTTTCGATTGCAAATTTTCTACGTTGTATCTTCGCACAGTAGCTCATCTTTGTTGTGGAGGTTGGGAAGTCCGCACTGGCAGCAGCAAAGTGGTGATCTGAGGCAATGTTTGTTGTTGGGATTGTTCAGGCATCGTGTGCTTGTTATAATAATATTTCGTCCCGTTAATAAGGCTAAGTTCGTTACCAGACGTGTCGTCGTGTAAGCTATGTTTACCACCTTTTCTACCAAAGGTGTCCTTCGTTCCTCTCCTTAAAATCGAATAGTAAGGTTTTAGCGTCATACTTCGGACATTGGTCACATGTCTTGTCGAGAAGCTCATATAAGTATAGGGTTGTGAACCCTACGACGGTGTAGGCCAGTATAATGCTACTGACAGGGCATGCCCTTACTATACTAGCCTACATGAGTAAGCGTGTACTCATGCAGTTCCAGGAGACCCTCACTGGGAGGTAAGATAGGCACCTCGCTACTAATTTGTTTCTTGCACTGCTGGCCCAATCCAAGTTATAGGACACTCAACAGTTTCCTAATCAATCGCCGCGCAGACCCCAGTGTTTATCAACAATTCTTTATCCAGACAATTGCTTAATATCTGATTTTTACACTAATTTCTTCAGTTATCACTAAGAGCAACGGTAGATAGTACTTTTCTTATTATTATTATTATTATTGGCCCGGGTCTACCCCGGACAACTTTATTAAGCTTATTAACAAGCAAAACTTAAAGCTAGACTTAAAAACTAACAAAGATATACTTAACCTAATGGGGCGAGGAGAAATGGTGGTCGGAGGAGATATTAAGGGAGTGGCATATTGAGCAGCGCTTTTTTTATTTCTTGTTTGCTGCTATTTAGGTCAAAGACTTCGTCGTAGTTGTTCGTTACACGCAACATTCTGGATATGGGTTCAAAGTGACCGTAGTTGCTGCGGTGAGTTCGGATCAGGAAGAGTGGGACAGATCTTAGATTACGGAGATTGGGAGTGAATGCAATATTTTGCGTTATTGTCGAGCAGTCGATATTTCCAGTCAGTAACTGGGGGATAAAAAGTACATCACCGACTTCACGACGGTTTTTTAGGGTATGTATGCTCATTAGTTTTAGCCTATTTTCATAGGGGGGTAATCCATATGGATCGGCCGAAGGTAGACCATGAAGTGCAAAACGGATAAACCTACGTTGGACTGCTTCTATTCTTTGAATGTGGGTTAGTTTATAGGGTGACCAAACTTGGCTGCAATATTAGAGAAGAAGCCTTACAAAAGTAATGTACAGGGACTTTGTAACGTAAGGGTTGGAAAATTCTTTTGACCAGCGTTTGATAAAGCCGAGTGAAGAGTTAGTTTTATTTATAATGCTGTCAATATGTGAGTCGAAATTCAATTCTCTATCACAAATTATACCTAGATCCCGTACTTGGGTAGTGGAAGGAATAGGCTCATCGCAGATGAAGTAGTTTCTTGGAGGGGAGGTAGACGTTTACGGGAATAGGTTATCGCTTGGCATTTGCTGACATTAAGCTCCAAAAAGTTTTGCTTGCACCATACCGAAAACTTATTCAAGTCATCTTGCAGGCAATGGGAGTCAGAAGGCAATGAGATGACTTTGGAAATTCTCATGTCATCAGCGAAAATAGAAAGATTAGAGTTCGTTAAAATGAGATTTATATCATTAATTGTGAGGATAAAGATGATTGGACCAAGGTGACTACCCTGATGGACACCAGATGTTGCTTTAATGGGTTCGGATATTGAAGATCTGAAGATGACCCTGTATTCTCGATCTTCTAAATAGGATTTGGTCCATGCCACAAAATGAAGGGAAAAGCCAAGTTTTTTTAGTTTAAAGATGATAAGTTGGTGACAAATTTTATCGAATGCCTTGCTGAAATCTGTGGAAATTGAATCGACTTCATCACCGTCTTCTAAAGCATGAAGCGTCCTAGAGACGAACTCTGTTAGGTTAGTGGTCGTTGATTTACCTTTCATGACGCCGTGCTGATTTGTGCAGATAGTTGGTCTACAGTACGGAAGCAGTTGTTGATAGACTATGCTTTCAAAAAGTTTGGGTATGCAAGAGAGTTTTGCTATGGGCCTATAATTATCGACTTCGGCCTTACTTCCTTTTTTATGAATAGGGATGATGTAAGATTCCTTCCATAGGAAAGGGAAAGTACCTGTTGAGATAGACAAGTTAAATAGGGCAGCAAGAGGAGGACCGAGATGGGTAATACACTCTTTTATTACAATAGCCGGAATTCCATCAGGGCCGGACGAGAAATCATCTTTAAGTTTGGTAATGTTTTCAGATACCAAAGTTGTTGTTATATTTAGTGAAATGGCTGGCGTCTCAGGATAGTTTCTCATATAGCTAAAGTAGCTAGGATCGGGTTCACCTGTTTTCTTAGAATAGGATTTGTTAAAATGAGAGGCACAGAAATTTGCAATGGTTTTTGGGTCGGCAGAAGATTCACTAAAGAATTTAAGAGTAGATGTGTAGCCGTCTGACTTTCTTTTGGTATTAATAAACTGGCAGAAGCATTTAGGGTCCGAGACTAAGCTAAATTGCATGCGGTAGAGGTACTCAAGATAAAGAGACTCACAAAGTTCAGAAAAACGATTATATACCAATCGATAATTACTTAGTCGGAATCAGATCGAGTTCTTAAGAATTTGTGCCACAACTTGTTTCTGTTATTACGGAGAGAGCGCAACTCCTTGTTGTACCAGGGAGGAGCTGATATGCAGTCCTTTCGGAAGGTATACGGAACCGATTGGGCAAAGCAGGAGAAAATTAACGAATAGAACGTTGATAGGGCAAGATCAATGTTAGTTGTCTCAGCAATAAAGTCAAAGTTAATGTTTCTGATGGGGTTTTTAAGTTTGTTAAAGTCAGTTCTTCGGAAGTCAAATGAAAATGAATTTTCCAAATCGACACATGTGTTTCCATTTTCATATGAATATACAATTGACAAGGGGGGATGAAGGCGGTCTAGGGTAGAAAGAAGATGACCACTCCTATAAACGACACAGTTATCTGAATCGGATGTGAAGACAAGGTCGAGTTGTCTGTTCATTTTAAGATAATCGACACCGGAGCTGTAAGTGAGGAATTGTTCTTGGTGCTGTTGGACCTTCTCGCACGAAAAGCATTAATACCCCGAGGTGGTTTGCATTTAATGGATGCGCAAAGCTTATCGAAAAACTGCTGGAGGTTTTCTTCAGGAAGCGAAGGAACACCAAAAAGTACACCTTCATAAGCGACTTCTTTTCTCTCCAATGCATTGACCTGTTCGAGGAATGCCAAGATCTCAGTGCAGTGCAAATGAGCCGTAGCAGAAGTAATCTCTTCAATTGCGTCAATACGGATAGCTATGCTAGAGATCGCATTGTCGAGACTATCAAAGCCGAATTGACTTTCTGCCGATACCCAATTCAGCTGATCGGTGCCGAATGGGTCTTCTTCGATACTGGTCGCTACGGCGGCTATGTTTTCTTCATTTCGCACCAATCTCTGTATGGTTGGTGGCTTCAGATCCAAAAGAGTGTACTCACGCCTAAACTTTTTCACGGTGCGACGAAATTCACGTTGCGTTACAATTGAGCCGGAATGACGATAATATTTTTTAATAATATTTGCACGTACGGCAAGTGTAAAACAATGTATGATAAAATGGCAAACCTTACTGAATATTTTGACAACTGGATGTCATTGGTAACTTTGACAGTTACTGAATGATACTGAACTATTGGAAAAACTATCATTGGCATCTAGTCAGAAAAACTTCTTCTGCAAACAATAAGAACGACGAAGCTCAACCTTTCGCCGTCAGGCGGTATGCATCATTCATCCTAGACAATAATAGCCAAAACTGCCGTCCACCTGACCAAAACGAAGTAAGGATAGCAATATTTAAGCTTAATTCCAACAAAGCTGATGGACCTGACGGCTTACCAGCTAAGGTATTCAAAGTTACTCAAGGTGACTTCGGGAAGTTCATACACACACTCATTTCACAGATCTGGTCAGAAGCATGTATGGCTGATAAAGAGAATCTCAGCACCGTTCGCCCTATCCACGAAAAAAGGGTCTTCTTTCAACTGCGTCAACTACTGCATAGAGGTATACGTCTCCTCAACATTGCATACAAGATCTTATTTATTTATTTATATATGTCTTTAAGTTACTGAAGTGCTATTATTGTAGATTTTGAAGAACTATTATATAACTTACGAGTATATGAATTAAAAATCCTACGTGCGATCTTATATTTAGATGATGAATAATTGTATAAATACTGTAAATCTTTGAACTGAGCTCTATTTAAGTAAATATCCAAACAATTACTAAATGAATCGAAAACTTTGACAGTTCGGATCAAATGTTCGTTTGTACCAAAATTGGTTCTGATACATATTTTACAGAAGAAAATGTCTTATTCTTAATCGTCTTGAAGGTATTATGTGATAACAAAATAGGTCTCTTACAACCATTATATCATGTATAGTGCGTCTAGATGTTGAACATTTTTGATGCGATCAGTATAGGAAAAGATGTTATTATTTCAAATGGCAACTGCACAAACAAATTACGGTCTGACGAGGGAGGAATATAATGATAAGGAAGAGAAAGGATCAGAGAGACCTTTAGTATTTAGTTTTGTAAAACCAATTGCAGCAAAAATCTTTTTATAAGATGTGGCTAATATAGGCTTTATGGTCGATTATGGTGGTCGATATGGGCTTACAAAATGAAATAAAGTTACATTTGCTTATATACTCGTAACTTTAATGCATTTGCGTTTCATCATTCAGCAATTCAGTGTAAGTCAGATTGCAGCAAATAGCAATCTTTCATATTCTTAGTAGCCCATGTTTTACTACTTGAATAATGTCGTGAGCTATTTAATCTCCTTGGAGATGGAAGTACCGGTTTTAACTTGTTGAGTCCGACCGAGGAGAAAGGAAGAATGAAGAAATTGAGAATGATAGATAGATACATATTTTATTTCATATATAAATTACAATGCATTGATTTTGTTATTACAGAGTTTACATACAGAGATCTGATAGAATTTATATCTTTCTACTGGAACATTTTTTATTATAAATGAGTTCTGATTTTTAAGAAAAGGAAAACAATTTATACATAATAATTCTAGAGAAAATACAAGAAAAACCTCTAATAGGAAAAAGCAATGAAGAAAAAAAGCATCTTCGCTTAAGGGGGCTAAGGTTAAGGGTTTGTGACGGCCTGCTTTTTAAGCAGTTTTTGGGATTTTTTTTACGTTTAATGAAAAATTATAACTTTGAGTTTTTTTATAATTTATTTATTAATATTTTAAGAGTTTGTAAAACAAATTTCAAGCAAAAATCTTCATTAGAACGTAAGTTGTACCATTCCGAAGACAAGTCCCTTGAAAAAAGGACTCTCACTTCCTCCAGTATTTCGGCTGATTGGCTTATCAGAAAGAAACAAAAAACGGCGTTTTAGTCTGTAAGCATAAGTGCATCGAGTGACCTACAATCATTTGAAAATATTGAAAATTGGATTTTTGGTAGACTTTTGGAAAACAAAAACAAAAATACTCGGAATTTTAGGATGATCCTCTGTGCGTCTACATGTGCTGAGTCTACCCTATAAATCAAGTGATTCGGTCTCGGTGTTTCATTAAATAGTATGTTGTTAGTTGGTCCACCAATTCAGCGTGATTTGTGCAGAGTTTTATTATTTAATTTAATTTAATTTGGAGCGAGACGACCGAGGAGCAGAGCCAGAGCCAGCTAAGTGCTTGTAAAGGTTTTCTCGTTGTTTTATTACAAAATCTACACCATTTGTATGAATAAGCAAATCCCTATTCAATTCCGAAAATAAGGGCGTAGTACCAACAAAAAAAGAGAGTGATAAAACGTGCTCGATACAAACTGTTATACGCAGTGTATACTTAAATCGTTTTCGGTAAAAAAAATTATATGAGGTCGTTGGTCGTGAAAGCCAAAGCGGCAGGCTGGGTCGTGCGGAAGTTCCCGGTTCGAATCACGGAATTTTTTTTTTTATTTTTATTTTTTTTTTGCTTCTCACTGACCTTCAGTCATTGGGGAACGGGATTGTTACTTTTTTTTTTATAGCATTGTATAATAACTAGAATTAAGATAGAGTTAAGAGATCTACCTTTAAGATAGAATTAAGCTTATACTATTTTGAGGCGAATAGAATAAAATTATAAGGTTATTCGGCAATTGTTTGTGCTAATTGAGAGAGGACGGGGTTTGTTTGCGATCGTCACAACCAATTCGCGATTAAAGTTGTATTGAAGTTGTACGGAAGGGTAATCGCGTGGCGCGCATTTACCCACGGCCAGTCTCCGCAGTTGGCCGAGCAACTTTTCGTACAACGCCGCGAGGTAGGGGGTAAAAAGACGGTAGCATTTTGGCGCCCAACGTGGGGCCCTTATTTAATCAACCGTCGGTAGCCGCGTGCTTTTATTTTTTTTTTAATTTTTTTTTGGTTTTATTGTTTTTTTTATAAAGGCTCTTGTTTTCGTGTCTGGAGAACTTCGAATTATTTATTTTAGCACAAAAACAAGAACCTCCAATCACAGCCAAACTATTTTTCTTTTTTTGGGATTGAGATCAATAGGTTAAGCTCGGAAGAGCTTCGATACGAGCTAGATGTTAGGGGACTCATATGTAGTGATGTAGATGAGATGAGGCAGGTATTGCGCACGGCTTTGAGGAGGGACTCTAGTTTCATTTTGCTTGAGTATCCGTTTAGCTGTTCAGAGGATCAAGCAGCCATAAAATCCAAATTAGAAGAAATTTTAAAGTTGACGAATGAGTTTGTTGGCGACGAAAACTCCACACAATTTAAGAATATTTCTGCTAAATCGGATTGGGTTTTGAGGCGGTTGAATAGGTCGCAAGTTAGCACCCCCGAAGAGAAAGCCTTCGTTTTTGATGTCAGGCAGCAGACGTTAGACGTTAAAGCGGGCGTGAATTTTCTGAAGCAGAAAGGAAAAGCGATTCAGAGGTGTTGGGTATTTCGCCGCCCAATAGTATTCACTGTGGTGTACCTGTTGCCACCTCATCACTCTTGTTTACACCAGAAAAGAGGGTGCCCATTATGAAATGACGCGTTAAGTTCAGCGGTGACCACACTCAGTCAATTAGTTGCTTCTTGGAAAAGGTAGAAGAGCTAAGGGAAGCTCAGGTTTCACTAAGGCTGAGCTTTTTTCCGGGACTTGCGACTTTTTCGGGGCCAATAAACCATTTATCAGTTCCTGGCCACAACTGGTCCAAAAGTTAAAAGCGGAGTTTCTGCCACCGGGGTACCATGATAGGCTCTGGGAGGAGATAAGATGTAGGACACAAGGCAGTTCCGAGACCATTGGAATTTACGTCAGCGTAATCTTAGGACTGTTTTCAAGGCTAACTGAGACATGTGCGGAGGAGGTGAAGCTAAAATGGATTCGTCGAAATATTTCCCCCTTCTATCAGACGCAGATGGCCCTAATCGAGATTTCTTCGCTGGACCGATTAGTGGAAGTGGGACACCGGCTGGAAGCAACCAGGTACATGGTCGAGAGTTTTGCGCCACCACCATCCAGACGAAATAATTCTCTACTAGAACCGGATTTAGCGTATGTGGACGTAAGATAGGGGAGCGCAGATGTGCAAACTTTAAGTCACTCTTCGAATGATACCGCAAGTCGACCCCTCATTTGTTTTCGATGTAGGCAACCAGGCCACATCGCAGCCCAATGTCAGCAACCGGTTCGTTGTTCGTTCCGACAACGGTACTAATTTCCACGGGGCTCGCCGCTGTCTCTCCGAAATGCAGAAGCTAGCCTTGTCGCAATCGCACAACAATCTCATTGAGACTGAACTCGCTGCTGACAGAATCGCATGGCACTTTTCTCCACGCTCAGCTCCACATTTTGGCGGGCTACGAGAAGCCGGCGTAAAGTCGGTGAAATTTCACTTACGCCGCGTTATTGGTTCTGCTGTTTTCGTGTTTAAACACTTTTTTATAATTTTATGTCAAATTGAGGCTATATTGAACTCCCGTCCTCTATGTTCAATGTCAGATTCCGGTTTAGATCCATTAGCTCCGCATATTTCATAAGAGGTGAGCCATTAACCGCAGTGGCAGATCCGAGCTATATCGATGTCCCAAGCAACCGACTAGACCACTACAGGCACTTACAAAGCTTGGTGCAATGATTTTGAGGACGGTAGAACGTTCCTTACGAAATAAGAGAAATAAGTTATGGGCTGTTTTCCTGCGTACCAGATCCTTTTCCGACTATTCCAACTATCTTGGTGCTTATCTTCATTTCACCGAACTTTACGATTCCCTTTACCAGCGCTACCTTAGCAATGCGCAAGTCGACCCTAAGTCCTTTTTCCGATTTGTTAAATACAAAAGAAGAAAACAACGTCAACACATCCGCAATCACGACTGCGCTGTCAACTCTGCAGGTAGACGGCTCACTTGGGGAGCTGATTAATCTAATGCTAACAAGCAGGATAATCAACTCCAAACTGGGTGAGACTTCTGCTAAAATATATGTCACGAACTACTGATATACCCGGAAGCGGGTGGTAGCAGAGTGATTGCCTATGCGGATGACGTTGCCATAGCCGTCTCAGGAAAACATTTAAATACCATTAAAGAACTCCTCCAAGTAAATCTTAACAGATTAACCTGCTGGGCAGATCGCTGTGGATTGGGAATAAACCCCCATAAAACTGATCTTGTCCTCTTTTCTAGGAAATATAAAATTCCAATCATAGACCCTCCTTCAATAAACGGTACCAGTTTAGCTTTCTCCGATACAGCAAAATATCTGGGTCTCATTTTTGACAGGAAACTAAACTGGAAACCTAACATTCAAGAAAGAGTCAATAAAGCTACAATAGCTTTATTCTCTTGCAAAAAAGCCATTGGGAACAAATGGGGCCTTCAACCTCGCATAACCCACTGGCTATACATCTCGGTCATAAGACCGATACTTACTTACGGGGTGGTTGTCTGGTGGACGGCCTTGGAAAATGCAGTCAACCGCATTAAATTAAGCAGAGTCCAAAGAACAGCATGTCTATGCACAAGCGGAGCCTTGCGGTCTACCCCCTCTGCGGCATTAGATATTCTGCTTCACTTGACACCCCTCGACATTTTTAGCACGCAAGTAGCTGCGACTGCAGCTATTCGCCTTAAAGCGACTAAACAGTGGACAAATAATTCATTTGGCCACGCCAACATTCTTAATACATTAGGAATCCTCACAGAGAACACCGATTACACCATACCTGAACTTTGGTTTGACAAAAACTTCCATGTAAGTTTCCCCTCTAGATCATTCTGGGAGGAGGATGCTTTCATGGAGGACATGTCAATCCATCTCTACACAGATGGATCTAAAACCGACAGCGGAGTTGGTGGCGGTGTTTTCTCAGATAAGCTAAATCTAAGCCTCTCTTTCCGCCTTCCAAATCACTGTAGAGTGTTCCAGGCGGAAATTTTGGCGATTAAAGAAGCTCTGTCCTGGCTGAAGAAAAACGTGATATCTGCAAAGGATATCCGCATATTTTCGGTCCCTGGACTCGGTCTCATTGTGTTCTAAAACTGCCCTTGAATGCCGATCATCTCTCATGGAGATGGCAGAGCAGTTCAACATTCACCTTTGTTGGGTGCCGGGCCACAGAGACATTCCAGGGAACTGCAGAGCCGATGAACTCGCCAAAATTGGAACGACTCTACCTATCCTACCGGACAAAGGTAGTATAGGTATACCAATCGCTACGTGCAAACTAACAGTAAAGCTAGACGCCAATAAAAGAACGGATCTTAGGTGGACTGCTGGACAAACATGTCTAGCGACCAAACAGATCTGGCCAAGGCTGGATCTGAGTCGATCTAAGTGTCTGATCCTTTTAGATAGGAAACATCTCAGCGCCATAATATGTGTCATTACCGGACACTGCCTCATAGGCAAGAACGCAAGAAGGCTTGGCGCTTTTACTAACGATTTCTGTAGAAGCTGCATGGACGAGGAAGAGGAGGAGACAATCCCCCACCTACTCTGCACATGCCCAGCTCTCTCTGAGAGAAGGAAGCTTCATCTAGGAGCTTTCTTCTACAACGACCTAAACGATATAGAAAAAATAGACGTTAACAGTCTCCTACGCTTTATTATAAGCTCAAACTGGTTCCAGTAGTAAGAAGATCATAGATCCACGTGGCATCACAATGGGCCAATAGGCCTAAGTGGGTTGGTATTTCCAACAGTCACTCTTACCTAACCTAACCTTTTCGTTGCAAATTCTACGAATGGCTTCACGCAATGAACACCGGAAGAAAGTATGTCGTACACCACATTCTGAATAAGATCGCTTAATCTTCTTGCGGCCATTACAATTCCTACTATGATCATTAACCCCATGATTTGATGCATGTGACATTTGCTGCACTTGATGTACTTGCATGTCTTTGTTATCACCTTTAATTACCAAAATTCGACTTTCGTTTCGACTCGTAAGATACAGGTACCTTAATAACAGGTACCGTATTGCATCATGCGGAGCATGCAGAACAATAATATCACGTATTAAGCTATAAGCTATCAACGAACGGTTGTTTGCAGCCTTCCTTCTTATACGTAAATTCGCAGTCCCGTGCAGCACCACGAAAATCCGCTAGCCATTCTACATACGTTTAACTTTCTTTCATGTGTAACAGGAAAAAATACAGCAAGAAGCTAAAAAATGCGTTTTGTCAGAAAAATCTTCCATAAACTTTGTAATAATAATTTCAAATCATACGGTGGTACTGTCCAATTTTGTATCAGCTCGCATAAATCGAGGCCTGACCATGACAAAAACAAAGTCTTTTTCTGATCGTCAGCTATAAGCTTGAAAATGTTGTTGCAACTGTTCCACAAACGACTTCCAGAACTACTTTCGCTTATTAAATGTGAAATATCGGGATACTATTTTGATACGGCAGATTTACAGAACTTGTTCTTACTACAGTTGAAATCGATTTATTTTCTATTATACTACCAATGATGGCATAGTTTTGGAGGACGAGAGGAAATATTCTTTTAGATTTCGTATATGCGAAGACCAACTTAAATTCTGATCAATAGCGATGCCTAAATATTTATAATCATCCAAAACTTAAATCTTAAAGCATATCTTACTACACCTAACAGTGCTTTCGAAGCAGACCCCAGAGTTTTTATCATTTCACTTACAAATAGACAAACTGTATCTACAGCAATCAGCTCTGTGAAAAAATACATCTATATAAGGAGATATCGGGATACTTAAGCTAAGACACATAATTTTCGTTTAATTGCTAATAATTAGCTTGTATTTCGCAAACCATATTCGGAATGTGTAGATGTCATGTCTAATGTCGGCCATTAAGTTCAGCGAGCTATCGGAGCGAATGGGAATTGGTCATCGGCAAATGCTGTGACCTAAGCTATAAAAGGTAGAGGGAATAAAGAGTTTAAATAAGGAACAAAATTAGACCTTGCACTGAACCTTGCGGGACATCTATATTGATTATTTTAGTGCTACTATATTTGTTACCAATATTAACTTTTTGTGATTTATCGCTTAAATAAGATTTAAACTGATCGAAAATAAATCCATGATATACTACTTTATGTAATATAGCTAAAAGAATATTATGGTAAACCATATCGAAAACTTTCGTTATGTTAACAAAAAGGCCAGAGCAAAACCATTTTCCATCAAGTCTTTTATATGTATATTTCAAAGCAAAAATCTAGCAGAGCATCCTTAGCCCAGCTCAAAACCCAAATTAGTTATAACTAACAAAATTATTTCTATTGAGGTAACACAAAATTAGGGACTTAACGGTTTCCTCAAAAACTTTGAATATTTAAGGCAACAAGGAGATGGGTCTGTAATTTTTAAAATCTGTTCTGAATAAAGGAATCACAACTGCATATTTTAATTCATTCGGGAAAATACCAGATAAAATGCTTAAATTAAAAACATAAGCCAACATATCAACAATGTTCAGCGCAAATTTCTTTAGCACAAACTTGGAGGGTCCATCTATTGTATTTGAATTTGTAAGTGAATTAATTATCCTTAAAACTTCTAAACCTGTTATGGGTTCAAAAGAGAACCGCAATTTGAATTAAATAGTAACACTAGTTGCTTGTTGTAGGCAAGGTACGGATATTTGATGATGATGATTGCCTAATCGAAACAAAATACTCGCTGAATTCATTCGCTACAGCCAGCAGTAGGATCTGAAACATCAATACTGCATCTTTTTAATATAATAATTCGGGTGACTACGATTTAGATTGACAATATCATTTATGACCTGCTATTCCTTCTTTAGATTCCCTTTCGCCGACTTTATCTTATTTTCATAGTAAAGTAAGATTTAAAAGGTTTTTTTAAGTTAAGATTGAGAGGGTGTTTGTACAATAGCATTTTCCTTGAATTTTATATTTTAATTTATTTTCGTAAGCAGTGCAGAAATAAGCTAAGGTTTTAATATTATTGTATATCAAAATATTTTTCTGCATACGTATGTATAACTTGATGAACTAATATGTGTTTTTTTGACAATTTTGAGAAAGGCTTCATGTGCTATAATTACGTTTACCTGAGGGTATAGCACATCCCATTTTTCAAAATTGATATCAATGCAAATACCAGTCATGCAGTGATCTGTTATATTAAGATCTATGTTAAAACTATGTAAGCTAAGGCATTCAAACGAATTTTTGGCGAAAGAATAAATGATCAAAGTATGTACCGGAAGATGATCAAGTTGTCTCATTTATGCAAGATGTTAGTCCGTGCTCTGTCATAAGGGCAAGATAATAATCGGTTACTGGGCTTAGGTCTAAGATATCTATGTTATAATCATCTATGGCAACTGCGTTATCCGCACGCTCATTAATCAAAAATTCTGAAATTTCTTCAATAAAGAAATTGCCTAATTAAGACTGAAGCCTCTATAAACAAATGAAATTAAATTTTTTATTATACAAACTGAAATTTTTTTTTATACTAGCGAGTTTGTAAGGTTTTATGTCACAATCCAAATAGTCACGCACAAAAACTCCAACTCCACCTGAAACATATAAGTAATCGGAACTTGCATAAAAATTGTAATCAGGAATTTTGAAATCATCTATCATATTTCGCAAGAGTATATCCATATTTCAGAAACAAATACTACATCAGAGAAATTCACAAATGCTTTTAGATTTGCAACTAATAGGTCGAATTTTGACGCAGACTTCTAATATTCTGGAAACAAAAAAATTATTTGAATTTAAAATCTAAGAAGTATTATCACAAGCGTAAAAGTAAATAAGATCAGTATTTTCATCCTTATTATTGATGCTATATTGCAGCTAGATCTGCAAAGGATCTGATTACAGTATCAACCTTTCCTAAAAATAATAAAGAATTGCGGAACCATAAATTCTTATATTTTTTCTCAATAGAGCTCCATTTTATTTTGTAAAGCTTTCATTAATGTAAATCCTATTAGAGCTACACGTATTAAAAATCAACGAGTTCAGCTTCCCCATTGTATTTCTCTTGCTACTCATTATTTTTTGCTTAGCTTCAGGTGAAGATGAAACGCATCATGTCACTATACGATACAACAGATATACTTGCCTTGATTCGTTTAAATGTAACTATCAACATTAGATAGAGAGACATTCAGAACTTCATCAATAATTTTGTGCACACATTCTCTTGCATTGCAGTTATTAACGTGAGACACCCCAACAATTTCAACAATATTCTCCAACTGATTCTGTTGTTGTATGGATTTTCACTTCAGCAAAACACTACACTTGTACCATCGATATTAAATATTGTTTAAGTTCAAATATTCGCTATCTACACTACTATAAACATTAACACACAGACCGTGCAAAGAACTTTTCAGTTTTCACATGCGACTTTAGGAGAAGTACTGACGTCGATGTCAGTTCCCTTAAAGCGTATAACTCCGAAAGGGTAAGCACGTTTTATGATTTTGGAGTTAAGTACGGTTTTGATTATGGCTTTAAGCCGCTGAGCGAATTCCCCCTTAGTTCTATTTTTATTGTGCCTTACATTAGGTTTGAATTTTGACTCATTCCGAGGTATTTTCATTGATCTGTTGGCTGCATCACGATGCATCGTTGGGATTAGATACTTTCCTCTGGTACTACAGCTCGTTCCTGTGATAATTTTCTCTCCTATTATGGTTTGCGCCTTACACTTACCAATTCCAAACTCCAATATCAGAAGAGAAATCTTCTGTTATCTACAACAAATTTTGGAGGTTAGCTCATGTGCTTGCTAAACTTAAGGTCATCCACATACTCGTAGATAAAATGATGAAATGTATTAGATTGAATCAGGCATTAATACTGTATTTAATTTTGTAACCATATGCTTCAGAATTTAGGAGTGTAGACATCGAGCTTAGTGCCAAGCATAACCATACCGGAGTTATACAATGTATTCAGACAAGTTATTGGTCGGATATATATATATTCGGAGTTTCAGATGAATCTGTTAAAAATCTCAAAAACTTTGGTATGGAGTGTAACAAAAGCCTTGATCCAAAAGATATGTGTTCTATCAGAGACCGGGTGTTTCCAGTTTTATATGTTGGAAAATTTATTCAGATAATTCTTCATCCTTTATTGCGTTGAGGGTGTTCTGCAGCCTACGCATGGTTGTTAATTGTTTTAAGATGAGTTTATGAGCACTTACTTGAAATTCTGGTTTTTATTATTATTAGTATTCAGAAATTTATAGTACGGTGTCCTGACACTAATAATCAAAGCCTTAGTTTGACACCTGATGGTGCCAGAAAACTATACTAAAATTTATTATATAATATATTTTTTTCTCATAAGGTAAAGTTACAAAAAAAAAGAATCGTTGAGTGTTTGGAAGTGATTAGAAATCATTAGATCCTCTAAAAAAATATGGATTAATATTGGATCAAAATTATTTAAATAAGTGTAGTACGAGTATGTATAATGCTATCATCAAACGGTAATTCTTTAAAAGTATTTAACATTCTTTCATTTTATATATCAAAAATATTAAAAATTGTTGATTTTGTTTAGTAAGTCTTGGTGCTCTTCTATCAGAGGTTGAGAAAACATTAATTGGATTAATATAATAATATAATCAGTTCTTTTATATAATAGCTCATCATATATTATCATTCTCGTCGGCGAACTCTTATTGATTTGCCCCGAAAATTTATAAGATTTCCCTCCTGGTCAAATAGATTCAATGCAATTGAACTTATTCTTTTAGCGTTCTATGGTAAATATTATGGATAACATATTTGACGAATTTCGATTATTTTGTTGTACTTGGACATACTTTATTAGGAAATTCGTGAAGTATATGTGCAGCTGTCTTTTGAATACTTAAATAAGCACCATCCATTATATTACATTCAATTCTTACAATGTTCACCCTATTTATATCAACGTGAAGATCTGATACATATTTTTATTAACATCAAGTTTTGTTTTTTTTTTAATGTAGCCTAAAGGATATTTTGTTAGATTTGTTTTCAATATGCATAGTTTAGGGCATTTTAATATAAAAAATGGACATAGAAAAATCTACATATTTATTGAAGAATAATGTAAGCATTGAGGAACCGTTTAAAAATAGTCTCCAAACTTTTTCTATTATGAACACAGATAAAAGCTCTTTATCAAAATCAGGAATTTGTTCAGAATAACCTCATTATTGACCCACTATTTTCGCAGCATAAATTCTGCACCTTATAAAATTATCCCGACCTCTTCGTATATCCTAGCTATTTCTAATGATGAATTTCTCCCGTTATAAATAAAATCATCAATTTAACTTAACGACTAGTCTCCATGTTTATCATCGCCAACGTTGTAATGCAACGGCTGGCTAAGCATGAAGCCAACGTGTTCGCACAAGTTTGGTGTTTAAAAATAATACTTTCTGAATTACTGGTCAGTAATTTAAGTAAAACCACTCTTATCACCGTAGTCAAGGTATCATATCTGGAAACCCATTGGTGAGGAGAAAAATAATCCATTTCGGTAAAAAATCCTTCGAAACCTCTTGCATGTGATCTAAATCCCCAAACTCTTTCCTTGCCTTTTTCTCCTTAAATAGTGGTGTTACTACCAAATGGCTTTTTTTCTACTCATATTAAGCTTTAGGAAAATTTTTGTATTCACGTTTTCCTTCTTCCGAAACTCCTTGATCATCTTTTTCAGCCATTCTGACCCCTAACTAAGTAAACTGTAACATTCAAAGCCGACAAGATTGTTTCTAATAGTTAATAACCAGCCGAGATCCGTTTTTTGCACAGTGATTAGTTTTTAGATCTTTATTAGTCGATTCAATTAAAACACAATCTTCTTTCTTTCGCTCCTATCAGAATTGATTGAACTTCGGGTCTGCAAAAAGGATATTCTTTGGAATATTCCAACTCTCACTCTTAACACTTAAAACTCAAGTGGGTATGAATACATTTATAATGCCTCAGCATGTGTTAAGAGAAAGAAATACTCGTATGTTTGGGTTCAGTGGTTATTTCGCTCCATATGGGTGGCTTCCAACATTTAATGGGGAGACTAGATTCTTAGTGGAAGTTGGCTTGTTGTTGATTTCTATTCAACATATCATCTTATTTGATTTCCGTTAATAGAAAAAATTAATATCTTTTGGGCGAGTTTGGGATTCGAACATCGAACCTTCTGATTTGGAAGCCAGTTCAATACCAATTGAACGACTTGCTCGATTGAATGTGTGAAATCTTTAGTAATTTTTTCCGATACGACTAATTTTCATCCGCCTTCATTCTATTCAATCGATGCCATGGAGCCAAATGTATCTTAACTGTGTAGAATAGTCGAGAAGTGCACACACTGAATGGTACTACCCTGGTTGTAGTCGATCCGAGTTCCAAGGAAGTACCACCCTTGAAAGCGAAAAGTTTGAAAACAGCGCTATTTTCTCACGGACGTTCGAGATTGGGGAGAACCTATTCAAAAGGGTGGCATGCTGGAGAACAGAAACTTCACACTAGCTTCGAACACCGCCCTTTTCAAAATAATTTTTGCACATCTCGTTGGTCTTCTGAACGTACTTGCTACTTGTAACCTCTAAAACACCGACCAAAAATCTAACACAAAAGTTGACTCCGAGTAACAAGATGTACGTTGCACTTTTCGGTCTGTCAAAGTAGCGTATTCTGCACTCCTCTCTCCATTTCTTTTATAAATTTCGAAATAATTGATAAATCCGAAATATTTTTTGTATTCACTTAACTTTAAGACCTTGAACCACCCCTCCCTAGAAGGTTACTTGATCTAATCATAACTTCTCTCGATTTGGAAAGTGTTTCCGAGTTAAAGCGATCTTACGTCAAGGATATAATATTGGCAATATGGTAGTTAAATGAGTATTAAAGCTGTCTTATAAATTTCGCAATGGAAAAGTACTGGCTTCCGTACCTTAAGCAACTCCAAAATCGAATTAATACTCTCTTCAAAAATAATGTTTTTATTTAGCAAACGATTAGCCAACCGCAAGTTCTATGGTTCACACTTATAACATCAAATTCTGGAATTGAATTATTTCAAGTGTCGCATTTTTATCTAACTGTTTTCTAAATAAAGCTATAAAATTTAAATAAACGAAAACTTCCCCGAGAATGATGGCAAATTAATTGACTCTAAATTCGACTGTTAAATTTATTGCTAGTATTGATACCATCAATAACAAATGTGGTATATTGTAAGTACATTAACATATCATTTAAATTAACTCGCCGAAACTGAAATCTGTTGTTGGATATGCTTCAGAAGTGGTTCAAGAACGGCAGTACGCCGAACTATAGCAATAAGTTTCAAAACAACGATTATACTGGAATTGAAAATGGCTATGTAACAATTTCCAGCTCCCTTCTAGCCAAAGTTTCCAGCAACCAAGTAGAATCCTTCAACAATAAGTCGGCAACAATTACTTCAGCAAAACGTCAACAAATTATCGGCAACAAAATGAATATGGCAGGAATTTAGAAAAATCGCAAAGCTTTGGATAATATTTTATATAAGTGTAGTTTATAAAAAAATTTGTTTACGCTATCAAACTTAAAACTTTGAACCCATCAGCTTTCTTCAGGGTAGAGCACAAACAATTTTTCTTTCTGCCTCGGTTTGTAGAGTTGTCTTGTTGCCCTCTCCTGCTTCCGTTGTACGATAAGATGTCGTTGCTGTACCAAACGCGTGATTCGATTTGAGGTTACAACGGCAACTTTCCGAAAATTTTCAAAGAATGATTTAATTCCCGGGCTTCGGCACCAATAATTTTCTTGATAGTTTTCAGGAGTTCAATATATTGTGTACATAAATTTCGTTCTAAAACTTTACAATTTGAAAACAAAAAAACACCAAATTTCAACCATATATATATCAATTTTTTCCTGTTGACACAGGACTTTTATTCATTTTTATATAGAAAAGCTACTCATCCCTCTACAGAGAGATTTTATTGGAAGCACCTGAACCTCAAATTAAAAACTTTTGTCATATTTTGAATAACCAGTTTCAGATATAGAAAACTTTATATATGTATATGTATATTCTCGAATATCAAAATCATTCATGAATAATAATAACAATATATATAATAACAACTATATCAATACAAATGGTAATGGTATTTACGATAGTATAATAATATTAATAACAATTGTTGTTAGTTAAACAATTATCTCAATATAGTATGCAATAATGAAACTTATTAAAAAAGTAGAGCATCGATATTGTGCAATAGATTCAAAGAGAACCATTTTATCCAAATGCGAAACCACGCAAACGTCAAAGTGCACTACTTAACGCGAAAATCAGCGTGTACTACGAAATGCTGTCTGTCAGGGGTTATAGTATTCACATACCATGGTATTCATACCATCGTATCAATACTAGCAGTCTGTCCATTACATAAGTGAAATATCAGAAGAAACTAAGCGAAATAATTTACCATGATCAGGAGCCCTACTCGATTTCGGAGGAAACCAACTAAATCGACACAAATCATTTCCCATGACTCAGAAAATCCTCTTCTGGCCAGATACTCCTTATTCACCGGTTTCGCACTTTATATTTCCTAAGATGATTGGGTAGCATCGGACACCAATTTTGGCCAGTAATACCTCGCTCCTGGGATGCCACAATTGAAACGAAAACCACTAAAATGGGTTTAGCGAATCAAAAAACCAAATATATGCTGTCAACGAGAAGGGACATACAACATCGACATATTGGACAGAACGTCACAATCGACAGCTAAATATAATCTCGAGGACCAAAGAACTTTGTCTACCTTGGCTCTGCTTTGAATTCTGCAAACAACAGCTCATCAAAAATAAAACGCAGAATTACTGTTGGGGCTAAGAAGGCAATTGAGTAGAAAGGCCCTATCCCGAGAATCCAAGAAGACTGTACGTAAGACCTTAATCATCCCAGCCCTACTTCATGGAACAGAAGCATGGACCCAGGTGAAGATATCCTCAGCTATTTCGAGAGAAAAATCCATCGAAAAAATGTCGTTTGCGCCGTCGGGCTTTGGAAAAGAAGATTCAACGATGAACTATACAAGCTGTATAGCGACATCGATCTAGTCAGAAAAATGCATATCAGTTGACTGAAATGGCTAAGACTTGTAGAGCGAATGGACACCAATGCTCCGGCCCTCAAAGTCTTCGAATCTTACAACGCAGTTGAGGAAGACCTCAACTTCGGAGGCTCACAAGTAGAAGGAGACTTCAACGGAGTGTGCAACTGGATGCAGTTAGCTGATTACCTGGCTAACTGGAGAGGCTTGTTAGTTGATGCCCAGGTTCACCGCGAACTGTAGGACCACCTAAGTAAGCAAGTAACTATCTCGTTCCTACTCAAGTAAATGTTTTTCTAAACCCCATATGTCCTGCTAACTCTTTTATTCAAAATTCTTCATCTCTCTATTTTCGACACTATTTTTTTAATTTTAAATTATTATCAGGAACAACCACGTTTCTAGCCCTAATAAATTTAAATAAACTCTCCTTTTCTATCATTCAGAGAGGATAACCTGACTTGACTGTCGCCGTCATCTTGGTGATTCATGTCGGTACTTTTTTCCACTAGTTCTGCAACTTCTGTAACATTCCTAGAGACCATATCCGTAAGAACATGATCTTTCCTTTGCGATGTACGATTTTCAAATCGAATTGCTGTAGCCTATCGAGACAGCCTACCACACGGATTTTTGGGCCTACTCAGCCATACCGTGGTGTAGTGGTACTAGCAATCGCTTCTCACTCGGAGGGTCAAGGTTCGAATCCTACCCATTGAAAAGTTTTTCAAGATTCTCATTTGTGTAATTGGAACTCAGACAGAAAAATTCTGCACGTGAAGGCATAACACTGACGTAGATTTGGCTGTTGTAAAGTTTCAAGCACAAAAAAAATAGTGTGAATTATAACCTTCGAATCGCTCTGAGTGAAGAAAAAACTCTCCGTCCTATTCGGACTCCCACCCCTTGAGAGCGAATATCGAAACCAAATACACGTGAGTTTCAAACCACTACAATAAAAACAATTTTCCTTTCTTCTCCTTCTACCTTTCCGCCCGCGCCAGTAAAAGGGTATCTAACCCCTTAGGCGCGTGTAAATTTTATAAAAAAAAAACCCAACTCGACACAACCTCATTCTCAAACGTCTGGCTACGCACTGCTCCAATCCCATAGTACAATGCATCGGTTTGAACTACATGTGATTAGCAGATTTGTTAACAGCTTTACCTGAATTGCAAACTCACTGTAAACCCCCGGAACCAGATATCGATCCTACAAAACTTCTAACTTCCGTCACATTTCTTTGACTCAGGAACCCTGTTCATTCTTTACACTTTTTCCCTGGTATTTTTGAAAATTATTCGTCACGATACAAATGACAAGTTGGTGAGGTCCAAGAACCACTGGACTTCTTCACAATGTTATCCCCTATCATCTCTTCTAATTTCGTATCTATGTGGCTGTGATCCGTAGGGGATACCGGGTAGTACCGCTGCTTTATTGGTTTGGACGACTTTCTAATCTTGTTTTCTACCACTTAACTTATGTGGTTCCAATGTTGTGCGGCATACCCTTAAAAACTTTTTTCCAAACCTTAATCAATAATAATAATAATCTCCTTTATCTCCTTAAGAACTTGATTTCAAAGTCCGCTCTGACGCAAAAGTCGGTTCCTTTTATCACGACGTGTGTAAGCGGTAGAGTCACAAGACCCCTCAGCAGCACTGCCTTCTCTTGCACAGCAAAAGGCAGATTCATGCTCACTGCTACCTCTAATACGGTTCGATTCTCAAATAAAACCCTGCTAGTAGGTCTTAAGCCATAATTCTTTTAAAATATTCCCCACGTCCAACAGATGATTGTACACGACGCTCCTGAATCGAATGACCCTTCTGAACTAATGCTGTAGAAAACGTCCTAATAAGGGCGACCATCTATATTATAAAAATAACTACGAGTATTATTGTAATACCGTCTCGATCAAAGAGTTCCCCGAATTTATTCAGAAAATTAAAAATACAAATTTATTCATCTAAATCTCTATCCCTTCAAAGTAATCCACATCGACTGCAACACACTTATGCCAGCGCTTGATCCAATCCTCGAAACATTTTTTTATATTCGGTTTTCGGTATATCCATCAGTGCTTCCTGCGATTTTTCCATTACTTCCTCTCTTCAAAGTAATCCGCATCGACTGCAACACACTTATGCCAGCGCTTGATCCAATCTTCGAAACATTTTTTATATTCGGTTTTCGGTATGTCCATCAGTGCTTCCTGCGATTTGTCCATTACTTTCTCTCGGCTGCTGAAAAGCGTTCCCCGTAGTGGTTTTTTAACTCGATTGAACAGAAAGAAGTCACAGGGAGCCAAATCAGGTGAATTCGGTGGCTGTTGGATGGTATTTGTTGCATTTTTCGTCAAAAAATTACGAATAGTGATGGCACTGTGCGACGGTGTGTTATCATGGTGCAAAATCCACGAGTTTTCTGCCCCCAATTCTGGCCTCTATTTGCGAATTGCTTCACGCAAACGTCTCATAACACCCAAATTATACTCTTTGTTTACTGTCTGGCCTTCTGGAAAAAATTCATGATGCGCTACACCGTTGTCATATCTTTTATGTTGTCAACACAGTCCCTTTTTTGCATGAAATTGAGGTCTTTTGGCGCCAACTTTGCTGCTACACGACGGAAACCCAAATCATTAACCAAAATCTCTTGGACGGATCCATAGGCAATGTGCAAGTCATCTGCTGTCTCTTTGATATTTAATTTGCGGTTATTGACCAACATTTCTTTTACTCCATCAATGTTTTCGTCGGTTTTCGATGTCGATGATCTGCCACTAAATTCATCATCTTCGATTGACTCACGTCCACTTTTGAACAGCTCATGCCACTTTAGAGAATCGTTGCCGAAACACTTTCCCAACATTTCCAACGTTCGCGCACCATTAAATCCATTTTTTACGCAAAATTTAATACAAGTTCGTTGTTGCAAATTTAAATCGATTTCTAAAATTGTAAAAAATCGCCAACACACACTCGGATGGACTCTTGGCTACGTAACTTTTGCAAATGTCAAGCTATGATGCTAAGATTTAGAGGGAATGTCGACAACAGATTTATCAACTTAACAAAAAAAAACAGAATTCAAATCGGAACAATGAGATCGCCACACGGTGGTTATTCCGGGAACCTGTTGATCAAGGTGGTATGTAAAAAAATAAATTCTAATGATATGATAATTATAATAATTTAAATAATAAATATAATATTAATTATGAAATCATCAAATATTTATAATGCTAAATTAACCTACAACAACGTATTACTATTCTCAGCAGTTAAGGGTATTTTATAGTCCCATATATAATATATTTATTATACATACATATCTTGGGACACCCCGGACTTGCAGTTGATATGTTCATAATTGCTTTATAGACAAATAACGATTTGTGAAAGCTTACAATTTTTTTGACATACATACCCGTATATATGTAGGACCTAACCGCTATTGTACATTTTGTAAAAATATAGTTTAATTGCCGTAAGTTAGAGATGAGAAATACGAGTATTTAGAAAAACAACGTACTTTTACAAGCACGCTATTAAAATAAATTTTGTAAGAAAAAATATTTACATTCTACTCACTTTGTGGTTTATTGCTTGTCATATTCATTCTTGCTTATATCTGTTACAGGTGCACTTTGATGACGTCTCCCTTTATGGAACTCCTAAAGAGGAGCCAATGCCTTCAATTCCGGTAGTTTCGGAGAAAGTTTCAGCGAATTTTTTAAAAAGTCAATTGCAATCATGGTTCCAGCCTACAGACAATCGACTTGCCATGAAACTTTTTGGCAGCCGAAAAGCATTGGTAAAAGAAAGAATAAGACAAAAAACCTCTGGACATTGGGTTATTCATCCCTGCAGCTCATTCAGGTAAAGTTATTTATCATTCAACACCGAATTCTTCTTACAAAATATTATTTCTAGGTTCTATTGGGACCTTTGTATGCTTCTCTTGTTAGTAGCGAATCTTATTATCCTGCCAGTTGCTATCTCATTCTTCAACGATGATTTGAGCACACGATGGATTGCCTTTAACTGCCTAAGTGATACTATTTTTTTAATAGACATCGTAGTCAATTTTAGAACTGGTATGTAAGGTGGAATATATAATTCATATGCATCTATGTATGTGTTTTTTAAAAAAACACTTTTTATTGAAGAAAATTTACGAGTATATTGTACAACTTAAATATACAATACTTAAATTACTCGTAAATAATAAATTACTAAGTTCATCACAAATCATTTTTTAAGCGATACAAGTGCAAATCATGATACTACGGTGATATTGATATAATAAATATAGAGCTTGCAACGAAGGTCGCATCGAAAGCAAAAAATTTTCTTTTCATATAATATCTATAGTAATACTTTCAAATCGTGCTGTCACTTTTGACAATTTTGTGACCACTTATGTGGACAAAAAAAGTGCATAAACCTACCCTGAAAAAACGCTACCATATCATTGAAACCTTTTCTCTTTTGAAAATTGGTGCAGTGTTCGCGAAGCATAATTACGTAATTTTTCTCCGTTTATCGACTAACTGAACCTGCTTTTCGTCTACTAGTGTAGGAACTATCGGATCTATTTATTTCACTTTTGGCTCAATGGGTTTGCAAATCCAAATAAAAACTCATGCTGTGAGACTATTCACTGATCAATTCACGTTTTTAAAAAGCTCGGGTTACAACCAATGTCCATCAGCAGGATGGCGGAAAGAAATAATTATAATAAAAGCAGTAATATAAATGAAAATCAATGTAGTAGTCACAAAAAAAAACAATATTAAAAAGAATAACAATAACAATGATAATATAAACAAAAATAATTATAATGATTATGATAACAATAACAGTAATAAAACCGTCAAAAATATCAAAAACAAAAATAAAAAATATGGTAATAACAACAATTTATGTTATTATTTCAAATAATAATAATAATAATAACAATACAAATTATAATAATGTTTAATAATAATAATGAATAAATAATAATATAAATAATTATTAGAATAATAACACCAATAACAGCAATAATAATAATAATGCTATTAATGATATTACGATATTAAAAAGAATAATAAAAATAATAATAATATCTATAAAAATAATAATAGTAACACTAAAAATTATTGATATTACATACTAGTAATTATAGTTATCATAAAAATAATGATAATGACAATTACAATAATAAAAAAATATTAGTAATATCAGAACAATAATAAGAATTATAAAAAACAATAAGAATAGTCCTGATGATATTAATAATAATTGTAACAATACCTATAATAATTGTCTTAATATAATAAGAAATAATAATAATAAGAATAAAAATAAATATTTTATTTAATGAAAAGAATGATACAGATTTTTGTCCTATGGGATTGCGGAAAAGCTAATGACGACTAGAAGCAATCCCGCTCTTCTTCATGTATTGCGAACCCATACCCACTATAATCCACTATAATCCACCTTGATCCTTTTCATCTTAGCACCGTTCAGCCCACTCCAGGAACCAATTTCATAATACTTCAGAGTGCTGAGTTTAATTTTTCCTCCTTTTCTTTTAAGATTTTGTTAATTTCTTTTTGTGCGGCGTTAGATTCTGTAGTGTTGGGGCGTATTTTTGTCTCCCTCTCTAATTTTTGATTTTGAGCACTCTAATAATATATTCGAATACTCTTTGTTGATATCTTTTCGGTGATGCTGTAAATATTCAATTTATAATTCAAGCTCACTTTTTTATATCTGCATCTTCCGTATGTAAAAAAAACGTGTGTTTTAGATTGTCGTCTTGAGAGCTACCGATCTGCCCTGCATGCTTTTTGGATCTTGTGCAAGTAGTTGTTGAAATCATCGTGTTCGTGTTAGAACTGGGTAACGTTCTCTTCAAATGGTTGAGTTTTATTTTGGCAGCACTGACTTCTCTTTTTGTTATCAAAGCTGCGATATCTTCCGCGTAACTTAGCAGAAGTGTTTCTTCTTAATCTGTCATCTGTGCTCCCAGCTTCTATGTTATATTACGACTATGTTTTATTAGTCTCTTAAGCTCGACCTTTGCATTATTGATCTCTGTTAAGTCATTCCCATTGGGTTCCGCATTTCAATTTTTCCTCTGATGTCTAAGATGTGAGCGTTTTCTTCGCAAAGCGGCAATTTTTTTTCTAATAGTGCGTTTTTGCATATGTTTGTCAAAAACGATATAAACCGTGTTTTAATGGTAGCTGGGTACGCAGATCAGTAAAATATCCCTTGGCAAACAACCACAAAAAACGAAAAGTTGCGATAATTAGGTCAGTAAATAAGTGAGTATAAAAGTGAACATAGAACTTAGTTATTCTGAAATCCAGGGATCGCTGACAGGGGTTGTAAAAAATGTTATTTCATGATGGTTGTCGACTTCGTTTATTTAAGGTTGTGCTCGTAACTCGCATGCCGATGTAAAATATATATTTGAAGAACAATATGACATCTACAAGGATACAGATCCCCTAAAGAGACCTCGATTACCGAAAATTAACACTTGTACCAAACTGAGCAAAATAATCCAATATGTAAATAACGAAATAATCGCAAAAGAGATCCCGCATATAAACACCTTAGAAACATTTCACACACTAATGTACACTGCTGCCACAACAATCTCTATAAAAATGGGATACAACATAGGATATACAACCAGAAGAACCATGCAGCCCACAGAAAACAAAACCCTTAAGAGGATCGAAATAAAAATCAGAAATTTAAGAAGCGATTTAGAAAGGCTAAAAAGGTACATGGATGGCACACACTCGCGACGGCTCAAGCACAAAGTCCGAAAAATCTTCGACAGACATAATCGGCATTCACGATTTGAGTTAAACAACTCTAATACCACCTTAATTTTAGACACAATTAAACAAACATTATCAGTGCAAATAACAAAACAACGCAAGTATAAACTATCAAACCAAAGACGGAAAAATAATAAAACATTTAAAATCAGCGAGAAAAGTTTCTACAGAACTCTAAGAATGAAGATGAATCTAAATGAAGATAAACTACCCAACAAAGAAGAAACTGAAAGGTACTGGTCAGCGATTTGGTCTCGTCAGTCAAACCATAATAGGAATGCAGAATGGATAAGAGAAGAAAAGCAAAGAAATAATCTCTTGGAAGAAATGTCAGTGGACTATTTAACATCTGAACAAGTCAAACAGATAATATTTAAAACACAAAACTGGAAATCACCAGGACTAGATAAGCTCCAAAACTTCTGGTTTAAGCGCCTCCCGGCTGCGCATGAAAAGCTTACAATACTTCTAAACCAATGCATACAGGATCCAACCAAGTTCCCAAACTTCTTAACCAATGGTATAACATACCTATTACCAAAAGGCAATGGATTCAATGGTAACCCTGCAAATGCACGTCCAATTACGTGCTTACCAACCCTGTATAAAATCATGACAGCGTGCCTTAACTTTCTTATATACAACCACATTACAGAGAATCATATTCTATGCGAAGAACAAAAGGGATGCAGAAAGAAAAAGAAAGGATGCAAAGAGCAGCTAACCATAGACCAGATAGTATTGGAACAAACAACAAAGCGAGCAAAGAATTTACACGCCTGTTTCATAGATTACCAAAAAGCGTTCGATAGTGTACCTCATTCCTGGCTTATTGAGGTAATGGAAATATATAAGATACACCCGAGTATTATTAATTTCCTGAAATACAAAATGGCTAACTGGCGAACCAAAGTTGAAATATTTACAAACAAAGAGCCGATCCAAACATCAGACATCAGGATCGAGTGTGGAATCTTCCAAGGAGACTGCCTATCAGCGCTATGGTTTTGCATTGCACTAAATCCATTAAGTAATATCTTAAGAAACAGTAAATACGGATACAAACTAAATGGAAATGATAATCAAGAACTTCTTAGTCATCTTTTATATATGGATGACCTGAAAATGTACGCTTCATCGAAACAACATCTTAATCAACTAATAGAAATAACTGCAATGTTTAGCAAAGACACAAATATGAAATTTGGATTGGAAAAATGTAAAACGATATGCATAACCAGAGGCAAAGTGACAAGGACTCACGATACAGAAATAATAAATATTAAAGAAATGGAGGAAAATGAAATTTATAAATACCTAGGCATAGCTCAAAATAATGTGATAAATAAAACTATCGTAAAAAATACACTAGTAAGAGAGTTCAAATCGCGTATCCATAGAATAGCGAAATCAAATCTGACCGGAAAGTTTACAATAAAAGCTCTAAATACATTTGCAATACCCATATTAAGTTACTCTTTCGGGATTATCAACTGGTCACCAACTGAACTCCAGGCAATGCAAAGAAATATAAGGACTATGATAACATCTTATAAGCTTCATCATCCAAAATCGTGCACTGAGAGAATGGTCACATCAAGAAGGCACGCCGGAAGAGGCCTACTAGGTTTACAAACTTTGCATGACAACCAGATAGAATCCTTACGCAATTACTTTCATCTCAAATCAGAAAGATCTGCTCTGATGAAAGTAATAAGCGAAGCAGACAAAAACTTAACACCTCTTAATTTAAATGGGATTCTTAATTTAAAACAGGAATACCAGAGAGAACAACTGGGCAATAAAACCCATACATGGCCAGTATTACAGGGCGCTTAACAGCGATAATGTTGATAAAATAATGTCACACAGATGGTTGTTAAAAGGTGAACTGTACGCTGAGACTGAAGCGTTTATTGTTGCAATACAAGACCGAGTAATCCCAACGAAAAACTATCAAAAGTATGTAATGAAAGATTATAACGTAAGAGACGATATGTGTCGCAGATGCAGAAGCCAAACCGAGACAATAGATCATGTGATATCAGGTTGCACGAGCCTAGCTCAGAGTGAATACACAAGAAGGCATAATAACGTCGTTAAGATTCTTCACAGAAAGATACTTGAAAAACATAAACTCCCGGTCGACAAAACACCTTATTATGCATACGACCCCTCCACGGTATTGGAAAATGAGACCATCAAAGTTTACTACGACCGTACAATTCATTCTGAGAATACAAGGCTCCACAACCGTCCGGACATCACCATAATCGATAAGCAAGAGCGGAGGGGTATTTTCATCGATGTTGCGATTCCAGCAAACAGAAACATGAGTCGAACCTATACTGAAAAACGAAACAGATACGCTGAACTTGCAGTGGAAATCAAACGTAACTGGAATCTGAAGGATGTTAAAATAATCCCTGTAATCATCAGCGCTGAAGGATTAGTGCACAATAATCTGAGAGACGATATGAAGCTCCTGGGACTGAGACAAAACATTATAGATGCAATGCAAAAAGCTGTGATAATTGATACCTGTCACATAACAAGAAAATTCATGAACTTAAATTAGGTCAAATTTAAGTAATTTGTATTTGGGCTAAGGCCTCCAAAATATAATGTAAATACCCTAAAAGGAGAGAAAAATAATAATAATAATAATAATAATAATAATAATAATAATAATAATAATAATAATAATAATAATAATAATAATAATAATAATAATAATAATTGGCATTGAAAAATGTAGACTTGTTCAGCTATATCGTGGAAGGATTATCTGACGGATACCCTATAACGGAAAACGAGATCATTGAAGAGCTAGCTGATGGAGAAAGTTACAAGTACTTAGGGATGCTGCAGTTGAAAGGTTTATGCTTCACAAGAATCAAAGAAAATCTGAAACAAGAATTCAACAACAGGGTGAAAAGGATTCTGAAGACTGAGCTTAACGCTGGCAACAAAATCAAACAATCAACACGTGGGCAGTCCTCGTCTTAACATACTCTTTTGGGGTGATACCATGGTCGGACACTGACCTGGACCACATCGTCATGTCAGTCAGAACACAATTCTGAAGAGCGCAATCACTTCATCCGAAAAGCGTTGTTGAACGTATGATATTACCCCGGAACCAAGGTGGGAGAGGTTTAATCGATATAATTGCATTACACCATCGGCAAAAGATAAGCCTCAGGAACTATTTTACATCGGCGCCCGAAGAACTGTTAAGGGTCGTTATACAAGCAGACAACAAATACACGCCATTAAACTTGAGCGCAAATAACCTCTCTGTACCCGACAACGTTAAAAATATAACAGAACACATAGAGTCTTGGAATCTAAAACCCGACGTCCTATCCCTTTATAAAATTAACCCTATTATAATAAACTTCCTCAAGAAAGTAATGACAAACTTTAAAACAACTATAAAAATCAAGGGAGGCTCGTCGCCAAGCAAAACAGATACTATCCCAATAAAACGTTGTATCTTTCAAGGAGATTGTCTAAGTGCTTTGTGGTTTTGCGTTGCTTTAAATCCACTCATCAATCTTTTGAAAGAAACGGGATATGGTTTCAAAATAAAAATGGATAGAGAACCAATACAATAAATCAATCACTTGTTATACATGGATGACCTTAAGATATATGCCTCTACTGAGACTCATCTAAACCATCTGCTAAGCATCACAGAATCCTTTAGCAATGATATCAAAATGTTTTTCGGTATTGACAAATGCAAGACACTAGATATAACTAGGGGCAAGATATTATAAAACCCTGAACCAACGGATTTTGAGCTAGGTGAAATGACTCAAGGTGATGTCTATAAGTACCTCCGTGTTATGCAGAGCCGAAGGATTGAGCAAAAAGCAGTTAAAGAGAAACTGAAAAGTGAAGCTTTTAAAAGATTTCATAAGCTTGCAAAGTCCCATTTGAATGGTAAAAAATCTTTTTAAATCAATTAACACATACGCCATTCCAGTGTTCACATATAGTTTTGGTATTATTCGATGGACTACAACAGAGCTAGACAAGTAATCAAACCACTACAGTGCCAACCTGTAACTATGGACCAAATCACAGAAATACTGGACAAGAAAGTACAAAAAGTTGCCGCTTTCAACAAGCGCTTACAACGCTACATTAAATGTAGCAACAGGAAAACTGAAAACTCTCTTTTCTATAAAAATCAGAGGGCTTTCTATAGAAAATTAATATCGCCACCTTCGCCAGTAAGTTCCTATGAGCATCCTTCTATAGACCAACATGCTCAATTCTTGGAAAATATCTGGAGCTGCTCCAAAGAACATAATGAGAATGCCCAATGGATCGAGGATGAAATTAAGAGCTTTTAGCAAATCGCGCCTATGCCTCATCAACCAATAAACAAAGAAGAAGTTACTGATGCCCTGTCCCAGACCAGTAACTGGAAAGCTCCTGGTATAGACAAACTGCATAACATCTGGCTAAAGAAACTTACTGCGACCCACGAAAAATTAGCGAAGCGTTTCACCGACTTGCTGACACTAACAATTCCACCCCCACAGTTCCTGACTAACGGGCTAACGTTTTTACTGTCAAAGGGAAAGCCATGCAATAATCCTTTAAAATACCGCGCTATCACATGCCTGTGCACGACGTACAAGTTATTTACAAAAATTGTTGCAAACAGGATATATATATATAGGAGCAGTGTTGCTCCTCAAACAACATAATTTCAGACAATCAGAAAGGCTGCAGTAGAGAAACCATGGGTTGCAAGGATCAATTCACCATCGATGCAGTGGTTACCGGTCTGGCATTGAAGAAGAAACGTAATCTAAGTATGGCATTCGTTGACTATAAGAAAGCATTTGATCCAATGCCGCATTGATACCTAATTAAAGTATATATAAAATATATAAAATCGACCCGGCTATAGTCACTTGCCTACAATCACTGATGGAGAAATGGAACACTAGGTTAGCAAGAAGGAACAACAAGCAGCACTATATCTATAAGAAGAGGAATCTTTCAGGGAGATGCTCTTAGTCCTCTTTGGTTTTGTTTGGCACTTAATCCCCTCAGCAGATTGCTGATCAAAATCAAAGCTGGGTGTATCATTAAGACGGATACTTTCGATTACACGTTAAACCACTTATTATACTACTCGTATTATGTTCGATTCCCGGCACCGATATACGGCGATGCCCCGAACCAAACGATAACAAGTTCTCGGGGATCCCGCTATCCCCGCTGTGGGTTCTACCAGGTAGCGCGTTAACGGCAGCTAAACCTGGGCGGAATAAAAGAAAAATGGGCGCCACGTGATTTTTTTTTTCGGAATCACGAAACCTTAAAAAAAAGAAGAAAAAAAAAACTTCCCCGACAAAAAAAAAACCGAACAGAAAACAACAGAAAAAAAGAAAATAAAACCAAAAATTTCATCACGTTATAACGGCCCCGTTGGGGCTTGACGATTTATTCTTAATTAATTTAGCGGTACACTCGTCAATAGAGTGACCCGCTATTTTCACCGTCCAGAAACAACAAAGAAAACGTTAAACAACGGGTCGCGTGTCCCGTCTTTTCTCGGGATTTTTCGCGCACGCGCGGCCCACCGGAGTCTCGATTTTTTTTTTTTTAAAAACAAAACGTCTTAATTTTTTTTTTTTCTGCCCTATCACTACACTGCACTATACTTATCTTTCCCCTGGCGGTGCTGTGCCCCTTTCTGGCACAGTTCCTCGCTCCGTTAGTCCCGCTACTCCCGCTATCCAAATCCTTGTATCTTTCCTTTCTCCGTTTTCCCTTTGCTTGAATTCTCCTTTTATTAATTTTCTTTATTTATTTATATTTTTTTCTTCTAGGTCCGAACTCGCGACTCTACAAAAAAAAATCAAGCTACTCTAAAAACTTTTTTTTTTTTTTGCAACTCCAAGAAAAAAAAGGAAAAATTGTCTCTCGCAATTTCCACAAAAAAAAAACAATTTCGCAAAAACTCTCGAAAAAAATGACCCTCTCAATCGTTGGTCGTTATCAAAGTGACTCCCAGATCTTCTACGATCCACAGCAACCGCCAGACACACACACACACATAAACACGCACATTCTCTCTCACATCCATTCAGCCGTAATGGACCCAACGACGGGATTTCTAGCTATCACACTAGCAAGCTTTGCTAGTGTGTGCCCCCGTGTCTGACTAGGCCTCTCACACGTTCCATTTTGCACATTCATACTCAACTCCTCAGTCTCGGAGTTCGCTCCCACTTCCAGTAATGACTGGGAACTGCACTGAGCGAGTTTGTGGACGCTGTGGATCCTAGCTATTGCCTACTCTTAGGTTCTACAAAAAAGAAATTGCGAAAAGCAGAGTTTCCTTCATTTCTGATAGCCGGGTAATTTTCCCCCATCGGATTACACTAATAAAATTTTTGTTAAATTTAAACGATCGCGAAGGAGAAAGGAAATGCGATGGAATGGTAGCTGGAGTGTCGGGGCGAAAAGAAAAGAATATAGATACAATCCAGAAGGGATTGTATCTCGATCCAACCATCCGTTGGATCGCCGCCCCTCACAAAAGAAAAGTATAGTGCATGTGAAAATTTAACTTTTTATATTTTTTTTTTCCGGGTCCCTACCTACTCCGGTGGATCGGCGTTCAGATTTGGGGGGGGGGGGGGGGGACTGACAAATAGCGTGTCACTCCTTACAATTATTTATTTATTTTTTTTTTTGTCATTGGGCCCTTCTGCCCTCTGGCCTCTCTGCCAGTTTGTACTTTTGTACCATCGTTGTTGGGTTGGTGATGGTTTTTGGTTTCTGGTGTTTTCTTGTTCCCTCGGTGGAGGCGGTCTTATTACTTGGCCGTCCGCCTACACGCCTCTGCTGCTCCTTCGGTGCTCCATCGGTGGGGTGCTGGCTTAAAAAGGGGTCGTCATCCCTTCGCCCATCGAACCTAACTTTTAAAGCTGGTGCGTCGTTGGGGTGTGCCCGATTATACTGGCCGTTCGCCTGCACACCACTGTTGCTCCTTTGTTGCTCCCTCGTTGGGGTGTTGCTATAAAAGAGATCGTCGTCTCTTCACCCATCGATGACTTGGTTTGGTGCTAGCTCCAGCTAGCTGCATCCACATCGGTTGTGTGATGTGATGCCTGCATCCACACCCACATCGGTAGCAATATGGGGTGTTCCTTAAGCCTCCTGTTGTTGGCTTTCGTTGGGGTGTTTGTTCCAGGGATCGTCTTCCCCCACCCGTCATCATCGTGTTGGGGTGTCTGGATTGAAAGGACCGTCCGTCCCCACCCGTCGGCGACTTTCAGACGTCCTGTCTGATGCTGCATGTTGCGAGTCTCCCGTCTATCTATGGGCTCCGACAACGGTGTTCCTGGTGGACCTCCTGTCGCACCCTGGGGTTCTTCTCGTGAACCTATGTGGGTTGTTTTCCGAGGTCTGGAGTTGGTGGGCCTCTGGCTGATGGGACCATGGCTGCCCTCCACCTCCGCCAGAGCTCGGTGTTCCCACTCAACGGAAAGAGGGACCGAAGGGACTTTGATGAATCCTAATTGTTTTATTAGGAAATTAGATGGAATTGAATGCAGCCAAGGAAAGAGAAAATAAAACACTTGATATCCAAAATAAATGATTTTTTTTTTGTTAACCAAATTTAATGATCCAAATGTACGAGTATGTGCCAGTAGAGCCAAAAAAAAGTGAGAGACAAAAAAATTAAGTAAGTAGACCCTTATATAGTTTTTAGTCATCTATGAAAGAACCGCAACAAGTGGTACAAAATGCGTAGTACATAGAATCGCGCGATTTTACATAATAAAATGAGAGGAAAAATTAAGTGCGTAAACAATAACTATGACAGGGTGTTCTTATTAAAAAAAATGTATTTCTTTAGTAGTAGCACCTTTCAACTGAATTCGTACAAATCTACAAATGTGGTGCTTTAGCAAGAAAACAGAATTCGTAACAAAGCCGGCCGCCTTGAAAATTTTACTTTTCAATAGAATTGATGGAATCGTTTTCTAAAGGTAGAAGACATATTTTGGTGATAGATCTTTTATATGTCCCCCTTTTAGTTTTTATCAACACGACTCGGACTTTGCCATCTTCGCCAGGGAATATTTCTACCACACGTCCAAGGGGCCATTGCAGTGATGGTATGTTATCGTCGTGCAGCAATACTAGGTCACCAACCTCCACGTTTTTTACTGGCGTAGACCATTTTTGGCGCAGCTGAAGATTATGAAGCACTTCTCTTTGCCAACGCTTCCAAAACAGTTGTTGAAGATGCTTCATTCGCTGATATCGGTCGAGACGATTGATGTTGATTTCCAAATACGATGGTTCATTGATGCTGGTGGGAGATATTCCGATCAAAAAATGTCCTGGCGTTAAGGCCTGCAGGTCGTTTGGGTCTGTGGACATCGGGGAAAGCGGCCTAGAATTCATGATCGCCTCAATTTCACAGAGTAAGGTGGACATCTCCTCGTAATTAAGAGATGCATTGGACATCAATTTCAGCAGATGGTGCTTTGCAACTTTGACGGCCGCTTCGAACAGGCCGCCAAAGTGAGGTGATCGTGGTGGCGCGAATATCCATTCTATGTTTTCCTTCAGACACTCGGTATGTACCTGATGTTGGTGTTCCTTTGACCAGAATAACTTATGCAACTCCTGCAGCTCAGCCTTGGCTCCTACAAAATTTGTAGCATTATCGGAATAAATTTTTAAACATTTACCTCTGCGAGCAATGAAGCGTTTGAGCGCCATAAGGAAGGACTTTGTGGTAAGGTCCGCAACTAATTCCAAATGAGACGCCTTGGTAGAGAAGCATATAAATACTGCTACGTACGCCTTGATAGTTCTTTTTCCACGAATTCCAGATTGAATGTAAAACGGACCGCAATAATCCACTCCAGTAATTGAAAATGGCCTTGAAGTGATAACACGATCTACTGGTAAGTTTCCCATGATTTGATGATGATGAATTGGACGCGATCGACAGCACAATATACATCTGTATGTATATAACATGTAACCATGTTAACTACACGTTTTCCAGAAGGTATCCAAAAGCGTTGCCGGATTATGCTAAGTAATGTTTGACAGGCTGCATGGTGGTACTTCAAATGATAATACCTTATGAGTGATCTGGTGAAGACATGATTTTGCGGCAATAATATCGGATGCTTAGCGTCGAAATCAAGATGCGCGTTTGCCAACCGGCCGCCAACACGAAGGATTGCGTCAGAGTCGATAAATGGAGCCAATTTGACCAAGGGACTATTAGTTTCCACGTGTTTCTTGGCTGATAATGTCCTATGCTCTTGTGAGAAATGTGCGCGTTGAACGTTTCTTACAATGGCTTTGAGGGATCCTTCCATTTCTTCTGGGGTAATTGGTGCTCCCTTTTCTTTGATGCGCTTGTTAAAGATAAAGCGACGTACGAAGGCAAATACTAAAAGTAAACGAAAGTAGGAATTACCAAATTTGTTGTCAACTATCAAGTCAGTTTGATTTGAAAAGGTTGCAAATGAAAACGTTTGCGGTTTGCGTTCAGGTGAATCCATTTCAACTTGTAGTGCAGGGTTGCTTGGCCAATAAGCCATGGATTTCTTTAGGAAGGCAGGTCCTTGAAACCATATGGTTGAGGAGGCCAATTCTTTGGCCGATGATCCACGCGAAACTAAGTCAGCTGGATTATCCTCAGTTGGTACGTGTCTCCAGGTATGGTCCTTTGCGAGCTCATGAATTTTGGCTATTCTGTTGGCGATGAATGTTTTCCATTGATATGGCTGCGACTTGATCCAGGCTAGGGTTATGGTGGAATCTGTCCAACAAAAAATTTCATTTATTGAAAATTTTACTAGCGGAACTATCCTTTGAAGCAGTTCTGCTAAAAGTAATGCCCCACACAACTCTAATCGTGGCAGCGAAATATTTCTCACTGGAGCTACTCGTGATTTAGCACAAATCAGACGAGTACACGTTTCTTCGTTTCCATAGGTAGCTCGAACGTAGATAGCAGCTCCATATGCCATTTCACTGGCATCACTAAAACCGTGAATCTGTAACGAAGAGTGCGCACAGTGACTGAGGAGGTACCTTGGGATTTCTATTTTGTTAAGATGGGTCATGTCGTCGATAAACGATGCCCATTTCGAATGAAGATCTTGAGGTAGACTCTCATCCCAATCCAATTTTAATTTCCACAAATGCTGAAGGAACAACTTCGCCGAAACAGTGAGCGGGTTTAGAATGCCAAGCGGATCGTAAAATTTCCCAATATTGGAAAGGACAACTCTTTTTGTGATTTTGGCTTTCCTGGGATTGGCCTCGTCTCCTAAGTAGGAATAGAAAAACATATCATTAGCTGGCTTCCATTTCATACCTAATGCTTTAACAAATTGATTGTCATCAAATTCCATAATTTTCTCTCGATCTTCAATTGACACGTTCTGCAGTACGTTTTCTGAGTTAGAACACCATTTCCGCAGGGGAAATCCACCCAAATTTAGTAATGTTTCCACTTCCTGCTTAATTGCTGTTAAATCCTCGATATTGTGGGCACCGGTGATAAGGTTGTCAACATAAAAGTCCTTTAAAAGTATGCTGGAGCCAATGGGGAAACGAGATTCTTCATCCTTTGCCAATTGGAACATGGCTCGCACCGCTAAAAATGCGGCTGGAGCGGTACCATACGTCACAGTACGAAGTCGAAACAGTCTCACATTTTCCGAGGAATTATTACGCCACAGGATGAATTGATAGTTGGCATCCTCTTCATTGATCAGAATCTGCCTGTACATTTTAACTATGTCAGCACAGAGCGCGTAGCGATGAAAGCGAAATCGAAACAGGAGGGCGAAGATGTCGTCTTGGATTGTGGGGCCGACCATTAAGAGGTCGTTGATAGATTTTCCAGAGGTGCTCTTTGCAGAACCGTCGAACACCACCCGTAATTTAGTGGTAGAACTCTCGGCCTTCATCACGGCATGATGGGGTAAGAAGAATTTCGGATTGATGCTGGCTGCAACGGCCGGCAAAACCTCCTCCATATGTCCCAATGCAGCGTATTCTTCCAAGAATTTCGAGTACTCCATCTTAAGCTGTGGATCCTTATCGAGTTTGCGCTCTAAATTATAAAATCTCCTTAATGCCATTTCGTAAGAGCTGCCAAGTAGAGAGGGTGGTTCCCTGAAAGGAAGCCTTACGATATAGAGTCCATCGGAAGTTCTGGACACGGATGACATGAAGTGGCTTTCACAGAGATCCTCTTCGATAGAACGTTTACTTCCTGCTGCATTGACTTCTTCAATTTCCCAGAATGCCTTTAAAGTTTCGTTGAGTTTATTATTGTCTTCTATGTTAGGTTCTGAGGAAAGACACAGAGATATTTTGTTTGGTGGTATATTACCTGCTACGATCCATCCTAATAAAGTTTTCTGCAACACAGGATATTCGGTTTCGTTGATAAGATTAATTTGACCTACGCTGAGGAGTGAAAAGAAGTGGGATGCTCCAATAAGCATGTCAATTTTCTGTGGCCGATTGAACGCTGGATCGGCTAGAGCAATATTTTTCGGGATCTGAAACCTTTCGGTGCTGAAGAAGAATGGCGGCTGAAATGCAGTGATTGTTGGAACGACAATCGCTTCCATGTTTGTTGCCCAGTTGGTATGCATTGATTGAATGGAGACGCTTGCTCTTTTACTTGAACGAGCATTGATATTACAGATGCCTCCAAATTCGGTAGCTGTTTTCAAGAGAGGTAACTTGAGCTGATGAGCAAGCTTCTCGGTAATCAAGTTTAATTGAGATCCACTGTCAAGCAACGCTCTGCAAGGCGTATACGACCCATAGTTGTTATTAATACTGATAACAGCTGTGGCAAGAAGTACTTCCTTCGAGCATCCAGTTGCAGCCAATGCAGAAAAGTTTTGATTTGACCTGGGAATGAAATTTGCATTAGCATGATATTGAAATTGTTGATTGAAAATTTGACGATTTTGATCGGTATTATTCAACGGTTGTGAAAGTTGAATGTGCTCCAAATTGTTTGATAAAGATATAGGAGGCGCTGAATTACCCGCTTCCGTGGATGTAACCATGAGTGTTTGTTGAGACGGTGAGAAATGTAACAGCGTGTGATGCTTGTTTCCACATGTCTGACAATTCCTAGATTTGCACATTATTGCAGAGTGACCAGGCCGAAGGCAATTAATGCATAAGTTGAGACGTTTAACTTCTTTGTATCTCTGATGCTGACTCATAGAGGTGAATTTTTGACATTTAAATATAGTGTGCTGCTCTGAACATATGCTACAAGCTGGTGAAACATTTGTAGCAGCTAGTGAAGTCCTTTGTGGCTTTCCATAACCCGTGGGCCTTTGCGCCGGATACAGAGGTTTCCGTGCGACCGCGAGTTGCTCCAAAACTTGACACCGCTCTTCAATAAAGTCTGCAAAATCCTGCCAAGTAGGGACATCCAAAGTAGCTTCATGACCAACCAATAACGACATGTTGCGACTTGTAACTTGCCGCCTTTTAACATCGTCTTCCCATAATGCCTGAGTGTTGCTATCAACCTTCGAGAATAGGGTGTGGAGCAGGAGCCCATCTGCTATTTGCTCCTTGTTTGCTATTGTAAGCAGAGCACGCATGTGAGCATTGATGCTGTCAACGATGTCGTGAAGAGCTTCTACTGATCCCTTTTGTGCACACTGTAATTGAAAAATTTCGTTTATATGAGCCTGAAATATATAGCGTTTGTTGAAATAGCGAGCCATTAGACGATCAACAGCCTTTTCGTAGTTTCCTGGTAATAGTTCCAGAGACTGTAAGACTTTAGATGCATTTCCTGTGAGACAGCTTCGAAGGTATTGGAGCTTGTCGATATCCTTTATTTTTTCATTCTCATGCACTGATGATTTAAAGGAGCCCCAGAAGTCAAGCCATTTGCTAAGATCACCGGAAAATGTAGTTAATTTTAATTTGGGTAAATTTGAAGAAGGCATTTGAGGAGCAAATAACGACGTATTCTCCCTTTCCGACATAGACGGTCTAGGTTTCAGCCTGTTGATTAAGCAAAGCAATTTAGATTTAAGTTCACAATACGTGTCCTCAAATATTTCACGTTCGTTTGTCTTGAGTTCGGCTTCATCCAACTCCTCCAAATTTGATTGAAATTTACTAAAATTATTAAAATAAGTTTCCAACATACCCAACTTTGTTTCCAATTCGAAGATGTTAGCGGCTTCAGCTTTACCATCTACGTAGGCCTTCATCTTAGTGAGTTGACCTTTGATCACTCCACGTTGTTGTTTCAATCCTGTCGCCATCATTTATCCAACTTATAAAATAAGTACTTGCCAATCCAATAAATTCACAAAAGCAGAATGGAAGAATTCCAATGTACCAATGCCAAGATGCCAAAATGCCAATTTTCCAAAAAACAACTTGATCTCGGTAGAACCTCCAATGATGAATCCTAATTGTTTTATTAGGAAATTAGATGGAATTGAATGCAGCCAAGGAAAGAAAAAATAAAACACTTGATATCCAAAATAAATGATTTTTTTTTTGTTAACCAAATTTAATGATCCAAATGTACGAGTATGTGCCAGTAGAGCCAAAAAAAAGTGAGAGACAAAAAAATTAAGTAAGTAGACCCTTATATAGTTTTTAGTCATCTATGAAAGAACCGCAACAAGTGGTACAAAATGCGTAGTACATAGAATCGCGCGATTTTACATAATAAAATGAGAGGAAAAATTAAGTGCGTAAACAATAACTATGACAGGGTGTTCTTATTAAAAAAATGTATTTCTTTAGTAGTAGCACCTTTCAACTGAATTCGTACAAATCTACAAATGTGGTGCTTTAGCAAGAAAACAGAATTCGTAACAGACTTGCAAGGGAAAACGAGAGCCAAACTTGTTGCGGGAAAGTTTACCGCAACAATACGTCGATGATTTAGAACTCTATACCAACAAGAGAGAAAAACTACACCGTATGTTGGAAGTGGTGAATAGTTTCAGTAGAGATATCCATATGGAATTTGGTATAGAAAAGTGCAAGATGATCCATCTAGTCAGAGGACGAATAGATTCTATCGAGAAAGGATGCCCAATTGACCATAACCAGGTCATCGAAGACATGCAGCAGGGTGAATCCTATAGATACTCGTATCTAGGTTTCCTACAACTGAAAGGTATTAATCATGGTTTACTTAAATGAAGCCTAACAACACAATTTAAAGCACGGCTAGGAAATATCTTGAAATCGAATCTTAATGGAGGAATCAAATGTAAGACTATCAATAGCTGGGCCATACATCTATTAACCTATTCATTTGGAGTAGTTAAGTAGTCAGCAACTGACATAGGGAATCTCAAAATACTGATTCGTACGTCGCTAACAAGATTCAACAGCCAACATCCACGGAGTGCAATAGAAAGGACAACGCTCCCTCGCACTGCTGGTGGCAGGGGAATAGTCAGCATCAACCAAATGCACCACCAGCAGAATCTTAATCTTCGAAGGTACTTCCAGAGCAGTTTGTCGCCACTAATTAAAGCGGTTGTGCTAGTTGATGATGGTTTCACTCCTTTGCATCTAAACTCAGATACTTTTCCTTCTGCTGACAACGTCAAAACCTCGGATGAACTTATCACAGCGTGGAAGTCAAAGCCCATACACGGAGGACATCTTGCAATGAACCATATTGATCAACGAGCCTCAAACTTAAGGCTTGTGCAAGGCAAGCTATTCTCTGAGACTGAAGGTTTTGTAATGGCTATACAGGGCAAAGTCATCGCCACGAAAAATCATCGCAAGTTCATTTTAAAGGAAACAGTTGTAGACAGATGCCGGCGATGTGGAGACTGTGGTGAAACAATTGACCACGTTATATCGGAATGCGGTGCACTTGCTTCGTGTATACGTTATACGTTCAGACATAACAACGTCGCTAAGATAATTCAGCAACAACTTGCGCTGAACTATGGTCTCATCCAGCCGCATACACCATATTATAAGTACCACCCACAACCTGTACTTGAAAACGCCACCACAAAGCTATACTGGGATAGAGCTATAGCCACCGACCAGCACATTCGAGCGAATAGACCGGACATAATTATGTTTAATAAAGCCAACAAAGAAATTGAAATGATCGATGTCGCCGTAACGCTAAATCGAAACCTTAATACTGCACTGGCAATTGAAATGGGAATTATGTACCGAGCCCCGAAGGTAGGAATTACACCAATTGTCATCTCAGCTACCGGATTGGTGCCGAAACACCTCATCACCAATCTAAGGAAACACAATTTAGAAAAGCTGATGGCTATAATACAAAGAGCGACGATGTTGGATACGTGCAATATTGTCAGAAAGTTCCTAGCAATAGATCCGCAAGGGCATAGAACCTGGACTACGCCCCATCAGAGCATAATCCCTTTGGTATGAGATACCCGGGATATGTAATCTTTGGCGTTAAGAAGAAAATAATGGAGATGTGGAAAACTCAATAATAATAATCATAATAATAATAATAATAATAATAATAATAATAATAATAATAATAATAATAATAATAATAATAATAATAATAATAATAATAATAATAATAATAATAATAATAATAATAATAATAATAATAATAATAATAATAATAATAATAATAATAATAATAATAATAATAATAATAATAATAATAATAATAATAATAATAATAATAATAATAATAATAATAATAATAATAATAATAATAATAATAATAATAATAATAATAATAATAATAATAATAATAATAATAATAATAATAATAATAATAATAATAATAATAATAATAATAATAATAATAATAATAATAATAATAATAATAATAATAATAATAATAATAATAATAATAATAATAATAATAATAATAATAATAAAAATAATAACAATAATAATAATAATAATAATAATAATAATAATAATAATAATAATAATAATAATAATAATAATAATAACAATTATCATTATTATATAACTTAACACCAGCAGACGAAGTGAATAAAAGAGTGGACAACCAAGCCACCAAATAGCGAAGTGAATGAAAGAGTGCGTAATCAAGCCTCCGACCAAACGATAAAGTGAATAAAAAGAGTGGACAACCAAGTCATCACTCAAATAGTGTAGTGATAGGGAAAAACAAAGCCCCCGAATAGTTCTCATTAGTAGAGATGGCATTAAAACCAATCCTAAGAAAGTCCAGGCGATTACTGATCGACAAGCCCCTAAAACGCTTAAAGACCTCCGTTAAATTCTCGGTATGTCAGGATACTATCGCTGCTTCATCAAGGATTACGTAAAACTTGCGAGGCCCCTGACATCCCTCTTCAGAGGGGAAGATGGACGAGTGTCCAAAAATATTTCAAAAAATAAAACCATTGATTTGGACAAATATGCCTTGGCAGCATTCAATAAAGTAAAAAATTCACTTATTTTGGCAGAAGTGGTCCTGTCATATCCAAACTTCAAAAATGAATTTGAACTAACCACGGATGTCACAGACTATGCTATCAGGGAAGTCCTCTTTCAAAACGGCAAACAAATCATTAAATTCATTAAGGGACTTCCTCTGCAGTACTCCGCTACACTACTATATTCCCACCCCATAAACACCACTCGCATATTCCAATAGCAACAAGTACATTATAATTCATACCCATAATCGTGATACAAAGTCTAGAATAAGTGATTCCCATACTAACGTAATAACCCAGTGGAGAATCCACTGTACATTATAATTCATACCCATAATCGTGACACAGACTCCAGAATAAGTGATTCCCATACCAACGTCATAAACCAGTAGAGAATCTACTTTACGCTGCCACAAGCGAAACACTTGTAAACACTCCAATGCATTCACCCCGAAGTGTGTTATATGGGTCAAAGGCAAAAATGCCGACTCGACAATAACAACACAGGGCAGGCATTAAGTGTCGGCAACAAGCCGTTGTATGCAAAAAAGGATCAAATTACCGACCGATCGTACAAACGATCATGGGCGCTGACACGAAAGGGTAACTAACTGGGACACTTAGAACAATTAAATGGAAATATTATCAATAAATGAAAAAAAATAAATGAATTATTTTGTACTGAAGCTATTTCCTAAGTAGACAAGCAGAATTTTGGATAAGATTTAATATAAAAGGCAGTGGTTGCTAAGAACAAAGCAGAGAGTAAGACACATTTCAAACAATAATGGTCGCAGCCCTTGGTTACGCAGCGGGCCTTTATTGTATTATAAAATAGTTACAATAATTAAATACTCAAAATAGTAAAAGTCGCAGCCCTTGATTACATAGCGGGCCTTTAACTATATATATATATATTTAAATAAAAGAAAACATTATAACGTTAAACCAAAATCTTTTCTTCTCTCCGCTCGTTTACTCTTCTCCGCATTGATATGTGGAAAGCCCGGTATACAGAGCGTAATATAACATTTGGTGGCAGCGGTGGGATACCCGTAATGAACGGATCCTGCTACCAACTACGAGTCAAAACTGAACTCGATGCGTACTGGGGCTACACACCAGGAGTGAAAGTTTTCTTTTTAGTAAAATAGTGCAAAAAGTCACATAAAAGTAAGACTTGGCGAATTCCACATCGGACGCCGGAGGCAAAAATTTAGGCAGTGCCAAATACCGGGTCATAATCACCAACTCTAGGGCGTGAAGCTTACCCAGCACACCTTCAAGACGGAACAAACAAAAACAAACAGGACAGAATAGCGTCAACAGGGACTTCACCATTCAAAAACAAAATACAAAAAGTAAATATTAGTCATACGAAAATTGTTATGTATTAACAAAAAAACTTTTTTTTTTCACATTAGCATTCATAAGAAAATTTTTATAAAACTATCCTTTAGAAAGCCTTGAACTTACTAACGCTGTTCCTCCTTCCCCCTCCAAAATTACTACCCGTAAATAGGCTGCTATTCTGCAGCTTTTTAAACATTTACCTTTTCCCAACGACCATCATACAGACCCTGACACCAACATGTCAGAGTATAAAATCAGTCTAAACGACATATACAATTTGAGTTCAGCGGAAACCCGGAAAAATTAAACAAATTCATCGCGTGCGGTAACATTCTGTTTACGTCAATAAAGACAGAGCCAGAACACAAGCTCTTCCTAGAATTTGTGAAAACTAGACTTCAAGGACCAGCATTCGAACTAGTCAAACTAAAGTCATTTAATTTTGGAGAAACACATTTAATGAATTGGAGAAACAATTTAGTGAAGAGAAGTCGGGGTCATCGGTACAGAATGAGTTGCTGAGGGTTCAGCAAAGGGCAGACGAAACAATCAGAGAATTCGGTGGTCGCATCAGCCGATTACTGACCTCCCTGAACTCTGCTACCTTCGCCACCACCAACGACGAAGCTGTCCGACGGTTCCTAGCGACGAAAACGATCGTCTGGCCATCCAAGTTTTCGAAGATGGACTAAGGAACCACAACCTCAAATTTATGGTTCAAGCCCACGGCGAAAAAGAGCTAAAATGAGCAGTTTCCTACGCGGTGGCTCGAGCAAGTACCAACAGGTCCACAAAAACTGAAAATTCTTCTCCCAGGCCCGTTTGTCAGACATGTAATAAAGTCGTACATACATCTACAGCAACCCAAACTTTGCCAGTCCCTCGAACAAAATTATTTGTCAAACCTGCAACAAGGTAGGGCACACATGCCCATCATGTTTTAGGAACCCAAATGTCGTTCATAAAAAAACCGTCTGCCAAACCTGCAACAAGGTGGGACACACTTCTGCTACATGTTACCAAAACACAAATTATCCAAATTTCGTTCCACAGAATATCAAGAAAGAGGTACAACTCCTAAAATGTAGCTATTGCAAAAAACCTAACCATCGCGAAGACGTATGTAGGACACGTCTGGTAGATATCGGAGTTTTTCCCAAACTAAACCCTTTTCGGAAAAACACTTCTGATACCGGTCAAACGAATAACTCGCAAAACGCTCCCTACGAAGTTAGACAATTCGCCACCAGCGAGTATGGTAACCAGAAATTCCTAAACGGAACCATAATGGGAAATGTATCCCGAGTACAGACCCAAGCCGACATCCACTAGTCAAATTAAATACTCTCATATCATTCTGTGATGAATATAAAGAGCCAGTGATACGAGTAAAATTTAGTACATGGGACAAATATTCGGCAACGTTCTTGATTGACACAGGCGCTGACATCAGCATAATCAAATCAACAAGAACAGATACCAACATTTCAAAATCAAACAAATGTATTTTAGCCACAAAAGCGGGTGATTCAGTTCAAACTATAGGGGAAATAGTTGGAACTATAGAACTAAGGACGGAAGAATACTCGATCCCGTTAGAGCATTCATTTCAGGTGGTACCTAGCCACCTAAACCTAGCATTCGATGTCATACTTGGAAACGATTTCCTGACCAAGTTTCAATGTCACATCGATTTTCCCAAATGACAAGTAACATTAAGAACCCGAGGTATATCCAATACCAGCTGTTTAAACAACACTAGAAGCAACGGTGCAGAGCCTGGCCATACGAACTTTGTTGATTCCACAATTAACCCCGACTGCCAACTAGGCATCTGTGTGGAACACATGCAGTCTCGATGGGAATCGATACCCGATACCGACTGTCTACGGACCGGATCTGGAGATTCACGGAATTCATGCCTGGACCTAGCCACTGTTAATTCAACCGCTTGTAACGGAACAAACACCGAGGTAAGTAAGAAGACACTCCCGGCCAACAGTAAGACTAAGGAGAACTTAGCAGTTAAGACCGAGGAGAATAAAAAGAAACTCCCGGCCAGCAGTAAGACTAAGGAGAACTTAGCAGTTATTACCGAGGAGAATAAGAATAAACTCCCGGCCAACAGTAAGACTAAGGAGAACTTAGCAGTTAGGACCGATGAGAATAATAGTAATCTCCCAGCATACAACAGTAAGACTAAGTCAAGAGAAATCTTAGCAGTTAAGACTGAGGCAGACGATACTACTAACATATTAAAAATAAAATAGAAAAAAAAACAATCACCAGTCGAACAATAAGGCTGAAACCCCGATTTCAACAAGTTATAGAAATTCCATTTGATGACTTATTAATTCATAAAAAGCAAATTCTTCCAGGCATTTATCTCGGCGAGAGCCTGACCCGAGCCCACAATTCAAATATCAAAGTTCTAATGATGAATACCTTAGACAAGGAACAAGACCTAAAGAAGACATCAATATCGAGTGGGACACTCTGCACAATTTTAGTTTGGTAACTGATAAACCGAACGACAAGATTACAGTCAGACTAGACAAACTCAAATCAGTCATAGACCTGGATCATTGCAACCGAGAAGAAAGAGAAATGGTGTTTAAAATTTGCAGAGACTTCAATGACTTATTCTTTCTTGAAGGCGACAAACTCTCGTGTACAGAAGCTTAAAGTCATAGAATCACAACTGACCAATATAAGCCTCCATTATACGTGAAACCTTACCGACTTCCTGATGCAAACGAAATGCTAGAGGAAGGAATAATCCAGACTAGTGCAAGCCCGTGGAACTCCCCTTTGCTTCCGGTTCCCAAGAAACTAGAAAAAGAAGGCAACAAGCGCTGGAGAGTAGTGGTAGATTTTCGTCGGCTAAACTAATTGACGATTGCGGATGCATACCCACTACACAACATCAAGGATATACTAGATCAACTTGGCAGAGCAAAATATTTTACCACCCTCGATTTGGCAAACGGATTTCACCAAATCCGTATAAACAGAGAAGATAGATGCAAAACGGCATTCAGTACCCCTTATGGACATTACGAGTACAATCGTATGCCATTTGGCCTGAGAAACTCCCCAGCAACTTTTCAACGTCTGATGAAGTACAGTACTGACGGGTCTACAAGGATTCGATTGTTTCGTATATGTCGACGACATCGTCGATTTGAAAGATCACAACGCCAAACTAATTCGAGTCTTCAATCGGTTACGTCAAAATAACCTAAAACTCCAGCCCAACAAATGCAATTTCTTAAAGAAAGAATTTATATATTTACGTCATATCATTTCAGAACACGGCCTCAAACCAGATACCGAGAAAATTAAAACAGCTAAAATATTCCCCACACCTAAGTCTGTGAAGGGAATAAAATTGTGCTTAGGATTCGTAGGTTACTACAGGAGATTTATTCAAAATTTTCCTACAATGGCAAAACCATTAGCTAAACTATTAAAAAAGAATGTCGATTTTAAATGGGATGCATTCTGTGACGAAGCATTCCAATCCTTTAAAAATAAATTAATAGAACCTCTTATCCTATCTTATCCAGATTTTAAAGAAGACTTCATAGTAACCACGGATGCCAGTGATATTGGATTAGGTGCGATCCTATCCCAAGGAATAGTCGGCCAAGACAAACCAATTTGCTTCGTCAGCCGAACACTGAACGACGCCGAAACTCGGTACAGTTCTACGGAGAAAGAATTGTTGGCTATAATATACACCGTCAAACAATTCCGTCCGTATATATATGGACGCAAATTTAAAATATGTACAGACCACAAGCCCTTGCAGTGGCTTATGAATCTTAAAGATCCACCGTCAAGATTGGCACGATGGAGTATTCTACTCGACGAATACGACTATCAAATTATTTACAATGCGGGAAAAACCAATTCAAACGCAGACGCATTAAGTCGATTACCGATCGAGAAAGAAAGTGTAAAGCAACACACTGTACGTGTAACCATCCATAGTCAAAACAAAATCGGGGAATCTTCGCAAGTAATATGCCTTAACCCTCCAGAAATTCAAGTTCTTTCCAGTCTCAAGTTCTTTCCAGACGGCATCAATTTTCACGGACAGACTAGCTAAATACAAAATCATAGTATTGCCAATAATAGACTCACCTGACGAAGAGATGTTGAATCCAGATCTCCTCAGTTTAAGAAACCACAAACAGCACATATTCATGTTGTCACTCTCCCATTACCGATCAGAAGTCAGTCTGACGAAAAGATGCGACACCTTGTCTGAACGACATCAAAGAAACATGTACGAAGGAATGTTTTGAAACTAGAGGGTTCTCTCTTCCCGCAATATGGAAGGACCACAGGTTAATTTTCAAAGACCTTATTGAAAAAACCTTTCAAACCCTAAAAGTATACGCGAATTACTCATTGAATATTACGACTCACCACTTGGGGGACATCTAAATGATCAAATCCAAGTACTACTGGCCCACAATGGCAGCAGACATAACTGAGTACATCCGAAAATGTTCTTCATGTCAAATAAACAAAAGCAGGAAAAACCCACCATTACCCATGTAGATCACTACGACTAGTTCAAGACAGTTTGAAAGGATCGCACTAGATATAGTTGGACCTTTACCAACAAGCTATGCGGATCACAAATATCTACTAACGTTTCAAGATGACTTGACTAAATACTCGAAGCGAATGCCTTACCAAATGAGGAGGCTCCAACAGTCGCAAGAGTGTTCGTCGAGAATATTTTGTGCCGACATGGCATCCAATTCTCGCTACTGACAGATCAAGGTGCCAATTTCTTAAGCAAAATGTTTACGCAGACTAACGGAGCACTCGAGCACAGTCACAGGACCCTAATAGAGTATCTACGCCACTACGTCAATCAAGATCCTCTTACATGGGATACATGGACTCCCTACGCGATGTTTGTGTATAACACAACTCCACATTCGAGCACTGGCTACACGCCTTATGAACTGCTTTATGGATATCCAGCCAACGTCCCCAGCAAGCTAACTCAACAGCCAAAAGTTTCATACAAGTATGAAAACTATGCAAACGAACTAAGGGCACGGTTACAATGCTGATGCCAGGGAAATGCTAAAAAGGAAAAAGGAAAGCTCCAAACAACATTTTGATACCAAATCAAATTTTAAAAATTTCAATGTCGATGATAAGGTACTGCTAAAAAATGCTAGAAAGAACAAGCTGTCTCCACTATGGGAAGGTCCATTTGAGGTAGTAAAAATTCTATCCAATGAGAACTCCATAAAGATCCCAAACCCCCAACTTCGATTAACAAACAAATGCATCAAACACAAAGATGGTTATTTTGGTCCCTTGAACCATATGTGGAAAACGAAGTCTGTCAAAATAGTATGACCGCTCACATCCTCCAAGAACCGGCAATAGTAACATTGTCGGGACGCTGTTACCTGAAAACCAAGGACTTCACCTTGCATGCCTACGACGAAAACTCGTCAATTATAAACACCTCCTTTATTTCTCCCCTGAACATCTCAAAATTCCTATCCAACTCCTCCATTAACGCCCTGAACTTCACGAAAACAGCAATAGTAAAATACTCATGTCAGAATGAGTTAGAACTCGTTACCAGATCAATAAATGATCTAAAGATAGAAGAATCAAAAAATTTCCCTATAGACAAAAATAATGCTCACCACTACATTCTAATCTACGCAATAATTACAATATTATTAATAATGGCCTTCCGCAAACAATATAGATCGTACAAACTCAAACATGAGTCAAACGAAAAAACTCTCAAAAGCAATAGTAACATTCCAATTAACGAAACACCAACCTTTATCCTATCCTCAAATTAAATGAAAAAAAGAGAGAATAAAACATTTTTCCCACCTCACTAAAAAAAAAAAACATTTATATGACAATAATCCAATTCAATAAGGTAAATCATGTAAACAAAAAAAAGTAAGATAATTAGAAAATAAGGAAAATCTATTCGTATAACTAATTTATTAGAAAAAAAAAGATAAAATCAAATGAAAAAAAAACAAGAAAATAACTTTATCGTAATTAAAGTATATAAAATATCCAATAATTAGAAGATTAAATCAATTGAATAAAAAAACAACAACCTTATCAGGTACTATAATTAAAATGTCGAATCAAATGTATAAGAAAAAAAAAACCCAAAACAAACTTATCATGTAATTAAAGTATACACAATATCGAATAATTAAAAGATTAAATCAAATGAATGAGAAACAAAAAAAACAACCTTATCAGGTATTATAATTAAAGTATCGAATCAAATGAAATGTATAAAAGAAAAAAAAAGTTTGACATGTAATTATATAAAATATCCAATAATATATACTAGAGAAACTTTTGTAACGTAAACCTTCACACCCACTGCCACTTTTTCAGAAAATTAACCTCTTCAAGGTAGTAATTTTCTTCTTATTAGGAGGATGGGGTGTAGTACTCCGCTACACTACTATATTCGCACCCCATGAACACCACCCGCATTTTCCAATAGCAACAAGTACATTATAATTCATACCCATAATCGTGATACAAAATCCAGAATAAGTGATTCCCATACCAACGTCATAACCCAGTGGAGAATACACTGTACATTATAATTCATACCCATAATCGTGACACAGAGTCCAGAATAAGTGATTCCCATACCAACGTCATAACCGAGTAGAGAATCCACTTTACGCTGCGACAAGCGTAACACTTGTAAACACTCCAATGCATACACCCTGAAGTGTGTTATATGGGTCAAAGGCAAAAATGCCGACTCGACAACAACGACAACAACATTAAGTGATGAAATACTTCAATGCATTCTTCCCGAAGTGTGTTATGTAGGTCAAAGCCAAAATGCCGACTCAACAATAACAACACAGGGCAGGCATTAAGTGTCGGCAGCAAGCCGTTGTATGCAAAAAAGGATCAAATTACCGACCGATCGTACAAACGATCATGGGCGCTGACACGTAAGGGTAACTAACTGGGACACTTGGAAAATTAAATGGAAATCTTATCAATAAATGAAAAAAATAAATGAATTATTTTGTACTGAAGCTATTCCGTAAGTAGACAAGCCGAATTTTGGATAAGATTTAATATAAAAGGCAGTGGTTGGGAAGAACAAAGCAGAGAGTAAGACACATTCCAAACAATAATGGTCGCAGCCGTTGGTTACACAGCGGGCCTTTAACTATATATATATTTCAATAAAAGAAAATATTATAAGGTTAAACAAAAGTCTTTTCTTCTCTCCGCTCGTTTACTCTTCTCCGCATTGATACGTTGAAAGCATGGTATACAGGGCGTAATATAACACCTCTACGGATCTAGAAAAGTGAAAATCTTTACCGATTATCTTCTTCTCACTTCTCATTTACTAACACTTACTAAGACTAACAGCAAGATGAAAAGATGGAAGGCCATCTTAGAAGAATATAACGATGGACTCAAGTATAAGCCAGGTAAAACAAACGTAGTCGCCGATTCTCTTTCAAGGCCTCCTCAAATAAGTGCCGATAGCTCTTCCGGAAATGTAATTCCTGTAGTCGAAACACCCATAAACGTATTCCATAACCAACTGTTACTTAAAGTATGTGAAGAAAACAGTTACCAAATTAGAAAACCATTCGAAAATTACACAAGATATATCTTTACCAAACCAGAGCACACAGCAACAGACTTAATAAACGCATTCAAGCGATATCTGAATCCTAACACTATAAACGGACTTTTGACAAACTAAGAAACTATGGGAAAGTTACAAGAGATATATCCGCTCCACTTCAAGGACTACCGTATTAGATTTACCCAGAAATTAGTAGAAAACGTTCGCAGCGAAACCGAGCAAGAAGAAAAAATTCTAAAGATATACCAACGCACTCACCGCAACGCCGAAGAGAACCGTATTCAGTTGTTAGAGAATTTCCACTTCCCTAAAATGTCGTCAAAAATTAAAGTCACAGCAAAACGCTGTGCAACTTGTAAGGAAAACAAATACGACAGACATCCCAACAAACCACACCTGAATCCTACGCCCATCCCCACTTATCCAGGACACACCCTCCATATCGACATCTTTTCCACTGAAAAACAACTTGTTTTAACACAATGAGATGTGTAAAATCAGACGGACTTCCACGGTCCTTTGAAGAGTTCCTGGAACGAGCCGTCAACGAATACAACTTCACTATCCACTCGACCACAGTTAGGAAACCAATAGAACTGTTTTACGGATGAATATCAAGACTAAACCAATTTGAAAAGACACGGATGACTAACATTGAAAGACTTAAAATTAAACATTAAAAATATACGATACACCATAAAAAAAAGGACAAGTTATTTATGTAAAGAATAATAAACGAATAGGCTCGAAACTTACAGGTAGATATCGACAAGAAATTGTTAAGGAAAATAAGAATTCTACAATAATAACCGAATTCGGCAAAATAGTGCACAAAAGTAATATTAGAAATGAACCTTTATCTTTCCAGATATGCTTTTTACACTACTAAACCAACAGTTCAAATATTGGACTTTTCAAATTCACAAGTAGTAACTTTCCACATTGGACAGACGAAGATACGGGATGGAAACTTTAAACTAATACACGTCATTGACTTAGACCAATACGAACAATTCATATCGAAAATAACTCAAGTCCTTAACCTTGAATCAATCCAAAACCGTAACATATTCCCTTTACTAACATATGAGTTGCAACAAATCATAAATCTCTTACATAACTTGAAACGGCGAATAACAAAACGGTCTTTCAATTTCATTGGCAGCGCATGGAAATGGATTGCTGGCAATCCAGACCATGATGAATATGTCACCATTAAAGCAAAAATCACAGATGTTCTAAAAAAATAATAACAAGCAGGTTGTAATAAACCAATTATATAATGAGTGGATGAATAATATCACTAAAGTTCAAAACGACATTCAGAAATTATTAAAATTTTAATGTAATGACAAATCTTCAATAAAAAATTAAACTTGTAAAAGAAGAACTAGAAAATATCAATTATGCCATTCACTGGGCTAAATTAGGCACGATCAATTATTTTGTCAAAAAATTAAATAGAACTTACTAAAAAATATTTTAAATAAACAACTATTGCCCTACAACACAATAGAAGAAGCTTTAGATTTTTCAGAAATAAAAGTTATAAGCAATAGTTCAACTATGCTCTATATTGTAAATATTCCTTTAACAACAAATGAAATTTATGAAAGTCTTGTAAAAAAGCCAATAAAAACAAATAACATTGTAACAGAAATTTTATTTAACGTATTTCTTAGCAGTAATGAAAAAATATATGGAAGAATAAAAAAATGTAAAAGTTATAACTCTTTATCTATTTGTGCTTCCAAAGACATCGTTAATATTAGAAACGATACATGCATTCCTAGCTTGCTTTACAATCTATCAGCTATATGCAACACCGTTAACGGTCACCATATTCCAACCATAGACGAGATTTCAACAGGCAACATATTGCTAAACCAGTTTAACGGAACCCTAGAATCCGAAAATACTACCCACAACCTCAATGGAACATTCCTTATAAAATTCCACAAACCACTATAACCACTATAAATGTCAACGGTTAGAGCATTACCGGCAATACTTCAACCCAGTCCAAAGGAGAAAACGTACAGAGAGTTATTATCCTTAGAGATGATAAAAGATCTTCACATTAATAACACCAACGAAATCTGACTATTACAAACAGAGAAGAAAACGCATCAAATAACCACCTACTCGCTCATCTCCTGTCTCGGAATACTCGCCACAATAGCCACCACCTATAGGCTTCTACCTAAACGAAACAATAACAAGGTCACTGTCCAAATCCCAGAAGAAAAAATTTACAATATTTATGAAAAGCATACCAAGGCAAGAACAATGGAGTCTTCCAACGCACCACAATATCTTGAAATGTCGCAGCAAAGATTCAATAACCTCCCATATTTTTAGCGATTGCGGACAATCTCATTTAAGAGGGGAAGATTTAACAACAGCAGACGAGGCAAACAAAACCAGCACGCGCGAAACCCAATTACTAGAAATGCTGACCACGCTGCTTCCACCCCACTAACATGGAATGATGACCAATTAGCTGGTGCAATCAATGCACATCGAACAAACAACAGCAGAAGCTGAGTTAGCAAAATTAGATTATAAATATAAGAAATTCAATAATCGTTAAGTTACGAGTTAAGTAGTTCTAAAGTATTGAGAAACAATAAAGGTCAAGGCATTCTGCCTTGTAATTTTTTTTATAATAAAAGTGGAGCATTTTAATATAATAATAATGATATCATATATAATAATAATAATATTGTGACAAATGAGCCACATCAATACCCAATAATATTGTAATACCAACTGCATGTAACGAAGTGATTAGCAGGCATATGCAAGTGTAGCTCTCATGCAAGGGAATAATCTACACTGCAGGAAATGGACTACAAAGGTTAATAAAACCTTATTGCCCCTTTATTACGTATTGTATCTAGAAATGGTGAAACTAATATGACAAGCTATAGGTCTGAGCAATGCGATCTGTTTATTTCTCAATGCCCTGAATTTATCTTAACTGAGCAACGATTATCTGACCCAGTTCGTGCAAATCTTGTACCAGAGATAAGGCGGAATGCAATTAAAACTTAAGTTGAAACCTAGATAGCTAACAATCAACGCGAAAACTCATGCCGACTGGAGAGGACCCATCATCTAGCTGATACTGCTCAAAACAATAACAATGAAATCAATCGTGGAGATAGATGCTCGAACAAGAAATTCGATCTGTGTTTGGAAAGTAGAATACTGATCTACGCAGATCAATTGAGAGGACCAAAGCCTACCTAGCAGGTAATGAATCAAGATAACTATGGAATAAAATGCACTAAGTGATATGCACTAAACACCGCTATCACTCTGGGTATGAATCTAATAATCACACAAAAATTAACCGTACAAATATCAAAACAAAGTAAACATAAAAAGTCATTGAGCAGACGGGAAAACAACAAAGCTTTTAGTACCAAAGGGAAAGCATTCTCAGAAACTTGATGACTCACAGCGCAACGACAAATGATGAGATAGCCGACATTAGTGATATCGAAAGTTTCTGGACAAATATCTGGGCTACCCCAAAACAGCATGATTCCGATGCCAAATGGATAAAGGAAGAACAAGAAAAGTTCTGCTGCATACCAAAAATGACAAGTGAAACCATCTCAATGGACACTCTTAAAGAAGTCCTTATAAGAGCCCAGACATGGAAAACTGCCGGAGCTGATAAAATACAGAACTTTTGGTACAAACGCTTTTGTATCTACTAAACGAAGCTCTGAGGAGTTCATTGGAGTTCCCAGACTACCTAACTAACTTATTTCTTACCCAAAAATATTGGCTTCAATAGAGACCTCGCTAATGGAAGGCCGAGAGCGTGTCTTCCAACCCTGTACAAAATTATGACAGCACGTATAAATAACATAGTCTACAAAGTTTTAAACACGCCAAAAGATTGCGCGAGGAACAAAAAGAATGCATCAAAGGAGCCCGTGGCTGTATAGACTATAAAAAAGCTTTCAATAATGTACCGCACACTTGGTCAATTTTAAAAATATACCGTATTCATCCACAAATAATTAAGTCTCTCGCACATAGTATGTGACGATGGAAAATCTGTATGGAGATATTTAAAAACGGCACTACGATGAAATCAATTCAATTCAATTCTTTATTGATATCATAAATAATTAGCATTTTGATATGATTATCTGCAAAGCCTTAAGAGCTTATTTGCAGAAGACTAGTTACATAATGCTTATAATCTTTTTACTTTGCATGATTTGAGTTGAATATACATATTTCGACTTAAATTCCAAGTTCATATTTTGTATATAAAAGATTCAAAATACAAAAGAAAAAAATGTGAATATATTGATACATATGTTGATATGTCATTCTAAGTTCAAAAAGTACTGTTTCGCTTTTTTCAATAAAAGAGGCTTTGAGAAATCGCTTCGAAGTTCATTAAATATTCATTACTACTTCATATCGTCTTCGTCCGTACTCATTCCAGTGTCGCGGGATGTTATACCGTCCTTGTTGTCTTCTTCGTGTGTTGAAGTTATGTTGAGCTGCTATTTTGTAAGTATTATCATTCCAAAATCTCGAAATAATTCCCATCTTATACAGCTGTTCCATGTTAATCATTTTCGTCTTATTGCTGATCTGCTGTCGGTCGTGATGCTGCCCTGTTTTCGCAAGAATTATTAATTTGTAGATTCGTGTTTGTATTTCCTGCAGTGATTGAATCTGAGGCGCATTTCCCCACGCTACTATACCATGTCGTAAATGAGATTCTACTACCCCAAAATAGCTCTACCTTAGAAACTCCACCGATCAAAAGTTCATGAGATGGAACAATGCACTCTTATTTGGTAGCTCCATTTAAAATTGTAGTCCATGATAACCCCTAAATATTTATAGGTTGACACATTTTGAATAAAAGTTTCACATCCGTTATCTCTTTGTAGTTTCATATGGTTCCCTGCATTATGAAGGCATTTGGCATCATGCATTTTCATTATTATTGTTGCTTTTTGGATATGTGGGGGGCGTATGTGCATTATTTTTGTTTTCTTTGCGTTAACTGCATTGAATTCCTCTTGCATTATTTTTACTGCCGTTTCCACACATTTATGATTGACAACTATCGCCGTATCATCTGCATACGCATATCCTTTACTCTGCCGAAGAGCAGAAAGTTTATCATTCACATATACTATAAAAGCAATGGCCTGCGTTTTGATCCTAGCGGCACTCCACACAGTGTATTCTCCGGATCGCTATTATGTTCTTTAATTTTAACTTTAAAGTTTGGGTTTTTAGATAACTTTCAAACCACCTCAGTATGATTCCTCTCACGCCGATTTTGTCTAGCTAGAGTAGTATATTCCTGTGACTCAGGGTATCGGACGCCTTTTTAAAGTCGATGAATAAGACTACTGTGTTTTCTGACTGTGGTTTCTGTCTCGGCTGCTCCCAATAGTCGATTAATACTTCTGTTTTTCATAAACCCATACTGCTTTTTTTCTAAAATGTGGATATCTAGATATCGGTAAAGCCTATGTGAGAGTACCCCTTTAAGCACTTTATCTATTACTGACAGAATAGAAATGGGTCTACTCGTATAGTTCAATATGTATTTTTTTTACCACTTTAGTATATTGGAAGCGCTATAGAGATTTTGAGCAGTTGAGGGATTTGGGATTGTGTTATGCTTTTTAGTTAACCAATTTACAGATTGTTGGTGATAGAAATTCAGCGTATTGTTGGAGGCCTTTTGGTCGTATACCATCTACTAGTCAAGCGATAACTGATTCCTGCAAACGTCGATCTCCAAGAAACTACTTCATGAACCTATCCCTTCTACTACCCAAGTACGGGATCTAGGAGTAATTTGTGACATAGAATTGAATTTCGATTCACATATTGACAGCCGACATTAGTGATATCGAAAGTTTCTGGACAAATATCTGGGCTACCCCAAAACAGCATGATTCCGATGCCAAATGGATGAAGGAAGAACAAGAAAAGTTCTGCTGCATACCAAAAATGACAAGTGAAACCATTGGAAGCGCTATAGAGATTTTGAGCAGTTGAGGGATTTGGTATTGTGTTATACTTTTTAATTAACCAATTTACAGATTGTTGGTGATAGAAATTCAGCGTATTGTTGGAGGCCTTTTGGTCGTATACCATCTACTAGTCAAGCGATAACTGATTCCTGCAAACGTCGACCTCCAAGAAACTACTTCATGAACCTATCCCTTCTACTACCCAAGTACGGGATCTAGGAGTAATTTGTGACATAGAATTGAATTTCGACTCACATATTGACAGCATTATAAATAAAGCTAACTCTGCACTTGGCTTTATTAAACCCGGGTCAAAAGAATTTTCCAACACTTACGCTGCAAAGTCACCCTATAAACTAATCCACATTCAAAGAATAGAAGCAGTCAAACGCAGTTTTATCAGTTTCGCACTTCGTGGTCTACCATGGGCCGATAAATAAAGATTACCTCTAGCAAACACGAAATAAAAATAAAATCTCCCCCGTCCACCAGTTCTCCTCGCCCCATTAGGTTAAGAATATCTTTGTTAGTTTTGAATCCTAGCTTTAAATTGTTGCTTGTTAATAAGCTTAATAAAGTTATCCGGGTTAGACCCGGGCCAATAATATTCCTGGTGGTTTTTTGTCACTTATTGTACAGAGAATATTTTGCACTTCTCTCACTGTCACTTCCTTTAGATACATCGAACGCGTTGGGCTAGACGTTGAGCCTATAAAAGTTTGCTGACTACAATGGTGCGCTATACTGCTAACCTCCATTGATAGCTGAGTTGCAAGCTTGTTCGAATAGTTTTTTTTGGATAAGACATCATCAAGGTTGAGGGGTATTCTCCCCAATATCTGATTAACAGGCTTCCATGTTTCTTTTGGTTTTGCTTTTGCAGTTCGAAATTTCTCCTTGTAATATCCAGATTTTGTCGCATTGATCCTTTTGTTTAAGACATTTCAAAAGGTTTTGTAATCCTTTTCATATTCTTGGTTCCGTCTATTATTTTTTTTGTTGTTGCCGCTTCTATTATATCCGTGTACCTTTTTCTAAATTGCTCGTAGAATTCGTTTACGCAGTCATATTGGTCTAACGCATCCCAGTTCATATTTGTCATTTCTTGTGTCACTTTGTGACTGTTAATGTATTTCTGCATCGTTTTGTGTCTCCTTTTTGTGATATTTTGTACGCTAAACCTGCAGTATATGGCATAAGGATCGGATATGTTTAGTTTTATAACGGCTGATTATATTGTTTTGCCTAAGACACGTACTAAGCTGTGATCTATCAACGTACTAGTGTTTCTCACTAGATCGGTCCGTGTGTCGGATTGTATGACGTTGCAAAGCCCATTGGTTGCAATCATTGATAAATAATTTTTTGCATAAGACCCATTCTGATCCTTGACATTGAGGTTCATATCACCTAGGACTACGAGCGTCTTTCTCCTTTCCACTAATTCAATGTTAGATGCGAACTCATGAATAAATTCGTTTATATATGGGTGCGGCGGTCTGTATACACCGATGATTGTGGCGGCAAATTCATCTCGCCGAATATTCAAAACCAGACTCTCATAAAAATCGTTATTTGGCTCAAATCCACTGAATCTATCCTCGAATCCATATTTAGTGTTATCTTTTAAAAAGACCACAAAGACCACGAGTATTCGCTATTAAAATAATTTAATTCATATACGCTGTTTTCTTCTTTATTTCAGTCAGTGTAATTATGTCTAGATCTTGCAGATAACCATTAATACTTAGCATAAATGAATTCCAATATTTTCTTGCTGATCTTATGTTGATGCATAAGATGTATATGTAGATGCAAGCACGAAAATCCATTTTTATTCTTGATGTATTGTTCGGTTTCTGTTTCCGTTTAAGTGTTTGGGTTGGATAAGTGCATGATTCTAAGTGTTGTGAGTGGAAAAGTGTCACCATCAATACGAGGTGAAATCCTCGAGATTGAAGAAATGCTGTAGAATGAGATTTACACATACCTAGAAACAGCTTAAGGCAATAGGATGCACTCTGCGAAAATTAAAAAAGATCTTATCTCCGAGTTTAAAAGGCGAATGCATAAAATCGAGAAATCCCAGTTAAACGGTAGGAATTCAGTCAAAGCAATAAACACTTATGCCATACCGGACCTACAGCTTTGGTATAATCAAATGGTGAAAAAAGATCTTGTGGATATGCAGCGAAAGATCCGCACTTTATTGACTACATCACCATACGAGTTCCTGTATAGAACGAATGTCGTTGCCACGGAGAGAAGGAGGTAGGGAAATTATTAATCTTCAAGGCATACATGCTAGGCAAATATTTTCACAGACTTTGCAAAAGTAACTCTTGAAGCTGACGACTACCTTACTCCACTCCACAACCTAAAAAATCAGCCAGCTGTACAAAAACCCAACATGGAGGCCCGAAGAAGAACATGGGCGCCAAACCTCTAACATACGTGGAAGACACTTTCAAGCCGTTTGGACCGAACATGTCGACACAGAAATGTGTCAAACTAATGGCTCCAGGTAGGAGAACTGTTTCCCGAAACAGAAGGCTTCGTGATAGTCATACAAGAATGCCTTGGCGCTACACGAAATTACACGAGGTTTATTCTAGGGGATAATACCGTAGAAGATAAATAAATAAATGACAAGAAATACATTTTCGGAAAACCTAATGAGACAATATAACACATCATCTCAGGATGTACAAATCTAGTACAGGCCGAATATCTCCGAAGACATAACAATGTCGCTAAGGTCTTCCACCAACAGTTATGTAAAAATGCTTGATTATTGCAAGAAGGTCAAGACCGTACCAATAATAATAAGTGCAACAGGACTAGTCGAAAAAATCTCAAGAAACACCTCAGAGACCTTGATATCAATGAGAAATAGCGAGAGTTCAAAAATCCATCATTCTAGACACGTGTCACATAGTTCGCAAACTATAAAATTAACTATGGGGTGACCAGATAAGAACGATAGGCAAAAAATGTACATAAACTCCAGAGAAAATAATCGAGTGGTGTTAAATCGTATGATCGTGACGGCCAATTGAAAAACGCTCGCCGTGAGATGACCCACTCGCCAAATTGCTACTTCAGTGTTGCGTCACTTGTATGGCATGTACCGTCGTCTTGTTGCAGCTACAGCTCGGACATATCGATGTTGTCGAGCTCTGACCACAAAAAGTCGGTTAACATCGCTCTATACCTGAGACCATTGACGATAACGGTGTCTCCTTCCTCAATTCGAAATAAATAAGGTCCGATGATGCCGCCATGCCATGCCACAGTCAATCAATGTGGATGCATTGATGGTTGGCTGAACATTTGTGGATTTTGTTCGTTCCAATAGCCGTAGTTTTGATAGTTGACATTGCTGCTGAGCCAAAAATGGGCCTCGATCGCGAATATGACGTTTTGGCCAAAATCCAGATCTCCGGCCAACATTTCCAGCGTCCAGTTAGCGAACTCACGGCGTTGTCTATGGTCGTCCGGTTTCAATTCTTGTGTCAACACAATCTTATATGGATGTAGGCCCAAATTCAACTGCAAAATAAGCCTGGTTGAAAAACTATCATTGCTTTCTGTTCACCCGTTACAAAAAAAAATTGATACATTTTTGTTCAATTGAAGGTCCTGAAAATATAACGTAGTTAATAATATAATATAAATAATAGAGTATAATATAATACAAACAATAGTAATAATTTCATTAATAATATTGTATAAAAATAGTAATAAAAATACATTATATGAATAATAATAAATAACATGTAACAAGTAACAATAATGTAAATACTAATAATAATATAAATATAATATAAATAATATAAATATAAATAATAAAATAAATAATAACCATAATACAAATAATAATAATAATATACATAATAATTATAACATAAATAATAATAACAATATAAATGAAAATAACATAAATAATTATAATTATAATAATGCAATAATAATAATATGAATAATAATAGCAATAATAATAATACATTATATTTTTTTCACAGATAATATGTGTAATTGGAAGCCAACTCCACTAAGAATTTAGTCTCCCCATTAAATGTTGAATGCCACCCAAACTTCTTTCTTTCTCTCTCTATCCCATAGCACATGCTGAGGCATTATAAGTGCATTTGTTCTATGTATATATATATGTATATATTGACTAAAGAAGTTCGCAAATAGATTAGCGATGGTTGTTGAGTCATCCGAAGACATATTAGAAAATTTGAGAGTTGATGGATTGCAATCGATTATTTTTCTTGTGTTAATAAATTGGTTGGATTTTTTAAGGTCTGAGATAATGGAAGATTGCTGAGATAGCTTTGGAAACGATGTTCAGCGAGTAGGGAGAAGTGATTGCAAGCTAGGGCGTAGTTTTGTTGGACAAAGTCAGAACCAGATTTAACGTATTGTTGCCATAACCTGTTTCTCTTATTTAGAAGTGTTCGAAGTTCTTTGTTATACCAGGGAGGAGATGACGAAGGATTTCTGCGTCGAAGAAAAGGAGTAGTTTGCCTTATATAGTGGAAAATCTTGTCGTAGAAGATAACTACAGCAGAATCTGCGGTTACCTTACTGTTTTGACGAAAACTGAAGTCAACATTTTTGAGAAGATTGTTGAGCTTAGTGTAATTGGTTTTACGGAAATCGAAGTGGAAGGAAGTTTCTGAAAGCCTCAAGGAATTATTGTTATTGTCATGGTGCAATTAGCAGTCTTATCCGAAGCATGCAATATGCACAATAGGTATGCACAATGCAATTCTTCTCTCAATGGCCAAACATCTGACAATTGTGATGATGGGTTATCTTGCCTTAAAATGTTATTTGATAATATTATTTGTGTGCGGAAAATGAAACGATATCGGTTTTTTAAATCAGTTAACTTTATAGAACCATTTTACAATGCTATTAAATAGCTATCGAGATAGTGTTCACATATTTTAGTTATTTTTTTATACTTAATTTAATTCATTTTTAAGGAAATTAGGGTTAGTACAATACAGACCGTATAGGATGACCTTGAAAGCTTTTCCACTCTTGAGATTGTGGGAGAAGAATGGACAGTTTTCACGTTTTAATTTATTGAGCACAGAATTATAAGATTCTACATTATCACAAATGATTTTAATTCCGATGGATAATTTATAGATGCAATAGTCATTAATTCCCAATAAACTCATTAAGCTGTGGACATAGTCATTACACTTTTTAATAGTTTAGTCGGAGGAACATTTTTTTTTTTAACTACTTGGCGTAATCCTTTCATCCATGTCACTCGAATCACTATCTATATATCACGGTCTATAGTAATTTGTTCGATTACCATAGTCTTTTTTAGGAACACTATTTTTAGTAACCATATTTGTTTAGCCGGCGATCTATCGCGTTTGTTTATTTTGCTAATATTGGAGCGAAAGTCAACCAGCAGGCAAAAACTCCAGGTTGACTGAAAAATTAAGAATGTATTCCAAACGATTCTAGTTTGGACATCAGCTGGTCATAATTAATTACATCAAAACATTTATTCAAGAACGTAATTCTTAATTTAAATTTTCTTCAAGACGAAGGACGAAAATAAATCAAGATTCAAAGTGGTAGATTGGCCTGAAACGAAGGAAGCCACGTTGGTTGTCTACAAGATACTTTTTGATTAAAAATTCAGTTTTATTTTTAACAATATTTCTCAATAATTTAGGAATTACAGAGAGCCTGCAAATTCCTCTGTAATTCCCAATCACGCTATGGGATCCAGATTTGTGATTGGCTACCAGAAAGTATTTCTTCCAAACACCAACAAAAAAACACACGTTCTGAGAGTGAGCAATTCAAAATCCGGAGCACAGCAATGAAAGTGGTTCACTATATTTATTGAGTATTATAGGAGGAATAAGGAATACGATCTGTGCCAATGTTTGGTGAAGGCTTTGGTGAGCCAGATCTTGAGAAAAACTCGAGAAGTCTAAATCAGTACACACCGCCATTTTATCGATCTTAAGGCCTCATATGACAGTATTTATAGAGACGAGCTATAAAGAGCCGTGTCTAGTCTTAGCATCCCTGCCAAACTTAACCGTCAGTGTAGAATAACGATGGAGAACCTTCGCTACTCGCTAGAAAGAAAACACAACATCTACGAATTGAACAGAACGTCACAGCCGATGTACATATATATGTATATATAATAATTTCGGCGTAGTAAAGGGGGTGGCCGTGGTTTAGTGGTACTAGCAATCGCTTATCACTCGGACGGTCAGGGTTCGAATCCTACCCATGACAAGTTTTTCATTTGTGTAATAGGAACTTAGTCAGAAAAATTCTGCGTGTGAAGGCATAACACTGACACGTACATTTGGCTGTTGTAGAGCTTCAAGCACAAAAAACAAGTGTGAGCTATTACCCTCGGAACACTCTGAGTGAAGAAAAAACTCTCCGTCTTATTCGGACTCCCACCCCTGGAGTGCTAATATCGAAACCAAATACAGCTGAGTTTCACACCAATACAAAAACAATTTTCCTTTCTCCTCCTTCTACCTTTCCGCCCGCGCCCTGGCAACAGTAAAAGGGTATCTAACCCCTTAGGAGCGCGTAAATTATAAAAAAAAAAACATAATCCCTCTTAGATCTGCTATCAATTCTGCCAACAACACCTCAGTAGAAAAAATCGAAAAGTCACAAAAGAAGACAATTGAGTAGGCCCCATCCCAAACAGATTTTATAAGATCTTTATCATCCCATCTCAAAGCATGTTCTTTATCGAAAGCGGGTGAGGTCATTTCGAGAGCAGAATTCCTCGTAAAATAGTTGTTCCCGCTTGAGTTGACGGGCTTTTGAGGAGAAGGTTCAACGACGAACTATACCAGCTATACAGCAACATCAATCTAGTCAAAAGCTACTCAGACTGATATAGCATAGATATCTAGAACGAACGGACACCAATGTTTCAGCCCACAGAGCCTTCTAATCTAACTTGGAGGGACAACGCAGTAGAGCCAGACTTCATATTAGGTGGTGCACACAATTAGAAAGGACATCAATCGACTTGGAATATGTAACTGGATGTATAGTTAGCTACAGCTATGAGCTAACTGGAGGTGTTTGTTAGTTCAGGCCTAGGTTCACCCCTAACTCTAGCACCACTTTAGTAAGTAAATAAAGTAAGTACATATGTAAGTAATATATGATTTTCAATTGCTTTATTTTTGTAAATTCCTCTACTTTTCATGATATCGCTTTGAGTAAAGCTGAAAAACAATGAAACCCCGGTTCTGTTCTTGGTGTCTTCAAAATGTCAATGATAGATAGCACTTTTGGCTTCGAATATGATATTTTTACTGAAATGTAACATCACTTTGTTAATATTGCAGTGTTTATATCTTTAAGCCTGCTTACAATAAAAAAATATTATATCGATGCAAATCAAAATAGCTTTTGAGATAAATTGAACGGAGTTATGTGTATATGAATATACAATATATTGTTACGAAACGCAAAGAAAAAAAACAGCAGAAAAATAAAAAGATTTTATTTTATAAAGAAATACTTAGCTGCTTCACGTTGTTTGTTATGGGATTTTTTGACAGATAAAATTGTAATTCTAATCGATTCAACAAATTCTTACACTTTTGTGAATCTTACACAATGTGAATTTGCTGATTCGACGTCTAGTACGCAATTTGAGGTGCATCCGTAACACGTTCCAATGTGATGAAGAAAATGGTGTCACATTCGCTGAGTTGTTGTCATGTTAGACGATAAAGCCAAAGTTCGCCTCTTCCTAAGGAAAATGGAAAGCTTCAGAGTATACTCGGTATACCAATTTAGAAATACAATTGATAAGCTAAGCAATATTTTTGGTAAGTCTCAATCAAGATTTAGTTGCTTTTAGACAATTGAAAGTAACTTTGAAGACTTCACAATATACGAAAGCAATGTCAATAAATAGTCCGAACAGTTCGAGTTAATTAAACTTACCAACGAGCAGTTCAAGTGTCTGATTTTCGTAAAAGGTTTGCAATCGAAACAGGTGACGAATCGAAAATCACACCAGAAAACTTACCTTTGGAGTGTCAGCGCATCTCAAATCCAAAGCAAAATACTCAACAATTGGAACTATAGATATCAAAGATACTCGCTACTCGTATATTGCATTTAGAAATAAACAGCAACATAATATATAAAAGCATAAGGCAGCAAGTACGACCAAATTAAGCGGACAAAGCACATCAAGGTAATCAGTATCGAGATCTCCATGCTGCGGATGTGGCGAGATGCATTTTTCCGAAAATTGTCTCTTCAAAGATCACACGTGTTCACCATGCCAGCAACGTGGCCACAAAGAGAGTTACTGCACTTGCTTTTCAAAGAGAGAAATCAATAAAAATTCAATTTCTTCATATTCATCTCGAAGTAGAAAAAAAACTTGAATGAAATTTAATTTAGCCCCCAACGCCCCCATTTATGTTGCTTAATGCAATCTTAAACTAACTTAAAAACTAACAAGAGTTAAGGGTTAGGAAGTAAGGGAATGGTTGAGGAGATCAAATTTAAGACGAGGAGTGCTCAGGTTAAAATCAAAAAGGGGGAGGTTTGAGTTGACCTTACGAGGCATGCGGAAGATTGATTCGTTAGAGTCTTAAGAGGTGCGGTGGGTTGGGATATAGAAGAGATTAGAACAGCGAAAATTACGAGGGTTAGTGTTGAAGGAAATAGAATTGCAGATGGAAGCGCAGTCCACAGAACCGGAGAGCTATCGATGGATGAAGAGATTGTCAGCTACATCTCTGTGTTTTTCGAAGGTATTCAAGTGAAGAAGTTTAAGACGGTTGCGATAGTGAGGTAAGATAAATGGGTCACTCCAGGCTAGTCCACGAAGAGCAAATCGAAGCAAGCGACGTTGAATGTACTCGATTCGGGATATATGAATTCGCTGAAAGGGGGACCATACTTGGCATATTCAAGGAGGGGCCAAACAAGGGTAATGTAAAGTGAAATTGTCACATAAGGATTGCAAAATTCTTTAGACCAACGTTTGATAAAACCGAGCTATGAGTTGGCTTTAAGGATTATCTCATCAATATGCGAACAAGGTCGCGAAGGGATTGAACATGGGGTACATGTTGGTCATGCAGAAAATAAAGTCGAGATGGGGATTGATTAGACTTTCGAGACAAAGTCGTAGATTGGAATTTGGAGACATTAAGCTCAAAGCTATTTTTTAGACACCAAGTAGAAAATCTATCGAGGTCTTCTTGAATGAGAATAGAGTCTTGTGGTGAAAAAATAGTTTTGGAGAACTTAGTGTCATCGGCGTAAATAGATACGGAGCAGTGTTTGATAATCTTCTCAAGATCGTTTATAGTTAAAATGAAAAAGAAGGGTTGCCTTGTGGACACCAGAAGTGGCTAAAAACAGGGTTGAGAAGGCTGACCTAAAGCGAACGCTATAGTAACGGTTCTCCAGATAAGAACATATCCATTTTAACAATATGGGGTCAAGACCGAGGGAAGACAATTTGAAAAGGATCAATTGATGTGATATTTTATCGAAGGCCTTAGCGAAATCTGTAGCAATAACGTCAATTTCATTGCCATTTTCTAGGGCTGAAAGCGCAAAGGATACGAATTCAACTAAGCTTGTAGTAGTTGATCTCCCTTTTAGAAATCCGTGCTGACTGGGTGATATAAGTGACTTACACTGAAAGTTTAGAACTTCATACAAAAAACGTTCGATATATTTTCTGTTGCTCTAGGCCGTTGCATCAAATTCAAGACGAAAATTTATCTCAAAACCAATTTTTCGAAGGAAACGTCCTGGGACCTTTACATCATTGGCATTAATAGAGGAAGAAATTCAACTCTTACCGCATTGCAGTATAATAACGCCTGTGAACTTTTTTGATTGGACAGCACTAATAGTAGCCGTCCGAAAAGCTAATGGAGGAATCCTAGTACGTCCCGATTATTCAACGTATCCTCTCCCAATGCCTGATGATATTTTCGTTAAGCACGCAGGATCCAAAGTATTTACTTATTATATATAGATCTGTGCGATGTAAAAGTCCTTAAGCTGAACTATCCGTGCCTAATTCTGAGAGTGCTTCTTGTAGTTCGCTTGCAGTTTCAGTGCCTGTGTCTTCTTCTGTATTAGGTAGACCAGGCAGATGGTTAACTCCCGTCTTCAGACGTGAGAGAGCATCAGCCACTAAATTCGATTTACCTGGTGTATAAATCGATTCGTAGTTATACTCTTCAATCCTTGCTCTCCAGCGTTTGAGTTTCGCATTGTGATTTCTACTACTCAGTGCGAATGTCAGAGGCTGATAATCTGTGTAGATCTTAATCTTTTTTGCTCCATACAGATAATTTCTCAAATTATCCAGAGCCCAGAAAACCGCAAGTATCTCCTTCTCATTGGTTGTTGCTTTATTTCTCAAGAAAATGTTAATTTCGCAATTTTTAAAATCGAGTGTGCTCTTGAACAATTGAGTTTTAGAGATAGAGGTTTCATCTACCTGCTTAAAATCTTCTGAGTTTTTTCTTAAGGTATAATTCCAATAGGGACTTGACAACTTTGAATTTAATTGAGTGAACGCACTCTTTCACTAATTATCAAACTGTCACTATCAATTTATTCAGTAAACTCAACATTTTCATCGTGATAAATTACACGAACGAGTAACGTCTGCAAACTATAAAAATTTTGTACCGAAATTCGGAGTCAGTGACTGCAACTTTAAGAGCGTTAACTCAAATTTTCGGTCGTAATTCTCTCCCTAGTAGACAGGCAATAACAAGTTTAGTGCAAAAATTTGAGTCTACATATTCGTTGTGTGATGTTACTGTGTCAGTGAGACAACGGGTTAGTCGAAGTGTCGAAAATATCGCTGCCGTTCAGGCGTCCGTAGCAAACGATCCAAATCAGTCATTTCCACGGCGTTCTCAAGAATTAGCCATCGCTCAGACCACATTATGACGTATTTTGCGTAAGGATCTTGGTTTACAACCATACAAGATCAAGCTGACTCAAGAATTGAGGCCGATGGACCATCTGAAGCGACGTACGTTCTCCGACTGGGCTCTGGAGAAGATGCGCCAAGATGATGAATTTCATCGCAATCATTTTCAGTGACGAAGCTCATTTTTGGCTCAATGAGTTCGTCAATAAGCAAAATATGCGTTATTGGTCGTATGAAAATCCACATGTGCTTCATGAATCACCACTTAATCCACAAAAAATAACTGTTTGGTGTGGTTTGCATGCCGGCGGCGTTATTTTTTCGTCACGTTACTGTGAATGGTCAGCGTTATCGCGCCATAATTACCGATTATTTTTGGCCCGAATTGGAAGATATGGACTTGGACGACATGTGGTTTCAACAGGATGATGCCACAAGCCACACAGCACACGCTACAATTGATTTATTGAAGAGTAAGTATGGTGAGCGTGTTATCTCAAGAAATGGGCCAGTCGATTGGCCGCCTTGTTCATGCGATTTAACGCCGCTTGATTATTTTCTGTGGGCTACGTTAAGTCATTGGTTTATGCCAATACGCCGACGACGTTGGAAGAGCTCAGAGCCAACATTGAACGCGAAATAGCGGCCATTTCGGCCGAAATGTGTGGCCGAGTCGTTGAAAATTGGGTCCAAAGAATCGACCGCTGCAAACGTGCGCGCGGTGGCCATATGAACGAAGTCGAGTTCCATTCATAAATGTTTTAATTGTACTTCAAGCCGATAATAAAGTTTTTGAAATATCTCAAATGGTTTGCGTTTCACTTAAAAAAAAAGTAAAGTCCTTATTGGAAAACCCTATATAAGTTGGGGTTGAAAAAGTCTTGGTACTATAATGTAATCTGGGTACAGTAAAATAGGAAAGCTGGTGATCACATTCTTTAGCTTCTCAAAAGCAGCTTACTGCTCAGTACCCCAATGAAATACTACATCTTCCTTGAAGAATTTGTTTAGCTGCCATGTTAAGCTTCCTATAGTACCCTATCATACCTAGGAAGTATTTGATTCCTTTCGCGTTAATAGGTGTCTGCATTTTGACTATATTTTTTATCTTATTTGGATCCGGCTTCGGTAATAATATGTCCTAAATATTGAACTTCTTTTCGCAGAAATTCGCATTAATCAGGCTGCAATTTTAGGTTTGCAGCCCTTATTTGCTCTACATTCTCGAATAGTTTCAGATTGTGCTCAAATAAATCTTGTAATCCAGAAAATATATTGATCATAAGCCTTTCGAAACACACCGGAGTGTTCCTTAGTCCTTATAGCATCCTCGTTTATTCTTAGTGATCATATGGCGTGCGGAACGCAGTTTTCTCCATGTCTTTTTCATGCACGAGAATCTGATGAAAACCAAACTCAAGGTAAGGTCAAAGATTGTAAAGTACCTTGCCTTCCATAATTGATTAAGTATTTCATTGATGTTTGGCGGAGGATAGATATCAGCTATCGTCAACTCATTGAGTTTCCGATTATCTATAACCATCCTCCACTTTTTCTTGCCACTTGCATCTGCCTTTTAATAATACCGTCTTTTTTCAGTTCCTGTACCTGCCTCCTAGTCATGTATTTTGGGATACCGGTATGTTTTGTGAACACGGGCTGAGCCCCTTCGACTCATCGAATCTCATGTTTCATTGCATTGGTACAGGTTAGCTTTCATATTCAATACTGAATACGTCACTGTATTCTTTAATTATGGCTAGTATACTTTTTTTATGTGGTTAGTTCGACCACTCCCACAGACCTTAATTTCTCTTTGATCTTTTATCTCGAATTCTCATATGTTCACTCCAACAATTCTAACCAGACTCAAGTCAAAAGTATTCTCTGTGGTGTTGAACGCGGTGGCCACACAATAACTATTTCTATAGATATATCTATAGATATATAGATATAATAAATCTATCTTCGTCTAGGCTACTCCAATTTTCTACAGCAATCGAATTACTTTGGTTCTTCCACAGATAATAAATCTATAATAAATCTGTGGAAGAACCAAAGTAATTCGATTGCTGTAGAAAATTGGAGTAGCCTAAACGAAGATAGTTTTATTATCTGTGGTTCTTCCTTTTGGTACTTGCTCTCGACTTAAATACTTTAATGTAATTTCCTCAGCTTTATTTTTCATCACTCCCTCTTTATAATCAATAGAATAGCCCCCTTTTTTTACAAATCGGCTGCCTAACATTCCGTCATAATCACCTAGGAGGTAATTTTCTATAATATAAAATTTCACTGTATTTATCTTTAATTTTCTGTTTGACGGTGGTGCAACACTAATAGATTTACTGTTCGTTAGTCATGTGAGCAAAGTGGCTTTGTACGACCAGCTTTCTGCTCCTGCTTTTTCAAAGCATGAACTTATCTTTTTGACTCTGAAATTAAGCATTAATCGCTTGAGCAAAACTATCGAATATCATGATTTCTTCAACATAGATTTTGAACTCCTAGAAGAGTGCACAAGAGGTAGGAATTGGGATTACACGTATCATTTATTGTCATCAAATGATCAATTGCAGTTTTTAACTGAAAACATAACTACCCTGTATGATACTCATGTGCTCTTAAGAACTAAGCTCATTAAACCGAGTAATAAGCCACGGTTTACCCGACACATCCGTTTATTAACGCAGCAACGTGATGAGGCCTATAATTCCTGAAAACGTTACCGGTTAAATGAGTCCAAGCGAATATATCGTTTACTACGCAATAAAGTTGTTGGAGGAATACGTAAAGTCAAATCTCAAATGTACTCTAACCAGCTTAATACTTCTTTAATTGGGCGTCAGTTATGGAATAACTTACGGAACTTAGGCATCGGTAAGTCAAGGGGTGACCGAGTTAAAGATGTTGATGGTAATACTCTAAACCAAAAATTAGTTTCCGTGCCCTCGCTACGTCCTTTGAGTACTACAGAAGCTTCCTTTTCGTTTGCGGATCAGTGGGACGATTCTGGTAGCGGTAGATCATGCCGATGTTGTGGAAGGTATGCTTTCTATAAAGTCAAATTCTGTGGGTATGGACAAAATTCATCCCTCGTTTTTAAAAATTATTTTATCCATTGTACTGCCACACATAACCTATTTGTTCAATACAATTTTGAAGACAGCCGAGTATCCCAATCAATGGAAGCTGGCTAAGATCATAACCCTTCCAAAAAAGTCTAAAGGGGATGAATTTAGGCTCATTTCAATTTTGCCCTTTTTGTCGAAAGTGTTTGAAAGGATTCTTCAAAAACAAGTGCTCACCTAACGGCGAATAATATGATCACCCCAAACAATCTGGATTTCGTGAAAAGCACAGTTGTATAAAGGCCTTGTTAAGTGTCACAGAACAAATAGGCAGGCGTTGGACAGGGATGAAATAACTTTTCTGGTATTGCTTGATTTCTCGAAGGCACAGTTAATCATGATATTTTATGAAAAAAGCTTATTCAGCAATATATCTTCTTAGCTGGTGCCACTTTATTCCTACCTAACAAATAGGAAGCAAGCAGTGCAGGTTAGTTATATCTTATCCGACTTTCTCCCAAATGTTACCGGTGTCCCTCAAGGTCCCATACTAGGACCACTATTGTTTTCGATTTACATTAATAAGCGTCCATCTATAATCGAAAACTGCTCATCTCACATATATGCAGATGTCGTGCAACTGTACCTAAGCTGCCCCCTCGATCTTATTGAGAATGGCGTTTCTTGTGTAAATGAAGACTTAGAGAAGTAATCACATTGGTCCCAGTTAAATGGCCTTATTTTAAACCCAAAAAAGTCGAAATGTCTGGTAATATCAAGAAAAAGTTTGGATCTCTCTTATTTTTATTTTATTTAAGTTTAACATCCGAGCTCCAATTTTTTGTCAATGCCGTCCGTCAGTGGAATTCTCCACTGCGTTACATTAAAGAAGCACAGAACGCAACAAGCATTAAAGAGATGTTAAAAAAGCATTTTTTAGTAAATTTGTTAATTTAATTTCTAATTGAAGATTTCATTTATGTATATCAATTAATTCATATTATTAAAACCATTGTTAAAATCTTACATTAGCTCTCTCTTGTAAAATAAGCTTAAGGCAAAATTATAAGATATTGTATCTTACTGCCTTTAATCAATCACAAGTAAATAAATAAATGAATAAATAAATAAAATAAAATAAAAATTACTAGCAGCGTAACTCGCAGGGAAAATTGATGCGCTGTTAAATCTACTATTTGGCTATCTCGTGTACTAACGCATGTAAACCCTACTAGTTTAACTCTCCTATGTAAACCCTACGTAAGTATGGGGTTATGTATGGAGTGTGGGGTTATGTATGGGGTGTCATATCGTGTAAATATCCTCCGTGGCTTTGCTGGCACGCCCCTTTTGTCCACATTTTCCATAACAGTTTTGCATAAATGTGGTTTAATTTCGTTTACACAGCTCTCAATTTCGCTCCATCAAAGAGTGAGTGTTCGTAGGCTTGTTGGCATAAACCATAGACTTCAAAAAACCCTCAAGAGAAATCTCCAACGACGTTAAATTGCATGATCTGGGCAGCCAATTCTGATCACCAAAACGGGAAATTACATGACCAGAAAATGACTCATGCAGTAATGTCGCATTTTGAAAGAAGAAGATGATGTCTCCAGCCCAAAATCCGCAGAAAACAGAGACACGTTGTGGTGGCGTTTGCTTCTGGATTTTCCTAACCCCTAATTCGAAATTTTGATTACAAATATTATGATTAACAAAGTCATCAAGATGAAAATGAACCTCATCACTGAAGATTTGAATGGCGAACTATGTCTGCCAAATATTCATCATTTTTAAAATTTTTGTTAACCCTTAATGCTGATATTTTTTTTGTCGGCTACACTTTACCACACAAATGGCGCACAATTCAAATCTTCGACACCTCTTATATCTATCAAATAATAGCCCCCTTTAATGATCCGTAAAGTAAAATCTTGTTGCGCTTAAAGTTTGAATATTTTAACTTGTAACATACGTACGAGTACATGCATGTATTGCAAACAAATAATCTGGTTTTGAATGAACGAACAACTTTATTATATTTCGTAGGTTGTTGAGATGATTTAAAATAAAATGCATATTCATAAATATTAATCTTAGAATTTATTTTATATCGACTTACTAAATCTATTTTATAGAGTATTTTTACTTTCAAAATTTCTCTATTATTAAAGTAACATATTTCATCACATATATATTTTTAGGAATTATGCAACAAGACAACGCGGAACAGGTGATATTGGACCCTAAACTCATTGCTAAACATTATTTGAAAACATGGTTTTTTCTTGATTTAATTTCTTCAATCCCGCTTGATTATATATTTTTAATTTTCAACCAAGTAAGTAGGAAACCTTTACAGATCTAGATTCTTTAATTCAGATTATGAAATTCCAGGATTTTTCCGACTCATTTCAAATCTTACATGCCGGTCGTGCGCTGCGAATACTTCGCTTGGCGAAACTCTTATCTTTAGTTAGATTGTTGAGACTATCGAGGCTAGTCAGATATGTATCACAATGGGAAGAAGTATATGTAAGCATTACTGAATTAATTTAAAAAAAAACAAAAACTATTTTCACATGTTAGTAAGATTTAATTTTTATTATGTATGCTAAGATATGGAATATCTCGTATACTGTTCTTTGAAGCAGATTATACAATATACTATATTACACAATACATATACGTACAAGAATACTCCTATGTGCATTTGGATGTATGTATGTAAATAAGTTTATATCACATACATATATATGTATGTATGCATGGGTAGGCACGTACCAACATGCATTTGCATAGATAGGTATGAATATATGACGTATGCATTGTGTATGCTCATTGTTTATGGATATTATAGGTACATTTTCATATGCATGTACATACATAAATCCATATTGTAAATCTCAAAAAGAAAACCTTGTAAATCATTTGCTTTTTAAAAGGACATTAAAACAAGATGTGAAGTATTATTACTGATTCTTAGGTAATATAATAATTTTTTTCTAAAAAGTTTTTTATTGGCTAGAAACAAATGCACGCTTTAAGAATTGCAAACATTTTTCATAAGAGAAACCTGGTCTTATAAAGAACTAAATATTTATATTGAGACATGCTAATATACGTACATATCTGCAACCCCTTTTAAATCTACAGAACTCACTAATGAAGCCGAATATCCTTATAACCTCAGCTTAATATTTGGATGCACACTCACATTTTTACATCTTCTGCCTTAAGGCTTACCTACAAATGTTCTGCTAATTTTTTTTTCATTTTCTTGTACATTCAACAATGTTGTCATGAACAAATTCCCATTTAATATATTTATTGTGTTTTTCTGTCTATACAGGCCATTGATCTCCTTTTATGTTTCTTTTAATGCAAATTTTTCGTCTTCCGAAGAAATATGAGTAATCCCTTGAATTATGAATTAGCTACTGTATCCACCACACCGCAGCTTAATATTGTACTTACAGCCTAATGCAAGCGTAGGGTGTTGGGCGGCGTTGTCTCTTTGCAAGCAAGGCCAAACTAACTTATCAGCTGAGCAAAAGCTTAGTGCCCCCGATAAGAACCCAGAAAGCACTCTACAGTCTTTTTTGATGAAGGAATACAGAAAGGGGGTTGAAATTATAGACGTCTTTTCATCTGCAACGTACGATTGCACTTATAGGAGACCCAACTATAGTCCTTACTGAGTACTCGGTCTGTCTTATGGATTTAGTACATAGTCCTCCCCTGAGCCCTGTCTAACATGTTCATCGGCGATCACTTTTCCTCCGATTCCATTGTGATCTGGAAGTTAGACCAGAATCAGTGAATTCAGACTTTCAACTATGTTTACATATTCCCAAGGTCAGAAATTCAAATGCACCTTTTGACTATGGGAATTGTTTTAACTCACAGTGTCACATTACAAATCTGGTTACTAGGCGTATCAGACTTTTGGATGTTTATAGTATTGTGCTTTTGAGAAAAGGGGGTTGGTAAAAAGTTGTTGGGCTGCCTTATCATATCATATTTCCGTCCAGTAATGGTCTTCAATCAGTTATTAATGAAACTTTTTATAGAGCTTATCACCATCCTGCAGAATGGTTTAAATCCCACATAAATATTGAGGCATATCCTTTCCCTTACAGTTATCAATATTCAGACAGAATGCAAATGCTGTTGTGAATAAGAACGTTAGAACCTTTAAAAAAAATTGTGTTTTCTTTTCTGTCATTTCGGAAATGTCCTTGAAGTTGCTGTTGACATTTTATTTTTTCAAAGATTTTCTGCATAGGTGATTCCAGGAACTTCTGAGTTTTTAAACAAGGTCGAGATTAACTAGTGTAGAGTTGTTCTCATTTGCTGAAATGAGCGTGTATTCTTTGGCCATAGCTTCAATTAGAAAGTGTAGGTAATGAATGGGAATGTTCAGCTTAAGTTCAAACATTTTATTATGTGCTGTTCTCATTGAACTCGGCGTGGACACACAGGCAGAAAATAAATGGGGGCGGCATACAGAGGTACAATACTTTAGGACTCCCAGTTGCAAGGTTCACCCACAGAGTAAGGCCCAATGCCCCAGTTTTCTCAAGGAAAAAAGGTTGCTTTTTATTTATTATAGGGAAAAGTACATTTTTGATCAATGGCTACCTCTAGAAATTTCGCTTTCTTCTAAAAATTAAATTTAATACGAGTAACTTCGCCGAAGAGTGCTGGATTTTTCAGATTTTCAGTTTTCTTTCTTTGATACTGTAGTACTTTTTGACTTTAACGTTAACCATTTTGTGCTAATAAGGTTCGAAGTTAACAGCCTTTTGAAGAGCAGAATGAATATTAAAACATAATTATCATTAACTTATCTCTGAACATAGAAAGAGCAGTTTTCAAAACATAGATTATTACACTTTTTTTTAAAGAACTTAACACTCAAGAGGGTATGACTACTGTTAAAATGCCGGAGCATGTGTTAAGTTTTTCGGAAAAATGGATAGAGAGAGAGAGAGAGAGAGAAACATATTTGAGCTCAGTGGTTATTTCTCTAGATGGGTGGCATCCAACATTTAATGGGGAGATTAAATTATTAGTGTAAATTGACTTGATGTTGTATTTAAGCAACCATTCACCTCACGAGATTTCAGTTGCCTGAAAAAATGTCTTTCGGTCACGGCTGGTATTGAACTCCGAACCGTCCGAATGGGAAGTCAATACAGTACCACTTGAGCCACGGTCACCCACATGTATTTTGGGATCTGATTTATTAGTTCATGTTATGAAAAAGTATCATATGGGAGGGGGGGCTATCTTCAACACCCACTAAGTTACAGGGTGGTTATCAGACGAGCCCAACTTGGTTGCTCTAGATTTAACACACTAGATGTTATACCTAAATAATTGTTGATGCCTACTTCTCTGAAGGAACTTTTCTAAACACCCGGTAAACAGTAGGTGTTGATGACACATTCCAAAATATCTGTACCCCAAACCGAGCGAAACGGTTTTTCGAAACAATCTACAACACTTATAAGTCCGTCTTATAATAGAAGTAAAAATAGTTTTGCCTTTGATATATGCTTATTGCAAAGAATATTCCGAAGTAAATTAGTTGGAAACTTTTATTTACAAAATAAATAACATACTAAATTTCTGTAATATACCCTTTAATTGAAATCATTACAAAGGTGTTGTACATTCGTGTTTCAAAATCTGTAAACTATAGCGTTCTCAGGATATTTTACAATAAATTTCCGTGTATTCACACACAATCACAATTTTAAGACTATAACCGTTTATTGAATTTTAGAAGTATTGTTCAGTCACCATTCACATTTTAATCTGATTTCTAAACGATTTCAAGTTATAAGGTAAACTGATATCTCATCTGGTACCAATATGAACCTCGGCTGCTTTTGAAGACTTTCCTTGAATTTGTTGTTTCTATCTTTCAAATGTTTACGAGGTTGCTTATACTAGCGACTTTATAGGATTTTCTCATAATTGTGATCTACATGAGATAAAAATAAATAAGTGCTATTAGTATTATTCACAATAACTTTTCATTCACGCTCTATTCATACCAGAGTTTGAGTTCGAAATTTGTGTGCTTTCCACCCTCCAGTGCATATATTCGGCGCATACAAATGCACCAAAAATAAACTCAATGTATTTATATCCAATTAGAACCAAAGCAGTATGCTTTGACTTGTCACGGCAAATAATAACTCTACAAAAACTGTGGGACCATATCAGGTGTGGGGAACAAATTTTAGACGGGAGCTCCCTCAAATGCCGAACGAGAAACTGACCGAAATTGAAAAAAAATTTAATGAAAAAATGTGCGAAATTAAAGATGAGCATGGCAAACGGATACAGAAACTCGCTGAAAATAACCAGCGGCTGGAGATTAATCTAGACGAATGGGAAAGGGGAAAATTGACGTCGGACGTATTACAGTTTGAACTACCTGAAGCAGCTGATGGAAATCTTAATGAAATTCTCAATATTGCAACTCCTCCATTTCACAACATTTTCCCCATTAGATCATCATAATCATTCCCAATAATTCCTGCATCGTCATTCAACTAGCTGAAAAGAGACAAGCAAAATCAACTACAGAAGTATATGCAATTCCGGACTCAGGTTAAGCAACATCGGTTTCAAATCTCTAAAAATCAAGGCTTGAAGTTATCTATACGAAGTACCACTCCATTTTGTTCCCTTTTAAATTAACAAAAATGAGCGCAGAAAATTGTATCTGGGCAGGAACAAAAATTTCCTATGAAAAGTTCCGATTGCTGTAAATCCCTAGGATCAATATTTTTTTTCATCTTTGTTAATTGATCCGATTTGGAACAAACAAATTTTGATTTTGAAAATTTTTTTCCGATTAAAAAGAAGTGAGTATCTATATATAACTCTACTCGTAAATAGAAATGAAATAAAGCGAACCTCTGAACTCATAGTATACCTGTACCGCTAATATTGATATTTTACTATTTTATAATTTGTCCACAAAGCTTGTAAAATTAAAAAAAAAAAAAGTTTAATTACCTTAGAATTCAAATTCATTTTTTCTTATTCTGGGAATAACAAGCCTCTAAATATGTACATTCCACCAAAATCACCGCACTCTAGGCAAAATATTATATCGTAAGAAATATGTCTTTTTATTTTTTTTTATAAGTTATTGAGGGTACTAAGCCAGAGGTAAAAGGCGCTTGCCTTGCATTATCTGTTAGATTTACATAATAATTTAAACGGCTTTTATTCATTATAAGTCAAAGCCATATGTTATTAGTTGTGGGTAGATTTTTTTCTGAAGTCAATCAAAAAAACTTTTATCAAAACAAAAAATCATATTTATTATGGGTATTTTTTGTTAAAACAACATATTTATTTTAGAAAAAAATATTTTTTTTCTTCCATTAACTTCTTTTAGTTTTAATTACGAAACAAACGATTTTTGCTAATCAAAATTATAAACTTCTATAATATTTAAAAAAGCAAACTTACTTGCATTCTTCTTCTTTATACGAGTAAATATATAAATTTAAAGTCTTTTTCTTTTAGCGTCAAATACCTTTGGATGTAATAAAAAAAAATTATTTTTGGGAAGTTAAAAGAACATATTTTACTACAACAACAAAATAAATGATCTATTATATAAGCTAAACATTTAGTTTATACATTAGAACAATGTTTAAGTTTTCGTCGGAAAGATTCGTTCGGTAGTCCGTAAGAATGAGTCTCATTGCCGAAAAGCATCTCTCTACGCAGAGTTGTGTAGCTGGAAGACATCTTATAGCCCTCGCGATCTCTTTAAGGTGTATGTAGTTTCCTGTGTATCTCCTTTTATACCAAACTTTAATAAATGAAGTATCTAGTGGCATTCTTTTTGGTTCTTTATAGGCTTCTAGTTCTTGTACCAACTTTTGATGTACCAGGGATGCAAAGTGGAGATTGTAAAAATGATGTTGTATCACTGTCTAAACATGAATTGTGTCCTCCTCTTCCTCCTCTACACTTATTCTGTTGTTTTTTGATAATGCAACGAACCACTTAGCAGTATTTCTCAATGTATTTTTTTGCAATAATTTGCTTACTAAAATTACGAGAAATAATGCAATGGAATCGTGGGTCAACATATAAAGCTGTCAAAAATATTTTGTTGTCAAAAAAATTAACCTCACGGTCTTCCATACGGGTAACAATGAGTGTAGCCCACGATTTCTCGGCATGATTTTCTTGAAGTTTTAGTTTTAACTCCATCCAATGTCTAAACAAATCACCCACTATTAAGTTTGATCTCTGTAAAACGAGTGTTATACTTCTTACTGGCTCAAAAGCTTTTAAAAATTAATTGCAAAATGTATATAGTTCCCCATGACCTGAGAAGCCACTTTAAAAAAAAACGGGGCAACAATTTTTAATATAAATCAGTCTTTCGACCATTTCGTAGGTTGAATTCCATCGTGTATTATTACCAAGGATACCTTGTTTATAGCTTATTGCCTTCAACTTTGTTAGGTTTTTGGTGTGCGCAGTTTGTGTGATATTTGTCTGCACTATTCAAGGCTCTCTACGCACGAGGATTTTCAAATAATGTCCTCCACAATCAAACACTTTGAATGTGTGCTGCTCAGCGCACAGAGTAAACATGGTCATCAAATATTACGTTTAGATCAACAGATGGAAAACTTTCTTCCGAATCAGAAACATAATCAAGTTCCTCCACCAATTCATCTACATGCTCGTGTTGCGGTAAAAGGCGAATTGCTGCGATCATATTACTCGCATTATCTGTCGTTATACTGAGAATTTGATTGGTCCTTATGTCGTACTTCGACAAAACTTCCATCACTTTCGGCTTGATGTTATTGCTTGTGTGTTCTTGATTCATCTCAACCATTCCAAACGTTTTAATTGCAATGGAGTCATTTTCAGCAAACTTTATATTTATTCATCTATTCCTAGTACCTAAACTTCTATTGATCCTAGAAGCGCAGTCAATTTTGAGACATAACGTTTGGATACTCTACAATGTTGTGAAAATTCACTATTGGCATATTTAAGGTTTCGAACACCGGCTGCTTCAAATAACGAAGTGACTTGGAATCTAGTATTTTAAAAGGCATACCATCTTTCGTCACCAAATGCAGCAAAGACTGTAGAATTTCGTGCTGAGACATCTCGATGGTAATTTTTTGTTTCTGCGCACGAATCAGCGCAATTAATGAACCATCTATGTCCTCTTCTTGCTGATCTGTAAAAAGTTTGTTGTATATTTCCATGCGGTATCATTCTAAATGAAGTTTCAGGTTGCCCACTTGACTGCCGTACAGTTGAGCCCCGCACATTGGTTGTTTTCATTTGGACTTCTCTTTTTCCTTACACGTAATGACATCAAACATTTCGAATATTAGTAAATCTTTTCGCAGACCCATGATGTCAGTTGCGTTCGAAGAAATGTAAATTATTGCACTTAGCACTATTGTTCAAAGCTTGGGAAGTGGGAACAACTCGCAATTTAAAAAGTGTTTGTGGACGAAATAATGAGCACGACACAGATAATGAATTGTCAATTCCATCAAAGCTCATTACTCGGGCCCTTATTATTCTCAATGTTTATAAATGATTTAAAGATTTATGTCTGTTATTGTAATTTCTATCTGTATGATGATGTTGAAGTTTATTTGAGCTCTCCAATAGGGTTGTTAGAAGACGCAATAGTAAAGATAAATAAAGACCTATCTACTGTAGCATCATGGTCATCTCTAGGCCGATTATTTATTAACCCGCCCAAATCGAAAGTTCTACAAATATCTTAGCACCACATCCACTTACTTAATACTCCACCTAAAGTTTTAAACAACTCGTACCTTAAAATTGAGACTAAAAAACATCTATGAATTATTGTATATTCAACAACATTTTGAAATGGAATGATCATTTCACGCACCTTAAATCTAAAATCTACTGAAGCCTTAGTACTTTATCGACAACTACCCAGCTTTACACGTAAAACTGAAATTAGTCAATTTATGGCTTGGAAACCTTTGCCATCTCCGATTTTAGCTAAATGTTGGATTCAACTCAGTAGCGCTATACATTTTTAACTTAAGAAAACTGTATCATATCTCCGCATATGCTCGACTGAAGGCCTGAATATTTATATGACAAGTAGTGGAGTGCTATTAGATTTATACCTCGAACGAAATCTCCAGTATCGTTTTATTGTTTACATTTGGACACTACATATGATATTAAAATGTTTATAAAGGATGCCCCTAACGATAATTTGGGAAATGATTCTTGGGTATATTCTAAGAAAAAAATCGTTCTACATTAAGGGTCTGTCTTCAATGTTTACATCATTTATGGGGGTTTTAACAAAAGGCTTACTTTGGTGTACCCTGACACATGTTAAATTGCTCGGTTAAAACTAATGGTAGAAACCTTGATTAGGACTTCATTTTTGGAAGAAATACTAGTCACTATCTTTTGTAACTGCGTTTAAATAAAGTAAATATCTTGTTTGGGTCTTCAGATATCCGATTTCTAAGCCTCTTTCAGGATTATTTTTGACGTTGAGGTAACTTTTCCCTAGAAAAAGCATAATAAACATAACGTTTTACTATTCTTTTCTTATGAACATAACAATAAAAAAAATATCATGAAGAAATTGGCAGAAAAACTCATAGATTTTATGATTCAACAATAGTTGAAAATAAGAGTGGCTTTTAAAAAAAATTAATAATTTTCCAATAATTTTTTGAAAAATGCAAAGCTATTCAAAAGTTTTTTTGACTACCTGTCAAAACCTTTCCTTACCCTGTTCCTCTCTCTCAGAAAGTGTTAGGTTTAGGGTATGAAGGCTTATTTAAAAAATTTACCAAACGAAAATGGTATAAAAGATTAGAAAAAAAATAATTCATCAGTTTAATTTTTTACTCCAAGGTTACAGTTACTTAGAAATGCTATTTGAAATTCACAAACCAAGAATACACAACAGGCATTACTTAGGCTGTGCAATGGAAGTTCAACTCGAGCGCGACAAAGATACCATGAACTTTATCCTAACCGACGACTTCCTAGTGAAGGAGTAAGAGTATTGGAAATATGTATCGAAGGCTTCGAGAAGCGGGATCAGTTTCAAATACACGACCTAAGCGGTAGCTCCACAAGTAAGAAGAATTTCGGCTGATGATATTGGAAGCTGTTACAACCGCTCCATCAATCATCATCAGACGCTTCGGTTTGCAATTCAATGTTTCCACCCATACAATTTTTAATGTACTGCATGGAAAAAACCTTTATTTATACCACCATACACCTGTGTAAGAATTGCTTCCAGATGATTTCGAAAAGAGGCTTGAGTTTTCTAACTGGTTGCTGGAGTGGAGCTTGGATGACAACGAATTTATTAGTAGAAATCTTTTGACAGACGAATCTCAATTTACAAGAGATATGATCACAAATTTACATTATCTTCATTCATGGGCTGCGGACAATTCACATACGACATAAATCATTTCAACACAAATTCAGCGGCAATATACGGGCAGGCGTAATTGGAAATAAATTAATCGGCCCCTTCAAACTACCACCTACGCTGAATTCTACAAACTAACATATGTGGAGTTTTTGCGAAATGATTTACCAGAATTATTGGAGGACATTCCACTGATTCAACTTGCTTCATCGTATTTCCAGCAGGATTGTGCTGCAGCCCGCTATGGTTGAGAATTGGCTAGATAATGAGTACGGTAACCGTCGGATATGCAGAAATGGATCAGTTCACTGGCCTGCAAGATCTTCTGATCTTACTGACTTGAATTTTTTTGTATGGGGAAGAACGAAAGATCTTGTCTATTCAACAAAAATAGCTTTAAGTGAATTCTCGAAGCGCCATTAAAAGTGAGGCAACAGTTACCATCAATAAACATTCGCAGTGAAACCCAAAAACGTGCTCTGGCATGCATACAAAAACAAGGAAAACACTTTGAGCATCTGTTTTGGTACACACAAAACTAAAATTATTCAAACCCACAAAAAATCATTTTCGAATTATAGTCTTTGAAGCTTAGAGAAAAAAAGGTTTTTTTTTTAATTTTACCTGCTGCAGGTATTTCTGGTTTTTTCTGCAAACTTCTTGATGATTTATTTTTATTATTGTTGCGTTCATATGAAAAAATAGTAATGTTATGTTTATTACGCATTTTCTGGAGAAAAGTGAGCTCAAAGTCAAAAATTAGCATGGCCAAGGAAAATGGAACAGGCTTAGAAATTGGATATCTGGAGACTCAAACAAATATCAAATTTATTTAAACGCAGTTACAAAGGATAGTAAAGTTATAGACAAAGTTCCTATAACATAGCAGTTTCCGTTAACATGGGTCAGGGTACACCAAAATAAGCCTTTTGTTAAATCCTCGATAAATGATGTCAACATTGGAGATAGACCCTTACTGTAGAACGATTTTTTCTTAGAATATACCCAAAAATCCTTTCCCAAATTATTCTTGACGAATTAGGACACCTTGTGTATTATTATTTTTCGCTTTTTATTTTTTCAATTTTTAAATAAATAATTGTTTATGTTGATATACATATACATACATGTTGTAACTTCTAAAGAGAAATTCTGTTTAGTATTACTACCATATACAATTTTCTTCAAACAGTGCTGAATAAATTATTTGCGTTTTTTATGAGCATACAATAATGTATGCTTTCTTGCACTTATTGTTTTAATTATTGCATTAGACTGAAAATAGATGTATTGAACGATAGTGATAATAATCAAGAAAATATTTGTTTCGTATGTGAAAAATTAAGATCAAGCTCCGTATTGAATTCAGACTTGGGAGAAATTATAAAAGCTATAAGATGATTGGCTGCTTAAGATATGCTTCTGGGAAAAGAGACGGGACTTGTTAGAATTTTTGAATGCTTCGGAGTTTGTTTAAGCTCAAGCAAAATGCAGGCAAAAATACATTCACAAAAAAGTAAAGTTTCGGTTCTGTCTGCGTATTCTCCACTTAAGAAAATACTTCGTAATACATATTCTTTCGACTGATTTCAATTGCAAAGATAATTGTTTTATTTGTGGAAAATGAGCTGATGAGATGAACGAGGAGAAATTAAAAAAAAAATTATCATCATGCAAGCAATGTCGTTTTTAAAGTACGAGTAACTGTTCTGGATTTAGTTCAACAAAGAATTTATACAGAGAGGTGCACAAATTGTCTCCGGTGTAATAGATTACGCCGATCGACGCTAAATACCATGCGGATTGTTATAATTTCTTATGAGATGAATTAAAGCGTGTTGGTGAATAAATATATCGAGGAAAATGATTAATGTCGATTCTTATTTCAGGAATAAAAAGATATATTGACAACGGAGCACATTCCTGATGAGAAAACGATTAAATCGAGATATTGTGACATTTTGGAGACAATATCGTATTGCCTAGTAAATTTGGCTCCAATACAATACTCGTAATACGTTTTAAAAAAAGTATCACGGGATATTATCAGAGAATTGGTATAATAAAAGATTATTTTTTTATCAATTTTTAAATTAAATTATTACGATACTTACGAGGAAATCAAAGATTGAATACTGCTGGTGAGATTCTTCATAAATTGAAGATTGTAATGTAATGATGTTTCGGATTTAAAAAAAAGATAATGCGGTGTTTTCTATTTTGCTCGATGATGACTAAACTTTAGTTTTTTTACATGTTATAATTGAGGATGATGGCTTCAAGAAAATTTCGGGACTATGGTATTTGAAGAAAAATTAGTAAGACTTGAGAGTAAAAATGAGACTTCAAAATTATGGGTCAGCCATTTTCGAATGGTCTCAATATTAATCGATTTTATTACTGCCAAACGCACTGGCAATTGAGACGTACACGTACATACTATGTACCAAATCAGTTCAAATTTATTTGTAAAAGATGAAAGAATTAACAGCTAAAATGCACCTTGAAGAGATTTCAGTTAAACTCTAATGTCTTAGTTATTTACGAGTATTTTTCTTCATGTATGTTACAATATATTCAAAATTTTTGCGATTTCTTGTTCACACTTCAATTATCTTACAAAATTTAAATTTCTATTTTTATCGATCTATATAACATACATAACTATGTTGTACTTTGTGACCTGTTCTTTAAATATAATCTTTTTGTCTATTTTATAGTGGTCAAAGGGATATACTATAAAATGAACATGAAATTTATATATCACGGATCAGATCAACTTGTTTTTTTTTTGTAAACCCTGATTAGTTCTTAATGTTGACACGATGATGCCGTCCACATATGAGAGATTGTTACACTGTTCCCATCTTTAAGTTGCTTATCTCAAATTACCTTATCATTCATCAATATGACACATTCCATCAATATGCATCACTTTCTTTTTCCGTTGGTTCCCAGGCTATATTCGATAGATTATATCGTAGATGCATTTAATGTACTTGTACGGTTCGCTTTTCTAACGCACCATTTTGTTCACGCAAGTGCCCTTTATTGGAGTCGGAAGATTTTCTTGGATGTGATACCTTATTTCATGCGGTTTCTCAATAGTTTTATATCTCCTTGTATGTTTTTGTGTACTTTTAACTCCTACTGTGAAAGTCATCCACATAATCACTCACCTCTTCAAATTCTTGAGGTGAATTTATAAGAGCTATAAGCTTTTACTATAACCACAGGAATTCAGATTTAATTAAAAATATTAATTCATTATAACGATTACTTCATGACACTATATTTTGAATACATCTTCAGTCCTCGTCCCTTTTTATCGAAGCACAACTTGCAGGTTGTAATGCACTGCATATTTTCTTCCATGTTTTGAATAGTTTTCAATTTATTAGCATGCTCCAGATGCATTACATACCTCCAAACGAAGCAATCGAGTGGCGTCAAATAGCATTATCTTTTTTTTTAAGAACTTAACAGTCAAGTGGGTAAGAATACATTTATAATGCCTCAGCATGTATTAAGTTTTTTTTGGAAAATGGGAGAGAGAGAGAAAGAAGGATCTTTGGGTTCAGTGGTTATTTGGCTCCATGGGTGGCATCCAACATTTAATGGGAAGGCTAAATTGTTAGTAGAAGTAGGCTTGTTATTGATTTCATCTTACATGATGTTTGTTAACTGGAAAAATTAACGTCTTTCGGGCGCGGTTTGGATTCGAGCACCGAACCTTTCGATTTGGAAGCCAGTCCACTACCACCTGAGCCACAGCCACCAGTGTGGTTAATTCACTGGTTCATTTCTCATGTTGTCAGTAAATCGAGTAAGGTAATTCTTTCAATGGAAGTATGACACGTAACGTATTCCTGCGGAACTAAGTCCACTTCTTCGGAGAAATAATCACAGATTATTGTCCGGTAATGATGATCATTGAGTGTAACGCCAGCTCCGGCCTCAGTTTTGGGAACATCAGTACCGATAATGCTACTAGAGTGAAGACCATACATATACTTTTGTGGATGTAATAGAGTCTCATAAGTTCCTTCCAGAAACGTCCATTTTGCTTGTTATCATACCTACTGAGCCAAGAGTAAACCATGTACCTAAACACGATTTTGCGATAGAATAAAGATCGATTTCGAGCCAGCATGATTTAATACAAGTGAACGGCGAGAATTTTTTGCAAAACTTTCTAATGATTAACGGACAAAGGCCAAACTGATGTAATCGACGCTGAATTAATAACTCCTTCTGTGTAATTTTGGTGCGTTATTATCATTGCGTCATATCGACTAGAAGCTAACTCTGTTAGTCTATTATGAGGGCTGACAGAATCCCCTATACTGTCGGGAAATTAAAGATTTATACTCAAAATAAATTTGTCAAACATACTTTGTCATATCATTCTTGATATTTAAATAAAACAACAGCAGTGTGGATATAAAATTGATTCTAGCTTTATTTTGAAGCTACGTTCCTGCCATTATGTGTGGAATAGCACGTCATTCAAATGGTCACCTCGTCTTCGCTGGCCTTCTGGGACGAGGCTTATTTTTGGCTCAGCGGATATGTTAATAAGGAGAATTTCCGTTATTGTAGCGAACACAATCCATAAGTTTTCAGCCAGGCATTAGCGCATCCACAAAGATTGACTGTGTTGTGTGTTGTTTATGGCAGGGCAGCACCATCGGACCTTATTTCTTTCGAAGTGAGGAAGAAAATACCGTTACCATCAGGTCTCAGGTATAGAGCGATATTAACAGACTTTCTAGGGTCAGAGCTCAACAACGTCGATATATCCAAGCTGTGGTTCCAAGAAGACGGCGCAATGTGTGAAATTCACGTTTTGTATTTACAACTGATCCGGAAATGGCATAAAACGATGCATGAGGAAATGGCAAGCCTTACTGAATATTTTGACAGCTGGATGTCATTGGTAACTTCAACAGCTGCTGAAACATAACAACTGGAAAAATTATCATTGCTGTTTTGTTTCAAACTCAAACACATATGTAATACTTCATATTCTCCTCAATTTGAATTGCAAAGTGTTTCTTAGTAATAAAATGTAAACTGATCTGCGATGTTCACCGTGGGATAAATTGTGTTCCAAAATTCATAAGAATACTGAGTACACAATATTAGGTATTAAGTAAGGTAACATGACTGTAGTAATGTAGTTTCAATTCAAAAGTGAGTTTTATGTCAAGATGTGTACTGAAAAATGAAAAATATGTACAAGAAGCCAGAGCAGAACCATATACTAATACAACCCGGCGCAATTCAAAATTTTCTCCTTGAAAACTGGTTTACGCCGTAACTAATACTCAGGCCTATTTTATCAGAACTAATAGACCCTCTTTCTGCACAAAGTCGTTCGAAGAAATTTCCACTTTCGATCTCATGAACCACCACAAATTAACAACTTTAGACCAACTCACAACACAATAAAGTATATACGCAATATCGGTGGAGAAACGTCAGTACCTGACTGATAACACTGTTTGTTACAAATACGGTAGGTACATTAAGACCCGCATTTTCGCATTTTGCTGACAAAAAGTACCAAATCTGGACAACAATGTGTTTATAAAACCGCCCTCAAACCGAGCCGAACTCAAACTAAAAGGCAGCACATTTTCAAAATCTGGCCGCCATTTGGGTACCTAGGCATAATAAAGAATCACGGACACAAAGAGCAACTTGTTCTTCAGTCTCCCAAAATTAATTTTGATAACTTTGTCCAATGATGGAATGACTGCTATTCTCCTTCTGAGAGAGTTTTAGCGATACTTTCGACACTAGTTGCTTCAACTACAGAATGTATCTCAATAGTATTCAATACCAATGGAAAGCACTTATAGATATCTAATTTATGTACATAATATTAATGGACTTAAATTATAAAATAATTCTTTGTACTATATGTAATTTCTCTTGATCTGTACCTTATAATGAATTGTATTGAATAATAAAAAACAAAAAAAAAAAAACCAAATGAGGTTTCTACAAGAAGTCCTAACATGCATGCAGTGGTCAGTGATCAATAAATCGAGAACACATTTCTCACAGTCATTCACACTTATTAATCGCCGATTAATGGGATCTAAACATCTACCTGACGCCGTCCTAGTAGGTTCATTAATAAAAGACTCAAGACCATGAGAAGCTATTAATGCTAAATACGTTGACACAGTTTTACTACTATCTAAATTGTTTATATATATTAAAATCTCCTACGACAATTAAGTTTTTTGCTTTTATATTAAGTAAAAGATCAGAAAATTCATTTCTGAACATCGAAACATTAAACATACACTGCTATAGACACATAAAAAGACGAACACTTCATTTTTAACTACAATAGAAACTTCCGAAACATCCGCACTTACAAAATTTACACACATAACTTCTTTAATCTGGTAACCTTCATTTATAAAACACCCAACACCCGCCGCAGCGCAATTTTAATTCGTATTGTCTAAGAAATTGTAGCCAGGAATAACGTAATCACTTATTTGAAAATTGTAAATCCGAATTTCTGGAATGCTATGAATGAATCAAGGTGAGTGACAAGAGACGCAAAGTGTTCTCTCAAACTTCTGACATTCTGATATACAATAAGAAGTTTACTATTGAAATATTGCAATTAGAGCATCTATATCGCTCATTTTGATTTTTAAATGTAGATTTAAACAAGAACAAGATAATTTAAAGATCTAATTCAAGCTACTTTTTCTTTCATAAAAAGCGCCTGGGTATAGTTGGTAAGAGAATTATTCAAGTAAATACTCGTACTGTTTCCCATGTTGCTACTGCTGCGGCTACTGTTGTTTAAGCGGCCATCGTCATTGTCACCAACACTATCGACTACATACACTTGGGTATTGCAATTTTTTTGTCAGCCCTCATTTGCGAAGAGCTAGCTCCTTTTGTACGCATTCTTTTGATGAAGCATTTCACGATTTATAGGGACATCAATAGACAAAGCTCGATTCAAAATTTGCTTTGTTTTATCAAGTGCATTTTTGTTATTGACGTTTGGAACTCCAACCATTTTGGTACAGCCGCTATTGCCAATTGAGTTTGCTTTTCAGACTATCAACTTTTAATTTAAGTTCCTAATTCTGCGATCTAAGCTCATTAATTGTTGATTTATTTTCTCCAAATTAGTGATTTTCAAATAGGTCATCTGAAGAGTATATTCCCTTTCATTCTCGCCGATGTGAGTAGAAGAAGATGAAGAGGTGTCCTTTGGTTGTTGCTTGTGACTTTTTATTTGTTTTTTTTTTTTGCGATAGCTGGCGCCTGCGCAATATTGTTGTCTCGTACCGGTACCGGGCAAATGAAGAGAATGGCGTCTTAACACTACACACTTACCGCAGCGGAATGGACTATGTTCCCATGAAACCTCGCTTTTGGGTGCTACTGTAAAATTAACATAGAATTATGATTTTACATAAGAGGGGTAATGACCATATAAACCTGAATTTGAATTTCTTTCAATACATTAATATGTTAAGATTTTACTTTTATGTATGTGTATGTTTACATGTATCGTGTTTCATAAGTGTTATACATTTACAATTATTAATCCCCCCTATTCAACATGTATGTAGGAAGTAATCGAGTCAAACGTGCATCCTTTCTCCTTGTCTTGAAGTCAGCCATGATCAATTTGGTGACGGTGAGATGACTGCTGACCTCGTTTTACGTACGTGTACTAAAGGGAGACCATCTGTTACGAGGATGTTGACATTTGTTAACACTCGATTTCGTGTTTTTATCCGTGGTGTTCGGTGGCGTTTTAGTTTTGTCAACTTAGATGTAAAATTGTGAATATTTAAATGTTTTATGTTGTGTTGAGAACCAACAGACTACCACTTGATTTTATAAAATCCACATCTTGTTCGGTGATATTTACACATGAATAGTACAGTCACCACAGAGAACACACGGAACAATTCATTTTGAAAAATTTAAAGTTTTCTTAAATGCGCACCCCACGACAAACAAAGAGAGACGGCGTTAAATAGAGGAGCCTAGTCTCGCTTTATAAACCTTCAAAATATTCTTCCTGAGGACCAAGAAACTGTTTCAACTGTTATTATCACGACTATTTTAAATCAATACAAAATCGATAAGAGAATATATGTACGCAATTTCCTTAAATTTAACTTTTCTGGAGGAACCGATTTCTCTAATTTAAATTCTATGTATACGAGTACTTCGACGGCCTTTTAGGATTAGATGCACAAATTTTACTCAAAACCAAAGTCTACCAACTACATATTCGTATCTTATTCCACCTATTATTATATGCTAAAATTATCCGTACATATTTGCGGGGCGACATTTTTATTAAAATGTGGAATCAGAAGGAATTTACAACGCCAAAAATTGGAATAACTTCCCTGAAGTAAACAACCAAACTAGGAATAACAAAACAGTCATGTTAGAACACTTCTTACAACGCCTGAATCTGAAATTTGTGAATTGAATACCTGTAGTACCTGAAACTACATTTGAACTCCGATAAACGTGTTGCTAATATCTTTGAACTATTTGGAAGCTACGGGGACAGTCACTAATGCAGTAAAACGTCAACTCAGTGCTGATAAGTTTGAAGCAAATAAAGGAATTCCAGAAAGGAAAGCACAAGATGAAATTAAATCCTTTCTAGAACCAATTGGTTTAACTAAATTAATCACAAGCAAATAAAAGATTTTGCGAATCTCATCAAGCTTTCAACTGTATGCTAGAAAACAAGAGCCAAAATTAGACGTCAGAGATATATGCAATGCTTTTCGTACAAGGATATAACATATTAACGAGGGATCCTATCAATATTCTGACTTCTCTAAATCATTCGTTATGACCAATAATGCCAGCAATTTTGCGATTGGTGCTGTGCTATCGTAAAGTTTTAAGTGTTTCCTCATCAGAAAGTATTTACTCCATCACCCAGAAGGAGCTTTTGGCCATAATATGAGCCAACAAATATATATTTTTTTTGATGATCCCAAACTTTAAGTTAGTTGGTTCAAAGATGAAATTTATAGAAATCAAGGTCTGTTAAAAAATATACGACTTTTACTCATAAAATCAACATTTATTCTGATACAATTACAATACATAACATAAATCCTCATCAAAGTACTCCCCTTGAGCTCCTATACACTACTTCTTCGTTGACAAGCCTCTTTTGGTAGGCGCGCAGGTAGTCCGTTGCAATCAGCATGACGTATTCCCTGCTTGAAGTCCGGTCCATTTCACAGGCATTTTCAGCTTGAGGAAAATTCAGAAGTCACAAAGAGCGTGGTCAGGATAGTGAAGAGGTTGGCGAACCACAGGGGTGTTGTATCATATGTAAAGAATGAGCGGATGCGCTATTGTGATGAAGTTACCAAATGCCATTTGTCCACAGGCCGTTTTCATCTCACTGCATCATGAAGGTAACGCAGAACCTCTCGGTTTTGGACCTTGAAGTAAAAAAGACGGTAGTATGACTTTCCCATTGCTGCGGACCTGCCTTGCTTTTTCGGGCCTCAGAGATGTTGCATGCTTCTATCTTCTATCTCTAGCATTATCATTCGTCCACCGAGATGAAGTTATACTCGTATCAATTCATCATTTACTTTCAATACCTATTTCTGCAAAAGCTGAATATATATTAAATCGAACACCAAGGGAAAATATCAACTTTTTCTGTTAAATTAACTCACGCTATTGAGCTTATTTGGTTGCAATCAATCATTGCAATGTGGTCTATGAGTGTTACAATTACATTCGGGATCAGTCACCCTTAAAACGGAAAATACAGAGCTTAAGCGACCTGCAACGAAAATTTGTATGCTTCCAGTCAACACTTCACAAAGGGACACGACCATCATATAACACCTGCACAGTCTCAATAGTAATCCTCAAAACCAAAATATGTAGCGGAAACAGCGGACACTCATGATTGCAAATTGTTTCGACATGGAGCAGACATCGATTGTGCAGCCGAGAAGGCCCCTTCCTGACAGTACTCACACGAAAGGTATCGCAGGAGCCCGGGGAAGCAATCGATTCCACAAGAAATCTGGAACAGAAGGCACAATAATATTTTCAAAGCCCCAGAACAACATAGCCAGCACAGAGTACAATAAACGCTTTAACCGACATCTACACTGAGCGGGATTCGATTGTGCAGCTAAAGGTCCCTCCCCGACAGTACTCATACTACCGGTATCGCAGTAGCTCAGGAGGAAAACGTTTTTAGAAATCGTTTTGCAAAATGCCGAGTAAAACGGACATAACAGACAACGTATACGACTATAAAGGACACTGCCTCAAAACTTTGAAAACAAATTTTCGTATTTATGCTTTACTTATAAATAAATAAAAATAATAGTAATGAATTCTAACGCCACACAATATTTGAAATATGTATACGAAAATAAATCATGAAATTTAAGACAACAGAGAAAATATAAATAAAATAATTGAGAATGATTTAAAAACAACACAAAATTAATAACTATAATCAAAATTTTCAACGCCATAAAGTAAATATATGTAGTTCACCTGCAACACAAAATTTAATAAACAAATAGGAGTAATATTAGCAATCTAAAATCTACGAATGTAACAATAAATAGTCGTACATTGGCAACATTGCACACCAATAACTTCTCAACGTAGCACACTCATATGAATAACATATCAATAGTCACTCAAATAATAGTAATTCATACACATACATACATCATATCAACTCAAGGTCAATCTTACAACACAACAAGTACCACGAAAACTTTAATGCTGTCCATACACAATAAGTAAATATCTACCGTTTACGCACACAATCATAAACACAAACACAAACATAAAATAAAACAAATTTTAAATAATTGATTTAAAGAACTTGAAATAACACGTCGCTCACCTTATTGGGACACTTACTTATGCGCTTATGCGCGTTTATTACAACTTTTTTACTTGTTTTCACTGGTCATTTCCTTAAGTTGACCTGATAGTGCCGCTACAGATGCGAGATTATAACAACATTATAACCAGTTAGAAATAACCGCAATAAAAACAACAGACCAATTTTTGTTGAAAATGATTATCAATACAAGCCAGAAAATTTAAATTCCAAATAAATATCAATTTATTGTATTTACTCGTATGCGTTTTATTTTTTTCATTTTATATGGCATACGAGCTGTGTTTAAAAAGTAACGGGAATTGTCATTTTTTTGGAAACAATTTTATTTATTCATCTTTAACAATGCTCGGATTGCTTGCCGCAAACGGCCTTGAACTTATAGGTAGTACAGATTATTGGTCGTCTGACTAAAACTTTATTACATTTGTAAGCAAACACACGTAACCTTTTTCACAACTGACGACTGACTAATCGCCCAATATAGCTACCAGTGTACAGATGCGTTTAAGACATTTTCACCAACATAACTACGAAAAATTGTTACTTCCTTTGATAAAGTTTTTGATGATGGTTTGGGTTTCAAATCCTCTGTTAATGGATAGCGATATTCACAATACATTAGACTAATACTGCTTCCCCCTCAAATTTGTCAACTTAACTGTCTGGGCAAATAGAATCCGTTGAACTAAGAACTGCGTTTGGATGGGAAATTAAAAACAGATATATGTGACGTCCCACTGGCAACTGTCCACGACCTAAGACAAATAATTGAGGATATAGTGGCATTGTCTTTGTCTTCCTTCAAAGTTTGGTCCTTGATTAGAGTATAGCTGTATTGCCAACCTAGTTGTTGACAATATCGTCTGCTACGGTGTTAGACTCTTACTGAAATAATTCGTGACATCGATGATGTCAGCAGCAAATATGCATTCTTCCCTGTAGCTTACCTTTCGGGCCATTGTTAGCAACACATTTACTGCACCAATTTTCGACATCTCTAGCGAAGAGAAGCGTTTCCCTACATTCTCCAACGTCTTGTTGATTTTCAAGTGATCACCTGACGTTCCGTTATGTATTTCACTAGGCACTTTGCTGATTTTGGACCGTGGTATGATAAGCTGTATACGAGACGTTAATCCATCCGCACTTTCCCATTCTCTTTACCATCTTTTAGACAAATCGTACTGCGTCCAATACGCCTTCAGAGCTTAGCTCCGGTCCGATATTTCCTGTCAGCTTGGGGTTCCTGTTCCGAGGAACGGATTTCTTCTGTACTTAGGTGAGTCTTGATCATTTGGATTGTGGCCTGCTCTTTCGCGTGCTCATGGTTGCAGTGTACATATTTGGCTCGGCACGGTGGACAAGAAAGAACAGCGTTTTTTTTCTATCAACTTAACACGCAAATAAGTACTCATATGAATACACTTAAAATGTGTAAGTTTTTGTTTTTGGAAAATCATATGGGGAGAGAAAGGGGATTTTTGGGATCAGTGACTGTTTTACTGCATGGGAGGCTTTCAACATGTAATGGAGAGACTAAGTCATTAGTGTAATTTAACTTGATGTGTTCTTAGCAACTACTCATTTTAGCATGATTTAAGTTGACTAAACCGAATGAATGGCTTTAGGGACGGGGTGGGATTCGGACACCGAATTTTCCGATTGCCACGTCGAAGCCACAGCCCGCAACTGCCCGGTCCATCTTGCAACCTGGTTTTCAGGGTTCTTATATTGTATAAGCACTTTCAGAGCTGGGTGATCTGCGCGAAGAATAAATTTTTGCCCATAAAGATACGAGTAATTATGCACATACATCTTCGTAAATATTGTAGCCATAAGCTCAGCCCGGTTGCACAATAATTCCTTTCAGACCCGTCCACGTCTGTCTCCACGATGAACATTTTTCCGGGTGTGATAAGACTGTTGCACAGCTGCCTTACTTCTTAAAAAGCTTTTTCACACTCTCAAGAACACTGATCTGTCGGCCTATGAAGTAAGTCGATGGAAAATTCTCTATTTGTTCGTTGTTTATCTCTTGGTGCTTTTCACTGCTTTTTGTCTTTTTTCGAGATCTAACTTGACCAGATATATAGCTTCCGGACCGAACAAGTCACGTTTTTCTGTGTTAAATTTTAAATGAGCGCCCCGCAGTCTCTCGACACTTCTTTCAAGTTTTGACGACGCCCCATAAGCATCTTGCCTATGACGATAACGTTGTCCAGATACACCAGATAGGATTTCCACGATCGTTTCTCATGCTATTCTATACTCTGCTTTATAATAGCCACTCTTCAGGTCAAGTGTTGAAAATTATTTGAATACAGGGATTGTATCCAACGTGTCATCAGTACTACATCATTAAGTCGTCGGTAGCTACACAAACACGAGGGCCACTGGGAATGCCAACAAACTCTTGAATTCTTCAATCAGTCTCTCACCATTTCGGCAACTTCTGTTTGATTTGTTGAACGTTTTGTATACCAAATATATCACTGCACTCATCGAATACTTTTTCTGTCTGATACGTTAATTCTGGTCCAGATTACAGAGGTTGACAATTTTGATCTCGATTTTTTCCTCCGAAATGTTGCGACTGGCAACTAGGCTCACATTTTCCAACTATTTCATACGTTCTCACCTTTATACTAAACATCTTTGAATTGAGAACACTTCAAGAAACCACGTGATTCTTTGGTTCTACTTAGAAAGTATTTCCCAACAGTAGTAGTCTCTCTTAATGGAATAAGTAAATGGAATCGGTGGCTACCAGAACCACCTTCCACTTCTGTCCAAACAATTGTTTCAGATGAAGGCTCTAGAGCCTTATGCCGATATAGAACAACTTTTAATATGAAGGCTACTGCACTAAGAGAAAACAAGTCTTACTTTTGTAACTTGAACTTAAAAAGTGGAACTGTATTTCTTTTACGATACTCGTAAGTGTACAATTAGATCATTAGAAAACTGTAATTCTTTACAAAGGAATTCACAGAGACATAAATATAAGAGAAGAATAGTGAAATGAGAAAGTAGCAATATAATCATACAGGATAATTCAAAGTAAACACTCCCACTTTCATGAATGTTTTAAAAAATAATCGATTCAGTATTTAGACATTTTATAATTCAGAATAAAGCAAGAACTTTTACCATGGAATGAAATTATTGAAACTGTTCCTTAGGTAACGTTTTCGTAAAAATATCACCAACTTGGTTTTGTGTAGGCACAAACTCCAACTCAAAAATCTAATTTTCAAAATCTTCCTGGATGAAGTTGAAATGAAAGTTTGTGCATTTAGGTCTCCTATGGAACTCGGGATTCCGAATGAATCTAATGGCTCGTTGATTATCGACGTATAGAACTAGTTTCACCTTTTGGCCCAGCAGAACTTTTAAAAGTTATTCAATCCAAATTAGCTGCCTAACAATCAGCCACAAACTTATCCTCAGTTTTAGATAGGGCCAAGCATATTTTACATTGCGAGGCCCAAGTGATGCAGTTGGATCCCAACAAGGAAACATAATGACTGGTCGAACGCTTTGTTACTACATCACCAGCATAATATCATCACTAAAACAGGAAAAATTAAATTTGGTGTTTTGAAAAAATATGCCATAATCAGCAGTCCCCTTTTGGTAATGAATTATCTCCTTGACCATTGTAAGATGAGATGGATCTGGAATATCTACGTAGCGACTCACACACCCAACTGCAAGAGCAATATCTGGACTGGTAAATCTAATGAAGTATGTAAATCTGCCCACATCTTCCCGAGAAGGAAAATTTATCTTCTTACATGACCCCTCTTAACAGGCACTATTGCTGATAGTTCAGCTGGTGTTAAAATAGGTAGAGCATTCAACATATTGTTCAATCAATCTTTTCACATACTGCGATTTTTTAATGTGAATTGACCCGTCTTTGAATTTCCTTATCTCCTACGCCAGTAAATGTCTTACCGGAAAAAAACTTAATTTCAAAAATTAGTTTAAGATGCCCATAAAACTTCAGAACTATCCATTAATGCTATCACACCATTCTTCCCGTTCCCATCACTAATAAAAACACATGAATCAGCTGGAGATTGCTGAAACTTTATCGTCTTCAGAAGTTTAGTAAACGTTTGATTCCAGCATCTAGGCGCTTGCTTAAGCCCATACAAACTTTCCTTAACTTTGCATACTCGATTGCTCCCATTCTCATATCCTTTTGGCTGCTAAAAATAAATTTCTTCTTTTATGTCACCGTCAACATCTTGAATTTGTTTTTAACTTCTCACCTTGATAAGTATACTGTTGATGTGCTTTCCCCTCTAGGCTCGTCGGACCATTGTGTCATATCAGCTAATTTCTCGTACACCCACCACACAGTTAAAGAAAAGATTCCTAAAAGAACCGTATGGAAATACAAGAAAGCCAGTTTTAGTAGACTTAACAGCTTCTTTAGACATTTTAGTCTTTATTAACTTCTTCACCATCAGTATTACAACTAACATCATTACCATCAGCTTCAGCGTCAACAATAACCTCATCACCATCAACTTTAGTATTAACACGACCTACATTACCATCAGCTTCAGCATCAACAGTATCAACCTTAACAATACGACCTTCGTTATGTTTCGGAATTTAAGCCTTACCTGAATCCTTTTTTTCCATGGGTAATTCACTTTGAAGGTCTTCTTCATCCAATACACGGACCAGCTTCTTATGTTCACTTACCATCACTTTGGAATCATGAAATCGAACATAACGAAAGACTTCAACTTTATCGTTGTAAGCAAAAAAATATATTATATCGTTTGAAACCGTCATCATATCCTACAAAATACCATTTTTTTGATTTCTTATCCCATTTTCGTCTCTTTTGTTACTATATATGAACAATCCAAAAATTTCTCCTGCGTTATTCACTGCCTCAGCCCAAAGCTTCATGTCCAAATTTCTCCCGTAAATCTTTGTAAGAACAGCTTCTACAATTTTCTGCATACACCCATTTTGTTCCAGCGTGTAAGGGACTACAATTTGATGAACGATATAGTTTTCCATTAAAAGGTTCTGAACCTCTTGGTTGGTATATTATAAACCGTTATCAGATCGAAAAACCTCCACCCATGTTTCAATCAATTTAAGGTATCTTTAAAAAGAAAGAAATACTTGCATCCTCCAACTGAAGTACACTGCATCAGCAGTGTATTGAAATCGTCCGAGCTGTTTCTTCGTATGTCAAGATTTACTTTCTGTTCATCCAGCTCTTGCTCGATACTGCTCTTCATCGTCAATGTTAAAGGAGAATGAGTCCAGATAATATTCAAAGCGTGCTGAAGAAAGTCGAACCTCTTTTCCGGGCACTGATGTTTATCTTAGTCAATTCGGATTCGAGTTGGACACACAAAAATATTATTTTTCAACATACAATAAGACTTCTCTCACTTCTGATACCAATTATAACCCACATGATTACAAAGATAGAAGTTATTTATTTCCCACTTGCCCGCACAACAGTTTACAATAAATTCTAGTACAATACAACTATTTATCGCATTCTAAAACCGTTTCTGTTTTATTTATCTTTAACTTTTAATGCTGTTACCGAAATTTCGAAATGCAACTTTAAACTGCTTTTGACACTATTCCTCGCAGGTATTTATGCTCGGAAAATTTTCGAGAACTTTCTTTACCAGATAGCTATCTGTACATCTTCCCATATTTCAGGAACTTTCGATTTAAGTCGTCTGAGAGTTGTTAATTATCTTTCCATTTGATGAAACTTTCGATTATAATTTTGGTCTGAACTACGATTATCCTCTTTTCAATAAAAATCGCCAGAACAGGGAAGTTAGGAATATTTTGCTCTCACCCTGAGTGTAAGCTCACTCACTCTGCATATTTGTTGACGGGAATTTCTGAAGATAATTACCAAGGGTTGCTTGTTTTGATGATATTATGTTTTTCTAGAAAATTAAAAAAATAAATTGCATAAGTTACATATTTTATTTATTTTTATTTATTGCACCATGCAAAACGTTACTTAAAATGTAAAAAAAGCAAACTTATTCGAAAAAAATTCCCTGCTGCTATCGTTCTCATCATTTAAAGCGAAAACAATTTCTCTCTTGCAGTTCCGGAAAAAAACATATACATCCCTCATCTTATGCTCAACCTTTAGTTCAATATTGTTGAACCAATTAAGCTATTTTTCATTGTGCTCTTACTCAAGTACGTTTGTTAATAGTAGCTTAATGATCTGTCTTTTTAATAGTCCTACTTGAACGAATCCTGACGAGCTTCCGATGTAGGCAGTTGTGAGACTCTTTTCTTTTCCGGATGATGACTGAAGTCCAATTAATAATCCTGCATTGAATGCCTGTAGTGGTGGTGTGATCGCTTGGCCTGTCCATATCATTTGCTGAGTACTTTTATTTAACCGGTAACATTGGATTGTGCCAATCAGTGAAAAAGTGATTGGCCCTTACTTTTTTAAGGACGCCGATGGCACATATCGATTTTTTTTTGCCGTAAGTTGCTGAATTGGGTCTCGAGCATTGTTGGTTCCAGCACGACGGAGAAGCCGCTCACAAAGCTCGGGCAACGATGGAAACTTTGAGTCACCCATATCCAGGTCGTATGATCTCCCGATATGGTAATTTGAACTGGCCGGCCAGATCCCTAGATCTGACGGCGCCAGACTTCTTTCTTTGTGGTTTTTTGAAATCTCACGCTTAACACAACAAACCACAAGACTTGCAAGTCTTGAAAGCCAACATTGAAGAAGAAATCACCAATTTGTAGCCAAGCCAGATATTTTGCGAGCAACAATTTAAAATGCCGTAAAACGAGCACAAATGTGCATCAACTCAGGAGGTGAATATTTCACCGTTATCATTTTTCTAACTTAAGATCGTTAATTTTACACCTGCAAGTCAGCTTTTCGTGAAAACGTTTTTTATTCATTTCTAACAGCGAATTCACATTACGACATAACTTTTGCCCCACCTTGTATGTCATTTCTTTCTAGAAGCAAACTTTTCTTTTAATGTCTAATAAACTTATAACCAATGTCTTTCTTCAAAAATGAGTGTAAAGATATCCTTATATTAGATATATCGTATTTTCATACCGACACACTTCGTAGAGTGCTTTATCAAGTGAAGGTAAACTTGTTAAAGTTGAAGCTATGGACAGTACAGGATGTCTTATAGCAAATTTTTCGAAATCGTCGATTTTCTTTTTTCTCAGGAAAGTAGCCTTTTCTTTGTGAATTGTAGTGAATTGTGATCTTTTATTTTATTTCCCTCTAAAATGCTGTAGATTTTCGATGGGGAAAACCCTTTTTTTATTACGGTTAAATACTAAACATATTGTAAATGCTTGTATAGTATTTGATAGATTTGATTATTACAAGTACGTAATCAGCCGACGAAATTCGACCGCTTTCTACGATAGTTATTTAAATATGATTTCAATGAAAATTCATTGAATTCATGTGCTTTAAATGCATGTGTTTTTAAGCTGTCCTTATGCATTGGAAGAATGTTTTCCAATGTCTTTTTCCCTTATTCGTAAAACGGAACAACTCTTCATTTGTACTCGTAAGATATATGCAATCCGACCAAAAACATAAATGTAAAACACAGGTCAAGTTGCCGCCAGGATTCTGTGTTTGTTTATCCGCAAAAAAAATAACTAATATGTAGAAATAACGTCAAGCACAAAAAAAATACTTCGTGAATTGGTTAATTTAGGGACCAAACTTCACAAATTTTCAAATATTTCCATGTTATTCCGTTTTTTGCTACAAGAAAACAAAGTGAAACGAAATGAAACGAAGAAAATAAACTTCATTCGGAACGATCAAGAAAGGTCTTTCTGTACCGCTTCTATCGACTCTATCTGTGAAAAATTCAAAAGCAATATAATTGTGATAAGCAATATAATGCACCACGTTGACGAATTTATTATCTTACCGAACAGTTTGGTTTTCGTCCAAGTCATAGTACATCCCATCAGCTCTAGAGGGCTAAAAAATATGTACTTAACTCCTTTCATTTAGGTCATAGACCTGGTATGATTCTCTTGAACGTAGAAAAAACTTTTGACACCGTTTGGCATAAAGGTTTAATTTATAAGCTATTTCATCCCGGCTTTTCCTTACATCTGGTCAAAGTAGTCCGATCATTACTAATGGGCAGAAGTTTTAAAGTACTTGTGAATAGCACACCATCAGACTTACAAATAATCTCTGCTGGTGTACCTCAAGGTTTTGTTCTAGCTCCAATACTTTATAACACCTACATATCCGATTTTCCCTTTCTTCCCGGGTGTCATTCTGCAATTTTCGCGGATGATACGTATATCTATTTCTCCGATTCGGTTGGTTTATCAATTGAAACCAACCTGCAACAATTGGATAATCCATATAAATGCTCAAAAAACTCAAGCTATCTTTTTCACTCGTAAGAGAAAAGCTTACTTCTTACCGAGCAGTTCTTTAAAGATTGATAACAATAACATTGAGTGAAAATCCCAAGTTAAGTATTTAGGAGTTATCCTGTACAAAAGACTAACATTTGCTCAACACATAAGCAATGTGGTCAATAAAGTTAATCTGACCATTAAAATGTTATACCCCTTTATGTGTAGAAAGTCAGGATTAAGTCACAAAAACAAGGTGATTATATTTAAATGTATTTTTCAGGTCATACTTTTTTACGCAGCTCCTGTTTGGGACAGCTGTTATGGCTATTGCCATAAGAAAAATTACAAATTTGCCAAAACAAAATGCTCAAACTAATCTTAAACTGCCATGGCATTCTTCTACTTCGCTTCTTCATCAAATAGTCAACATTGAGACTGTTACTGATCGGATAGCTAAGCTTAATGATCGATATATAACTTCGTGCAATTTGTCCGACAATCGAGTTTAACGAGTAACTAAATTTTTGTGTTATTATTTTTTATCTCAACTATCTATTGTTACTATACGAGTATATTGGCTTGTTGTTGATTTCTAGTCAACTACTCATCTCACTTGATTTTCGTTAACTGAAAAATGAATGTCTTTCGGAATTTCATTGTGAATGAGCTTTGGGATGGAGGATGAGGCAGAGTTTCTGATGTTTTTGACAAACGACCAAAAGCTTTTACTACCTTTGGGACATTGCAGTATTTTTTTCCTCAACTTTTGGTCGTACTGAAATTGTACACGCTTAAGAAAGGCGTTGCAGTCATTCCTGGTTCATTTAAACTTTTTTCGGTTTTACTCTGTCGGGTTGGTCTTGAAGGACCGAAAAAACATTTCTATAACCCTGATAGCATCTTTACACCTTGCAGCGGACCATGTCTTTTCTTTTGGTTTAATGCTCTCCATCCGATCATGGATAAAGGATCTCATTCCAAAGAGAATGGTGTCTGTGATCATATCAGCAGCGGCATCCACGTCGTTATCGAGGAAACATAACGACCAGTTCAAATTCCTAAAGAAGCTGTTAAAACCGCAGCAAAGATCTCAACACACAGTCCTTCGGGTGTTGTCTGTCCAGAATGTCGAAGCCACCCAGATTGTGTATATTGAAATCGGCCGTAATAATGATTTCAGTATGAGGATACAGGGATACAATTCTTTGAATGGAGTCAGACAACGCATCAAACTAGTTAAAAGTCGAATTGCTGTCCAGTTTGGGGCTTCTGTAAATAAAGCGGTAGTAGATAATTTGCTTACGGAGATGGGATTTTAGCCACATGAAACTGAATTCCGAATTGGAACAGGGACTACATTGTGGTGGAGTTTGGTGAGCTACATCACAACGCACGTAAATGGCGAGACCGGGGTGAGAGAAGAATAATGGCACTAGTTCGTAGCAAGGTAGCTTCAGATCGGAGTGATCTGAAAGGTGTAGGCGGGAATCTACCTGTGTTTCACTAAGTGCCAAAACAGCAAGTCTGTATCTACAGACGTGGACGTACGTATAAAAGTGATTACTTTTTAGCCCGCGTGTATTTGCAATGTCCACTCTAAATTCCCGAGTCATTATAAAGAAAGCCAAAAACAAAAAACACAAACACCGACGTTTCTAAGCACAGCTGTGAAGTAATAATTCAGAGTTGGTTTACCGAATCAAATTATTCTAGGTGTTATGCCCTTACAACAATAGGAAACAGCACACCAACAAAATTCATACTCACAGCCCGCTATCCATCGGTTGTTACATGCACTCAGCCACTGTACGCGCTGTATAACAATGTAATACACCAACGGCAGTGACCGAGTGCAAGCAACAGTATGACCAGGGGCAGAAAGGTTGGGATGCCCGACTGTGGACTTCAGTACACTCGCGCGTTGATGTTGCAATTTTTTTTGGATTTTTTGTTGTTTTTATTTATTTTTTATTTTTTCCGCCCACACAAGTTGATTTTTGTTTTTTGATTATTCTGTTTTTTCGTTTTGACTCGCGCACGTTTTTTTTTTTTTTTTCTTTTCTTTTTTCTCCACCCGGGGAGCGAGTTTCACAACTGAACTTGTGCGTGTGTCTAGAAAGGGATTAAGGGAATTTATGTGTGACCGGGCGTAAACCTCCTTATTTTGACAGAGTAATAATATCGCTTTAACACAGTACGTGCTGTGTATAGTCTTAATTACACAATTTAATGCATTATCAAGTTCTGTTACGGATAATTCTACTGTAATTTTTTGTTTGTGATTGTTTCAAGACAATAATGAGTTCTGAAAAAACCTCAAGATGGCTACATGAAAGATAAAGAAACTGGGGAAATTGCACCACATTTTTAACAATTCGATTGCGCTTGCATCCCTTGAAACAATGTCCGCTGTGTTGAAATCCGTGCTCACATGATGCAAATCACACGATTTACAACAAACGTTCTCCAGTTATACGATTCGGAGGATAACCATGAAAATACTGCTAAAATCCGTCCAATGGAATACCTCCTTGAATTTATATTTAAAAATTATTTTGGTTTTCTGCACAAGTTTTGTCATGATCAGTGCTCCTTCACTGGCGCCACCTCTGACTTTGCACACAGTAACCGCACAAAGAACTTCGTACTGATCGCATACGAGTATATAAGTAAGTGTCATAAGCTCTCTCGGAACAATTTGAGAATGTGTGGATTTCAGCGTATTCTAAATTACTCCATAACACACAACTCTCAAATCTTATGTGTTCAATGTCCAATAATTCCCTACGAAAGGTGAGATCCAAATTGTATTTCCACAACGATTGGAGAAAAATTGTTACCTTCACAGGATTAATTAGGCTCAACGGGTCATACTATCCAGCAATATCTGATAGTGTCTTTATAACGTCATTGATTTTTACTTGAAAAAACTTCTCCCTGTCTTCAGCTCGAATGTCTTCTAAAATAATTTCGTTGTTTGAACAATATTTTCGAAGCTTGAATTCAGCGCTTGCCAAAATAAGTTTTTGCTCCCGCTTTATACACATCAAATCATCAATGGAATTGGCATCTGTAAGAATAGCATTGACATACATATATTATAAGTCAGTTTTTAATGTTGATGGGCCGATAGGAAATCTAATTTTCTCTTCTTCAGGTAGTTGAATAATGGCCCTTGTTGGGAGATATGATGCTGGCGTAGTTTTATGTTTTAATTTCTTTATTTAGATGATTTCTCCATAAGATGTAGTGGAATCGGATTTCCTTGTACATCTGTTTGATGTCAGCAGTAAAACATATTTGTGAGATCGAAACTTGCCTATGAAAATAAATCAGACTGAACAGCTTTGCCTATATGCGTTATCTCGTTTAGACTAACCCCTCTAACACTTTTGGCACTAGCGTCAAACACAACTCTCAAATTAGTCGTAGAGGTGTCATGTTTTACAACTGAATGGTGTTCAATGAAGTAATGGGGTTCATTGAAATTATGATGCTCTACAAGTTCCATGCGCGACAGTCGCTTGTACTCTTTCATGAAGAAAATGTATTGTTCAGCAAGGTAACGATGTTTGAAAATTCTCTTCTCCAAACCTTTAAATCTACGAGTACGTAGAGCTTCCATTTACAAGCCCCCCAATGTTTGCACATTGTTCATTTTTAGTTAACAAGATGGAAATTTTCCACACCCCAAAATGCCGATCTGGGTGGTTGTGAATCGCACATTTTGTGATATATTTTTAAACTCTCCCAATAGAGCCCATTCTAAAATAGTATTTTATAAAGTTGGTAATTCAATTAAATTAAGCGTTGGGCTATGGTAATTTTACCGAACAGGATTTGAAGAACTAACGGCATAGAATGTGATCGTTAAATTCCTACAGATGCGCCTACCATTGGACTTGCAAAATTGTTATGAAGAGAAAAAGAAACATCGGTTGAAAAAAATAACGTACTTGTAACAAAGGCAGACTGGCAAAAGGCGAGCTATGTTAACAGGAAGGATGCACATATTTACCTTTTCATATTATTCATATGGGTCGACTGAGGAGATTCATAGCTGAAAGATAAGGAATTAAATATTTAGTACCCCTGCTGAAAAATGTTAGTAAATACAAGATTTTGAAGACTTTGAGGACTAGCACCACAAAGAGAGTGAAAGGAGTACTCTAACAGGTCAGGCAATATTTTAGAATGCCGAAATGCATAATTACCAGGATGAGTACAGCATGTGCAATAAATACTAGTATGGGAAGGGCTGCCGTCAAAACAACACGGTATTATCAATACACAAGGGTACTCACTGAGAAGGATAATACTCCAGGAGTTATGATCTTGACCGAAAGGAGTGTAAAAAAACACATTGTAACAACAATTTAATTTATTTTCAGAACCAAAATCTAAAATTTTTGTAAAGTTAGATTCATTATGAATTTTATGCTTAGCTGTCCTAAGCGTATAATATGTAACATGACTCTTTTGTTTGTGAACAGAATTTTATAAATACGGTACAGAGCGTGGGAAAGCAAAAGTGCTGATTGTTTTTGAATTGGTTTAATGTGTGTGTAATATAATGCTTTTATATTAATCTTACTTATCTACCGTATATTAGCGTATGGCTATGTTGTTGCATTCTTGTGTTGTTTGATTTTTTGTGGCGATGTCTGCTTTCACGAGAATTTGCTTTGAAATGTTGGTCTTTCTGGATATTCTTCTTGAAGAAGGGATGGGAAGATAGCAATAGCAATAGATGCATTCGTATAATAAGGACTGTAAATAGATAGATTGTTAGTGTATTTGTTTTAATGTTATCGGTTGGCAGTATTTCAATAAGCTCACTGTTTTCAAACCTTTTGTCAGTACATATATCTGCTGCTTTCATAAATCATCGATTTCGCAGCCTCAAAAGCGTATGATGAGTGTTCCTTGGACTTTTATTTCGCTGAGTTCACATGTTGGGTTGATTGTTACTTTAGTAATATTTGTGAAATGAATATATTAAGGTTATTCTTCTGTTTTTGGGCATTTTTCATCAAAATATTGGATTGGTTTAGGATAACGTAAGGTTTTATTACGATCTTTTGAGTGTGACTTAAGGGTAGTGGGACTATATGGAAAAAGGAGTACATATATTTGATAATTACTGGAATATAATATCGGTAGTATTATGATATGCTTGTAGGTCTAAAAGTTCTGATATGTTTTCATCTGATTTTATATCTACAGACCAGTTTCGAAAAATGTCAAAAGTTTCGTTTAATTCATACGTATTTAAGATTTGTTTCGAAATTACGTTAAGCCTTGCCATAGTTATTGCTTCCATAATGTTATTTAAATAATTGTTCAGAAGATCTATGCATATATGTATTTTGTAATCTATTTGATTGCGATACTGTGAACATTTTAATATAATTTCTTAAGCTCTAATACGAGTATCTTACGAGGATGGTTTTGCAAATAGTTGAAGTAGTCTGTGATAATTTTCTGTTGGTTATTGATACGATTCGTTACATTTTCGAATCTCTATATCATTTAACCTGTGGGTTAAATCTATTCCATGGTTTTGCATAAGTTGTTCTATTTCTTTATTCAAACGTAAGCCATAGTTGGCGTCCATATTTCCGGTAACAGTTTCTATATCTGTCCCTAGTAAGTCGATGAGTCCTCTTTTATTCCTATATTTAGGCATTAGTGTGTGTAGTTTTATTTTTACTTGTTTAAGTTTGTTGTCTGTTATTTTCACATATTCTTCGATTTTGTCTACTTTGTCAAAGTTTTAAGGAGAGTAGTTTGTTCTGTAAACGTTTACCTTGTATTTGTGTAATTGTATTTTTCTCTGTGGATTAAGATGTTGTATGAACATACTGTTCAAGCAAAACCTAGTTTCATAGGCATTATTCGTACAATCCCTTCCCTTAATAATTTTTAATTCTTATGAGTTAAAACTGTCACCCTGTTATTCTTTTTTATTCTATTTATGCTAAAAATTGCGATTAGTTCCTTAAATCTATTTTCTTTTCTAAAAATAACTGAACCTGTTTTTACTGCTGGGGAATTGCCTCTCGTTTGATCTAATCTTCCTATTTTTTTTTGCATTACGCTTTTCTACGTGATTCTTTATTTCGAGGAATAGTTTATTCTAAAATTCATGTGATTTGTCTATAATAGATACTCATTTACGTTCCTATATTTCAGATTTTTAAATTTGTATGTTCTCCCATAAAATATTTCGCATCTAGTCAGGTTAGTCGAATGGATTGCATTGTTTTAAGTAATATGTGTATTGCTACGTATTTCGTCCTGGTCGCTTCATTTGTCATATATGATGCTATATATATCCATTTAGGATACGTGTAGCCTTTCATCTAGTAGCAGTACTAGATTGCTGACTTTAGCTTGTTACCATTTTTGCGGTGTTCCATGGAGACTTTTAAAATATTATATTTAGGCGATTTTATCAAATTTCGAAAATACTGTAAATATCTACATGAATTGCGAGAGGTTTTTCCGGATATTCGGTGACTGAAAACTCTATTTTCCGGGGGTTCCTATCAATGTTTGACATTTACAGCAGTTGGCTATTACCTTATTGATTTTATTATTTATCTACTGAAAAAATATGTGCATTTAAGTGGACAAGAGTTTCACTATTCCTATATTCTTTATTATCCTTTTATTGTATTTCCTTGTTTCTTTGCCTTGGTCGTCGCTATCGAGTATGTCCTGCAATAATTCTGTACATCTTATTACCTTAAATATTTTATTTTGCATGTCGTATAAGGTTTAGCTTCTTATTATACGTCTTGGTTTATTCCTAAATATGATGGAGAGTGAAAGAGATGGTTGCTTATTAGATTTTTCGAGTATCAATTGTGGTCCTTCTGATATTGGAATGCCGTCCTGCAAACCTTCATAACCGAAATGGATTCTGGTGCCAATGGTGCCCTGTGCAGAGCAGTTATCTATTTCAACAAGGTTAGCTTTTTAGCACTTGACTATACTTAGACTATACACGCATGCTGTTGGCAGTCGGAACAGTTCGCAGTACAATGGACCAGTTTTGTATCTGAGTCCTACCGTTCCGAAAAAAGATGTTACGTATTATATGTAAGTGAAATTTTCCATCCGCATATACCAGGTGTAAGCATAAGACTTTCCGGTAACCAAAAGATGGTGCCAGCGAAAAGTACGCGGTGCATTAATTTGACACATACCTCATTTTTTTCGTCTGATATTCAACTACAAACACACACAATTTGAGTCCGCCAAAACTAGCGTCTTTGTTTTATCGTTCAGTGATCATGTCGAGTTTTGTGCCTGAAAAAAGCCATTTGCGGTACGCATTGCTTTTCTTATTTAATCAAAAGAAAAAGGCTGTTGAAAGTCATAGTTTGCAGGTAGAAACACATGGTCAATACGCTCCATAAATTACAACATTTGAGACATGGTTTCGACAATTTAAAAGTGGTGATTTCAATACACACTCACTGTGAGCGTTCTGGTAGACCACAAAAATGCCAAGACGAGCAATTGCAGGAGATATTGGATGATGACAAAACTCAAATTCAACGGCAGTCAGCAGAAGCATTACATGTGTAACAAGAAACAGTCAGCAGACGTTTACGAGCAATCTGGAGGATCAATAAACTCGGTAAATGGGTCCTACACGATTTGAATGAACATCAAATGGAAAATCGCAAAGTCACTTGTGAAATGCTGCTTCAACGCCACGAAAAGAAATCATTTTTGCATCGAATTGTGGCGGGTGAAGAAAATTGGATTTATTTTTTTTTTTTCTACACCCGACGTACTCTTCAGACTTGACGCCATCTGACTATCACCTCTCTGCATCAATGGGGCACGCGCTAGCAGAACAGCACTTCAGCGATTCCGTGGAAGTTGGAAAATGGCTCGACGAATGGTTTGCCCCAAAAGATAAGCAGTTTTTCTAGCATGCTGTTCATAAATTACCTGAAATATGGCCGAAATGTGTAGAAGCATATGGCCAATGATTTAAAAATAATCCCCCTAGAAAATTACGTATTTATTTTACTAAAAAAACCGGAAAAAACTTATGCATACACGGGTAATTCGCAACCTATTTTATAATAATATTAATTAATTAAATACGCTGACGAACAACGTTGGCATTGAGTTTGCCTTTTTTACAGACGTCGAAATCCTCCAATTATCATCTCCACTTACGAGTTTTGTATTTTGTCATTAAGTTCAAAGTTAGTGGCTTGTGGTCTGTGATTATTCAGAATTTGTTACCGAAAAAGTAGGGGCGGAAGTAATTTGTTACCCAAACAATTACTAGCAATTCATTTTAAAAATTACTTCGGAATCTGTCAGTGTACGGTTTGCATACAAAATTGGTTCATCACTTCCAACAAGACCTTGTGAAAGTATAGCACCTAAGGTGTAACTTCTAGTATCGAGAGTAAGGTTGAATGTTTTACTGAAATCCAGATTGGAGTATCAGAACATTTGATAAGAGACCTTTATTGGTCGTTTAGAATTACTTTATTTCCTATTCTAACCCATAGGTCCAAGAAATGATTTTGTTTCTCTAGGAACTTTTCACGTTGCCTGGGTTTGGCTCTACTCCTTCAGTTGCTACAGTGTGTCCCAGGAAAGCGATTTCTTTATGTAAAATTCCGATTTTTCAAGTTATATTTTGATATCTGCACATCTTAATCTCTAGAAAACCTTTTTAATGTTTAATTACAGGTACCTGTAGTGATGTTGAAAATATGATAATATCATTCAGGGTCATGAGGTAAATCGTCCCCTGTAACACTTTATGAACGTTGTTCATCACTCTCCGGAATATGGACGGAGACATTCAAAATGTTCACTTTCTATTGTAAACATGTTTTCCCAATATCACTGGCAAGATCTAGTGTGGTGAAATACATGCACTTTCCAGGTTTATCCAATATTTCATTTGTACTGTATTCGAAAGTGGAAAACGATCGGAAACCGTCTTTTCATTTGGTTGCCTGTAGTCGATGACCAAGTTCCATTTTAGTTTCCCGCTGTCATCGGCTTCCTTCGGTACTATCCATAGAGGCGAACTTAAGGACGAGTACCACGGCCTTATTATACCTTGATTCAACATGGTGGTGGTACTACCGTGGTGTAGTGGTACTAGTAATCGCTTCTCACTTGGAGGGTCCAGGTTCGAATCCTGCCAATGGTAAGTCAGCTTTTCATTTGTGTAATTGGAACTCAGACATAAAAATTCTGCGTGTGATGTCATAACACTGACACGTAGATTTGGCTGTTGTAGAGTTTCAAGCACAGGAAAAAATACTGTGAATTATACCTCGAATCACTCTGAGTGAAGAAAAAACTCTCCGTCCTATTCGGACTCCCACCCCCTGGAGAGCGAATATCGAAACCAAACACACTTGAGTTTCAAACCACTACAAAACAATTTTCCTTTCTCTTCCTTCTACCTTTCCGAACGCGACCAGGCAACAGTAAAAGGTATCTAACCCCTTAGGTGCGCGTAAATTATAAAAAAAAAAAAAAAAAAATCCTTTACGTTTTTTTAAACTTCTTGTCTATCTATGCATCGATAGTGGTAATATTGTAATTCCGCTGATTATATTAATTATGCTTTTCTTCTCTTCTGTATTCAGCTGTGAAAAAGTTTTGTAATATCGTTTGAGGATTTGTTACTATCCGAGTTGTTATAGGAAATATCTATTGGTAACTGTGCAACAATCTTGGTTTTGGTTGAATAATATAAATATTGTTCAGACATAAGGTTGGGTTCGAAACAAAGGGGTATAGTACGAGTAGTGATATTTGTGATAAGTGTTTAATTGCCAAGATTAATTTCAGGACCATTCACTGTAATTGTGTCGAGACCTAAGAGGCAATCGAAGTAAGCATGAAAGCAAAAAATCAAAAATTGTAGAAAACGGATAAGTTTTTCGCTAACATCATGTTTGCTTAGAACGGTTGCTATGGAAATGACTGGGATTTTTATAATTTCATCAGGATTAAAAAATTTAGGGTCTATGGAGTAAGAAGAGACTCCCGTCCCCGTGTCAATCAAACAAGAAGAGATTTGTATATAGAGAAGTAAGTATCCGACTTGTTACTAGGTGGGGTGAAAAGTAACCTTCTTGGGAATGAAAAAAAAATTGTTTTTTTAAATGTTTTCTTATTTTATTCAATATTGCCCCCTTTAAGCTTAATACACTTATTCCAGTGATTTTCCAACTTCTTGATCCCGACGGAAAAGTAATTTTTCGGAAGGTCTGCAAAATGCTCCTCCGTGGCGTCGATGATTTCCTCGCGTGAGCTGAATTTTATATTGATGAGCCATCTTTTGAGATTTGGGAAGAGATCCGAGGTAGCCAAATCTGGCGAATACGATAATAATGCACAGTAATACTCGCTGTTTGATGGTTTTTCCTTTTTCGAGGTAGTCGACGAAGAGTATGCCATGACAATCCCAGAAAACTGACGCCATAACCTTTCCGACCCATCGAGCCTACCTCGGCCGCTTCGGAGCACTCGTGCCGGCTTCAGTCCATTGCCGGGCACTCATTCTGTTCTCTGGTGTGTAATAGTGGATCCAAATTTCATCAACAGTTACCAATCAACGCCAAAACTCCGCCCGATTCCGCGTCAGCAAGTCCAAACACTCTTTCGGAGTGCTCTCGCTTTCGTTTTTTTGGTCAGGAGTGAGCATGCGCGGCACCCAGCGGCAGGATATCTTTTTCATATGCAGAATATTGCCCAAAATATGTCGTGTGCGCTCAGTACTAATCATTGTGGTATCTGCTAGCTCACATACCTTCACTTTCCGGTCAGCCAACACCATTTCATGTATTTTTTTGACATTGTCCTCTGTAACCGCATCGGAGGGCCTACCGCTACGGACTTGATCGGTAGTGGAGTTGCGACCTCCACGAAACTCTCGAAACCAATATTTGACGGTGTAATCTGACGGAGCATTAGCCCCATAATATTTATCCAACTTTTCTTTTGTTTCCTTCGCCGTTTTGCCTCTCAAAAAATAATGTTTTATGAGAGAACGAAAATCGTTTTTGTCCATACTCAATATGATGCCAAACACGTCAACAACAATCAGCTGTCAAAACAAAACTAAAGACAGTATCGTTTTATCATTTTATTTACATAAATAAGCAGAATAGCAAAGCTGTTTGAGATGAGCATTCTGACTATTTGGCGAACGCCAATTCACTTCAACCATTTTTAAGCTTTCTTATTTTTTGCCAGTAAACTTTATCTTTGTCATAGTACTTTTTTACAATCTACAAACATTATTTTTGTTATAAACGGTCTTTTTTTTAGAGGTTTATTCGAAAGATTTTTTCATGCAATTTATATAAATTTATTAGAAAATAGTTTTAGACATATGCCCACCACAGCTCCTTCGTACAAAACACATTCTAGAGGTAAAATTTTCACAAAAATTTTCGAGCAACTCGGAATGTATATCGCGTATTACTCGAATACCTGAACAATGTACTGCTTGAAAGCGCCAATCGTGGCTGATTTATCGGCGATGTTTTCGTTAGTAGTATGGATTGGATAACCATCCTGTTGGAACACAGTTCTTCCTTATTGATGTCACGCAAATTTGGAAACAAATAATCGCTGATCATAGCATTGTACCGACAGCTATTGACAGTAACTTGTACTCCTGCCTCATTTTTGAAGAATTAAAGTTGATTTAAAACCCAATCACTGTACATCCGATGCAATAAATGGTCATGCGGCTTTAGCTCTTGCACTAATTGGAACGTATAAGCCTTGAGACCAGAATCTTTAGGCAGGATTTTGCAGGATAATGTGACATTTTTTAATAATTCCATAAATAGTAAGTTGAGATGGCCGATGATGTCTGCCGTAAATTTCACAAAGTGCTCTATAAGTTTCACGAACAGAGCTTCGATTTTGTAAATAAATTTCAACGATTTAAAGTCGTTGCTGTGGCAGTAATTTTTTCATGGTGAAAAGGTAAACTGTGCTAAAAATAAATAAAGCTTATCAACTTAATGGGACAGCTGTTTTGACATTTAATTCTTATTGAATGGGCTGACACTGCAAAAGAAACACCAATTATATGTGCATAGATAGACTTTCTTAAGCCAACTTTCTACTACATAAGTATGTTTTTGAAAATCTTGTCCAAAAAATTATTTGTACGAGTAGTAAGATGAAGTAGTAAATTAATTTTAATGTCATTTTTAGACAAATATTCTTACAATTTCAATATTTTTAAATTTTACTTAAATTTTATTTAAAGGAAGATGGTGGTCTTTCTAATGGATTTAGTTTTTTTTTCTAATTGAAGTATTACTCTTTTTAGTTATATTTATTTAAGATTTTCAGAATGCTTCTATAACGTATATTGTCGATACTAATTTAATAGCCAAGCTGAACATGAAAAAATTGATTACGATTTTCTTGTTTTCTTGTTAGTGGTTTTGAAATAATTATGCTAAAAACTACCGAATAGTTTCTTAAAATTTCCATCGCACATCATAAATTTCCCCTCCAGATCCTTGAATTTATATTCGCTCAAAGATTTTACTATTTCTTCAATGCATTGTAGAATTAAATTCAAATCTTTGCTAAGATTTTGGCTTTGTTTGTTGGCATATGATTTTGCTATCCAAAACGTTAGTGCCGAAAATGACTCCTTTGTATAATTTTGGAAAAATTATAAGTTATTTTTAACACAGGACGTTATGATCAAAATCCTTGATTTGCTTGCTGACGCTAAGCATTCAACCAAGGTCGAATATATGGTTATTTAGATTCTTATAACGAATTTAATAAACATCATTAGAAAGGAGTTTTTACAAACGTACAAACTATATACCATATATTCCTAATTCCATTCTGCCCGAAATTGTTGCACACGATTCGCGGATTGTACCTGTTTTTTTTTTTCGATAGAGTAATACATCTCATTAATCCTCAATCAGCATATGAAGTTCCATATATATCTGCATCTACTGCACTAAGTGCAATTACACACAAATAATTTAATCTAACTAGCAATAAGAATGGAAAAATTGTATACATATTTATTGTAATTTACAGAAGCGATTTAAATTTTATGTTTAACCACAAATCCATTTTTAATCTTTTTTCTAGATAAAATAAAGTTTATTTATTGACAGAATAAAAATATTAATGTGTACAATTACAAATATGTGAAAACTGAAACTGTATGCTTGAAGTTAGCTATCGCTTATAGCGTGACATTAGCGTAAGATTAGTTCTTATACATTGTGAGAAACTAACTGCATATATGCAAATCTTTCGTTATCTTTCTATCTAAAACATTCGGATTCATGTATTGGATGATTAAACATGCAGTCTTGGTCTAGCCTCTATTTTCGTATTTGTATTTAATTGATTTCAATAATAACAGTATATTTTTACATTCTGAAGCGTACAAATTGTTTACTTTAAATTGAATGATAACGCTTTCGCATTAATTGATGCAACTCATTTTGCATTGCGAATATTAGATATGCGTATTATTAAAGATAAATAAAAGATGACCGGCGGTAAATTTTTGAGTGTAAAATAATAACAAAAATAAGTACAATTTGTACACCAATATTTATTCCCATAAATTAGAGCTTAATAATACAGACATTGTTTTGTAAAAACAATATGATATTTAGATCTAAATGACGACTGTTTGTACTGGTGAAACAGTTAAAATTACGGCAATCATTCGACAATATACGAGTACTTCTGCAGTTACTATTTCTTCCTGGCTAATCAAGTTGTGACAACTAACGCTCGGTCGGGTTATGAAAAATGTAAGCGATTTGTATGAGATTTTCTATTGTTGTTAGACAGCAGTAATGCATATTATACTTAAAGATAATAAATAAAAATGTTCTTCGGTACTGAACAATGTGTTTCTAAGCGTTCTTACTCTTCGGAAACATTCTTGAAGTGGAAACCTTTTATAAATTTATATATTATGAACATAACGTCGTAAAAGTCGTAGAAATCGTAGAAATCGTTGTTGTTTTCTCTTAAGAAGCATTAGGAATCCCCTGATTATAAATGCTTATTCTCTTTAATACATCTTCAGACGAGCATTTCAAGGCCTGTACGGAGTTATAGGAATTATTCCGTCACACATTTGGAAATATAAATTGAATGGATGCGATAAAATATATATTTTATATGTATAGTGGTGAATAATATCTGATTTGAGCATTGCGCACACTTTTGTTATAAAAATGGAAGTAAATTAAATGTTTTACCATTTCAACCAAGCCGAAATAAACTTATCCTTGACACTGATAACTTTTAAATCAAATGACAATATATGATGTTCATAGTTATGTATTTAAAGACATTGTTACCACACAAGCATACATTTTAAAGATACCATCCCCAATAGGTGGCAAATCAAGCCAACGAAAGGATTTGCTTAAAACCGCTATATCTTTGATGGCATGTACTTCTATTTATCAAACACACACAACAATGTTCAATTCTTTAGTTTCTCTTTTTCGTAACGGCACTTACCGCGATACGAGTATGTTAGGCATTTCTTCAATACATGCAATAGATAATATTAATCACATATTGTATATGTATGTATGTCCGATAATTTATAAATTAAGGAAAGAAGGGGGAAAAGCGTCCATATAATACTTGTTACACATATAGAAAATTAGTTTTATCATGCTTTCCATTACCTAACATTTGTAAGCGTAATTGCAGAACAGAATGAGAAATTTAAAACAAAATTAGAACACACATTTTTGACATCCCCATTGCTTTTGTAATATTCTACAGCTATGAGATCAGATTTAGCTTATCAGGGCTTAAATATATGGTTCTAGATTCTGCAGAATCTACAAAAAAAAAGTGCTGATCGAAGAGGGAGAATGCACAGAAAAGACAAAGATGGCTTAACAAAAAGCAACCTCATTTTGAAGGTAACCCTATTCAAAAAAAAAAAAAATAATTAAATCATTATATTCAATACTAAATAAAGTTGCTTCACTTTTTTGTTTCGTGTTTTGTTTTAACACTGTACCTTTGTCGGTTTTAATTTCATTTATTTTTGCATCTGTTTCCTTTCTACACCGTTTTTGTAACGCAACAATTTATATTTTGCTTTCAGTTCTTTTGAAAAACTAAAATGACTACTCATGTGTAAATATTTATTAGATTGGAAAATTGCATTGCCTTTTGGTTGAGATTTCTTACTACTTATGTAATTGCTTTTTTCAACCTTAACTTTGCTTACAGCATTTATTAGTGTATTTTTTATTACAATTCTTAAAAAGCTTTAAGGGTCATTCAGTTTTGCTTGGTTTGTGTTTGAATTATTGAGTCTTTTTATACTAGATTCTGCAGAATCAATATTATATATGTACATATATATTTTTTTGGTTTATATTGAGGTAGCCAAAAAGAAGACGCATTTTTGATATAAGAAAATATTGTTATCAATCGACATAATGTTTTCCATTTTTGTGAAAATTCATTAGTTTGTTTTTATTAAAAAAATAAAAGAAATAAGTTAATATTGATTTTTTTTACCTTGTGAATTAAATATATCACTAAAAGTCACGCGTTGTACGCTGAAATCGATATAGTTTTGTTAGTACGAATAATTTTTACATAATTGGTTGCTTAGTTTGCTAAATGTAGAATAACACTGTTAACAAGTTAGCTAAGAAGCTTTATTAATGAAACTAAAATTTGCATTAACAATTTACTTTCAGTTTTTGAATATGGCATCCGTATTTATGCGAATTTTCAACTTGATTTGTATGATGTTATTAATAGGCCACTGGAGTGGATGCCTACAATTTTTAGTGCCAATGCTTCAAGGATTTCCATCCAACTCCTGGGTATCAATCAATGAACTACAGGTAATTTAAAAATATACTTATATAATAGGCAACTGTACCGAAATCTGGAGTAATTTTTTTTTTAATTTAGTGGGGGATAACGCCCCCATTTATTTCACTTACTGCATTCTTAAGCTAACTTCAAAACTAGGACTTAAAAACTAACAAGAGTTAAGGGTTAGGAAGTAAGGCAATGGTGGATGAGATCAAATTTAAGACGAGAAGTGCTCAGGTTAAAATCAAAAAGGGGTAGGTTTGAGTTGACCTTACGGAGCATGCGGGAGATTGGTTCGTTAGAGCCATAAGAGGTGCGGCGGGTTGGGATATAGAAGAGACGATAACAGCGTAAATTACGAGGGTTAGTGTTGAAGGAAGTAGAATTGTAGAGGGAAGCGCAGTCTACAGAACCGGAGAGCGGTCGATGAATGGTCGATGTGTTTTTCGAGGGTATTCAGGTTAAGAAGTTTGAAGCGGTCGCGATAGTGAGGTAAGATAAATAGGTCACTCCAGGGTTATCCAAGAAGAGCAAATCGAAGAAAACGACGTTGAATGTTCTCGATTCGGGATATATGAATTCGCTGAAAGAGGGACCATACTTGGCTAGCATATTCAAGGAGGGTCGAACAAGGGTAATGTAAAGTGAAATTGTCACATAAGGATTACAAAATTCTTTAGACCAACGTTTGATAAGACCGAGCTATGAGTTGGCTTTAAGGATTATCTCATCAATATGCGAACGGAAGTTTAACTCTCTATCGTATAAAATTACAAGGTCGCGAAGGGATTGAACATGGGGTACAGGTTGGTCATGCAGAAAATAAAGTCGAGATGGGGATTGATTAGACTTTCGAGACAAAGTCATAGATTGGCATTTGGAGACATTAAGCTCAAAGCAATTTTTTAGACACCAAGTATTGGAGAAAATCTATCGAGGTCTTCTTGAAGGAGAATATCGTCTTGAGGTGAAGAAATAGTTTTGGAGAACGTAGTGTCATCGGCGTAAATGGATACGGAGCAGTGTTTGATAACCTTCTCTAGATCGTTTATAGTTAAAGTGAAAAAGAGGGGACCTAGATGGCTGCCTTGTGGGACACCAGAAGTAGCTATAAACGGGGTTGAGAAGGCTGACCTAAAGCGAACGCTATAGTAACGGTTCTCCGGATAAGAAGATATCCATTTTAACAATATGGGGTCAAGACCGAGGGAAGACAATTTTAAAAGAATCAGTTGATGTGATATTTTATCGAAGGCCTTAGCGACATCTGTAGCAATAACGTCAATTTCGTTGCCATTTTCTAGGGCTGAAAGCGCAAAGGATACGAATTCAACTAAGCTTGTAGTAGTTGATCTCCCTTTTAGAAATCCGTGCTGACTGGGTGATATAAGTGACTTACACTGAAAGTTTAGAACTTCATACAAAAAACTTTCGAACATTTTAGGTATGTGAGAAAGCTTAGCAATGGTTACTTACGGTAGTTTTTTACTTCATTCTTTGATCCCTTATTGTGAACCGGGGTTATGAAAGAGGTCTTCCAAACTTGGGGGAATTCCCCTTGTGTGTGGAAAAGTGGGTGCGAAAGATAGGAGGCACATTTTTTGAAAAATATTGCTGGGAGCCCATCTGGACCGGATAAAAATTCATCATTGAGATTTTGTAACTTTTCTTCGATAAGGGTGTGATCAAAAGGTTGAGAGTGAGGGGGGCCAATGGAGAAATTGGGAAGGTACTTGAAATAAATGGAGTCGGGTAAAATAGGTTGTCTGCAAATGACTGTTTAAAAAAGTTTGCAAAATATTTGGCAATAATATGTGGGTCTGTCGATGATATATTATCGAACGAGAGAGAGGGGGGATAACAGTCTGATTTTCATTTGTAGTTGACGAATTGATAAAATGTCTTAGGATCGTTGATAAGGTTGAGAAAGCGCTGATAGAGGCAGTTATAGAGCTGGGTTAATTGCAGGTAAGTTCCAAGATAGTTAGAGTAGTCATAATAAGAATTGGTGCGAAGAAAAACTGCCCATAATTTGTTTCTTCTTTTTCATAATGAGCGAAGTCTTCTGTTGTACCATGGAGGGGAAATAGATGATGTTTTATGCCGTGAAAAGGGGACCTAGAGAGAAATGGAATTAAATATTTCACTGTAGAAAATGGAGACAGCATCAGATAAAGATAGGTTGGTAAAATCAAAAGAACATTTGCTAAGATAGGTATTGATTTTGCAAAAATTAGCTTTATGGAAGTTGTAAGAAGAGATGGTAGTTGAAGAAGTGGGCTGGGATGGAGAGTTATGGAAAAATGAGAGAAGAAGAAGGGGTGAAAGTTGTCGACAGTTGATAGGATAAAGGGGTACAACGTTACTGTGGAGTTAATGGGATCACTAGTGAAAATAAGGTCTAGTTGCCTACTGATAGAATTAGGGACGCCACTTACTTGGCACAGGCTTGAGTCAGTTATGCTATCAATGGAAATACATTCCTTGGATGAACTGGCGTTTGACGCGGTAAAAAATTAGTGATCATACGATGGAATCCACTTTAGCAGGGGCAGATTAAAGTCACCAAAGATAAGAATATCGTCGATGGAATCACTTAGGTCAATTAGTTGGTCAGTTGCTTTAATAGCAAGGATGTAGGATTCAGTAGCTTGATCTGGGAGAATGTAGCAATACATAACGGGCAGAGACCTGTTGGGAAGTGTTATTTTAATTGAAACAAAGTCAAGGTTAACAAAAGAAGAGATAGCAATGAGAGAAGATTTGAGGTTATTGTAAATGGCAAGTAGGACACTTCTACACGGAGAATCAAATTTAGGGATGGCAGAATCATTAAACATAGGGAGAGAGTGATCGTCATCTCGGAAAACATTATAAGAAGATGGAAATAGCTCCTGGCTCTTTATGTCAGGGATTAGATTGGTTTCTGTAAGAGCATAGACGTCGAAAGAGAGACCATGTGATTTAGACAAAACAGCACGAGTTTTAGGCTCAAACCTCTTACTTTTCGGTAGTAAAATGTAAGAGTTAGTTTGTTCCGTGGAGGAGTAGGGGAGTATAGATGATATGCAGGCAAAGAAGGCAAGTTAGGAACGAAAAAATTTGCCGTGGTCAGCTCGGCTGCGCTGAAGGTGAGAAAGTTTTTTAGAGTGTACATAGCTGCGGATAGCAGCGAGGTCTTTCGCAACCTTTTGAGGAGGTGTGTCGAAGATTTCGTGGTGCCTGTTGTAAACCTTTCTGAGACTACTTATATCCGAAGAAGGCCTTCCTGTTGGATGGAGACTATGACACTTGTTTTGGTTTTTCCATCAAAGCAAACAGAGTAGGATTTGTCATAAAGATATGCGGGAAAGAGACGTATATGTTCGTATATCTTTTTATCTCTTAGCCTAAAGAGCGCGTAACGGCATTCTGTGGTGTCTATATTCTTTTGGGTCAATTTAACGTTAGGCGGCGAAAGGGGATCAAAAATAGGGACTGGAGCTCGTGAAACCGAGAGAGAAGGCGAGCTAGAAGCGGGATTTAAGATATGCGAGCTGATAAAGTTTGGGTAAGTTTGTTGTAAGGGCGAAATTGGGAAAGCAGTTGTTAGCATTCGTGGGAGGGGGTGTGGGTGGTATCAGGGGCAGGGGTTAAATTAAATGAAACGCGTTGGAGCTTGGATGGAAGAGAGGCACTTGGGGCTTTTGCGGAGATACGTGAAGGGGGTTGCTTAGTGATATAAACGGGAGGGGGAAAATTGGGAAATATTTTGGTTTTAAGGCTCCATTTGGGGTCAGATTTAGGATGTGGACGGGGAATGGATCTGGACGATTTATAATTATCTTTTGATGAGATGTTGCTTCGTTTTTTTTCTACGGTTTAGTTGGTTGGTTGATCCGTCCATTTGGAGACCCGCACCATTCCTAGCTTGAGGTTGGTGTTGGATGAGTTAACAAATAACCATTCGTATTTATCCGGTAAATTAATTTTGAAATTCCGTTTGTTTTTGTGGCGAGATGTTGGGAATATTGTGCATTGGCTGATGGTGATGCCATACCTCTTTTTGAAAAATTCTGACATCCATTTAATAATTTGATGAGTAGGGTGGTGAACTTCTGATTCGTTGTGCGGAGTCGGTCTAGCCTGCCTTGCCACTCTGAAGGTGTCCACGTCGTGTTAAATTGTTTAACAAGTTTCCGTGGGGCGGCGGCAGGAGGGGTTGGCGTTGGAGCAATAATTATATAAACACACTATTTTTGGATCAAAGAGCTGGTGCGAGGTGGTGGTGAAGGTTGAGTTGTCGGCTGGATCTGGCAATAATTCGGCTTCAGTTTGTAACAATTCAGCCAAAATTGAAATATTGTAACTGTTGTTCTGTGGGGTATGGATTGGAAGACCATCAACTTTGTGGCATACTGTTCCAATGAGATTTTATAAATAATTCAACACTGTTCTATTAGTGGAGATTTCATCATTAAGCTCACTGACTTTATCGAATATGAGATGAGTTCGAGATGGAGATTGGATGTGGATGATTGGAGATGAATATCGATGTCTTTCCGGAAAGAGTTGATGGAATTACATGTTTTCTTGTTTGAATCCATCATTGCGAATATGATTGATATAAATTCACTTAAAACTGTATCAAGGGGACGCTTGTATATTTCTTCATTTCTGGATCTTGCACTTTCTAGCTCAGTTAAATGCGCAACTTGTTTTTCAATGCTATGACCAAAGTCTTCCGCACATCTTACACTTCGTTCAAAGATTGATAGTTTGTCCGTTATTAGTCTGACGAGCGAGTTATGGTTGGATTCATTGGAGTCACTGAGGCACTTGATTGCAAGGAACACACGTGAGAGAGAAATACTGATACAATCATCACAGAAGAACAGTAGATTTACGGATAACTCTTTAAGGAGGACAGTGTTTCTTCCGACACAAATAGTATGGAATATTTTGCCGCTAATCCCCTTACAAGCAACAAAGTTAGCATTATTGTCGTTAATGGAGCAGTTGGTTAATCCACAAGAAGACATGACGAAGACCAGGAAAGCAAAAAACTAATTGTGGAGAAAAAAGAATGAAAAATGCACTAAACGCGCTATCGCAGAATAAATAGACTAGTAGGTCAACAATAAAAAGAAAGGCGCGTAAGCGATAACAATTATTGGGTAAGAAATTAGGTTATTAGATTGATTTAACTGGAATAAACGAAATAGGAAATTTACAAATTATGGAGTAAAGTAAGAGGGTGACTGAATACAGCGGGGGTTTGAGCTGAACTCAGTTAAATCGTTAGATCGATTATACATATCCACTTATATAAGTATCTAGAATCGTTGTTACCAAATATATTTTTATACTCGTACACCGAATACACTTTTATGTATTACATTATTATTTCAGTACAATAATAAATACATGTTAGTATACATATATGTAGGAATATTTAATTAAATAGAACATTTAATAGAATACTTGTATTTTTATTTTATTATTTGTATTTTTCTTAGGACTTAAATAATAGGGTTTTGCAATTTAATATATGTATAAAGTAAAATATTAAAAAAGACAAAAAACAAAATCCTTTCTAGAATTTTATGTACTTATAATTGTACACATATCTACATTTATATGTTTATATGTGGATACTAAAAATGTTCTTATTATATACATATATATACCTACATATATGCATATATCCAAATTCTTCTCCCACAGGAGTCGTATTGGCTGGAACAGTATTCTTGGGCGCTATTTAAAGCGATGTCCCACATGCTTTGCATAGGTTACGGAAGGTAAGATTTTATTATTGTATATAGTTTTCGATTTCCCTTTTCTTTAAATCTTTTTCTTATTTAGTAAAAATAATTTCGGTTTAATTTATTTAACAGTATAGAACATAACATATTAATGCGAAGTTATACTATGATTTAACATCTTTCATATTAAAAGTCCTGTTTTGGCTTGCTACGAATTCTTTTACTTGAGCCCATATCAACTCTATAGGGTTTAGTTTGTAATGATAGGGCAGCAACCGTATCCCTTGTGTCATGTCAACTGAGCCAGTTCATCTGCAACATGGGCCTCAAGTTCATCTTTGTGTTGTTTGACAATATCCATGACAATAACAGCCTATACCATGTGTTCTTCGAAAGTTCTTATTTTTACTAAGCCACGTCTTCTTCTTTTCTGATAGAAATTGAAGTCGCATTATTTTTGTTTTCCTTTAATGGTAAGTAGATAAGTAGATTTTTTACTATGACGGAGTTGACGTGATTTTCTTAAACTATAAAACAGTACACACGAAACATGTACTGTAGATATTTTATTTTATATAAATAATACCATAATTATATTTGATGTGTGATACAAATGTATACAGATAAGGCACATATTATCAGAAGAAGAATCGATTCATGCCATTCATTTAATTTCAGAAATGAATTTGAGCATATGGTACAATAAATTGGCAAAATTCATTCCATCTATCTAAGTTCTGAAAACAATGCTGTTCTGTTTTTTAAAGACTTGTCTTCACAAATCAGTAATTTCTCGTACCCTATGGGAAATAGCCGAGATGTGTCAAATAGGAAAATGAGGCAAATGACAACTTGAATTCTCAAAAATATGGTAGTTTATCGCCAGTGTATCCAGTTTTAAAGCCGAACGTTTTTTTTTTTTTTTTTTTTTTTTAATTTACGCGCGCCTAAGGGGTTGATACCCTTTTACTGTTGCCAGGGCGCGGGCGGAAAGATAGAAGGAGGAGAAAGGAAAATTGTTTTTGTAGTGGTTTGAAACTCAGGTGTGTTTGGTTTCTATGTTTGCTCTCCAGGGGTGGGAGTCCGAATAGGACGGAGAGTTTTTCTTCACTCAGAGTGATTCGAGATATAATTCCCAGTATTTTTTTCATTGCTTGAAACTCTTATAACAGCCAAATCTACGTGTCAGTGCTATGCCTTCACACGCAGAATTTTTTTGTCTGAGTTCCAATTATACAATGAAAAACTGATTTTGCCATGGGCAGGATTCGAACCTGGACCCTCCGAGTGAGAAGCGTTTGCTACTACCACTACACCACGGTCACGAAAAAGAAAAACAGTTTCTAAAAACAAATGAACGAAGTTGCATTGAAGTATATTTAATTTAGATAGCATTGAAGCATATTTAAGAAGCTAATTAATTTCTTTCAGTCACCATCTAGCTCTAGTAGTGTTCATTTCGTGTTGACTCCTAGTGACAGTCGTTTATCACTAATATAACTTCACTCCGCTCCATACCCTCTTTTCGTTTTTTACTCTTTTTTTTCTCCCTTTTGGTCAACCATATGGCCAATTTTTTGTGCGCAGTAATCTTACTTTTTAATGGTCCCGGAGCCAAATAAAACTCATTTCTTGAATTGGTTTAATGAGTTAGTAGATTCGTTGACTTAGGAACCCAGACCAAAAAAGAAAATTAAACACTCCAATTTGAAAGAGATCTGTTGTAATTTCATCAAAAGGCGTAAAACAACTACTTGCATCGGTAAGTGTATTTGTGCTTAAGACGCAGTAAGCATGGAATATGAAATAATTTCCCAACTTAGACTTACAAACTTAGAAAAGCAGTTGAAAATATACAACGCACGACCATACTACTCGTAATGCTTTTTACATTGGATCGCTACCAACAACAGTAGAAATAACATGGTATAAGTTCAATATTCGACAGTACCTCCGTAATTCAATGAGATGCCGCAATTTTTTTTTTTTTTTTTTAATTAGCGCTCGCTCAAGGGGTTACTATACGCTTGAAATGTTTTCACACTGCGCGAACTTAGGGAGAAAAAAAATTGAGGTACCGGTGAACTTTGGTCTTAAACGTTTGCAAGTTATAACGAAATAGAGAGCTCGGTATTGCATTCCGCAAGCGAGTTGTACGGCTGAGGAACGAATCACGATATTTTAGAGTACGTCTGAAAGTGGGCTTGAGGGTGTACTGATGAGCATTCATAGCGATGGGTGTTCCAGTTAAAAGATTGGAGGATCGGAATGCTACTGGCAATTTCTATGGAGTACTGGTGGTGCAAACAGCGATAGAACAAAATAAGCCACGAAACATTACGTCTGTATTCGAAGGTGTCCATTGTCTGGGGGAAATTAGCATCACCCATAAGTTTTATCGCTCGGTTTTGAATCCTATCTAGCACGTGCGGAGATGTTTTAGACGCACCTGACCAGATTGGAGCAGTGTACTCCAATTTCGGTCGGAAAGTGTTTTATATATTGAAGACAGATCAGAAGGGGTGATGTATTTCTTACATCGCTTAACCAGGGACGTGAGTCCGCGATAAACTATGAAAAGCAGATAGTACTCTCGTCAGCAAAGGAAAACTGTATTGCATCCGAAGTAGCAAAAAGGAAATCATAGATGAAAATTAAAAAGAGTGTCGGAGACAGAACGGAGTCATGGGGCATACCAGCATTTATTTTGTGAATATCAAACTTGAAACCCTCCAAGACAACTTAAAGTGAACGTTCCAAAATGTAATTATTAATCCATTGAAAAAGAGACTCGTCGATCCCAAATATCTTGCTTTCGCCAGATTAATGTACGCTTTGATTCGACTTTACGGTGAGACATAGTATTACATCACCAGTGGACCTGCTTCTACGAAAACCATACTGCCGGTCATTGAGAAGTTTTCATGTTTTGCGATATTTCATGAGCTGACGGTTTATCAGCATTCCGATGACCTTGGAAAGAACGGACGTAAGAGTAGAGATCATCCGATTTAACCATCCCAGGCTTCTTTCTTTGGGGCTACTTGAAGTCGCGGGTTTATGTCAATAAGCCTCAGACAATCGCAGCCCTTATGGTGAATATTCGACAGGAATGCGAACAGTTATCACCAGAAATCTTGCGGAAAGTCATGGTAAATGCGATAAAGCGGACACAAATGTGTATCAACACTGGCGGCAGCCACTTGGCGGATATCATCTTTTTCACTTAACAAAAACAATTCCAAGGGACCAGATAAGGGTTTCCATCACACAAAATCATTTTTTTTTAATCAGCAAAAAAATAATTCAGAAACAAAATTGGATGATTATTTTGCCCCACCTTGTATAAGCGGGGATAAAGCTCAATCTGGACGTGTTGAGTTGGCCGCAAGGTGCGCAGCAAGCAGATTGTTCTTGTCCGAAAAGCTCACAGCTGGAATGTCATTATAAATGAGCGTTTGGATGGAGGATGAGGCAAAATTTCTAACGACCAAAAATTGTTACTATCTTTGTGACATTTTAGTATTTTTTGCCCCAGTTTTTGGTCGTATTGAAATTTCACACGCTTAAGATAGACGTTGCAATCATACCTAGCTCGTTTTACTTTTTTCGGTTTTCCTCTGTCGGATGCTATTAAAGGACCAAACATCCTCTTTACAGCTCGAATCGTACCATGCCCTTTCTTTTGGTTTGATACTTTTCATCCGATGAGAGATGTTAATTTCTTGGGCACGAAAATAATAAAAACACTATAATTAAAACATGCGAAAACTGTAATCTCCCCTTATGAAAAATGAGTGCTAACTATTCTGATGCACATCCCCGAATGAAAAACCTGCCCCAGATATCTTCAAAGAAAAGAAATCATATAAGCTATAATTAAAAAGAAGTGAAATATGACAGAAGCTGAACGCATTTACGATCAAATGCGGCTATCCTTAATAACTGCCAATTCTACGTCATTTTCCGAAAAAGCTAAGCACGCAGTGCAGAACAAAATAAACAGATCTAATTTTAATTTTTACCTCTAAAATTACCACAACCACTAGCACCACATCTACAGCAGTAAGCACTGGACACACGTCTTCTCCTCTCTCAAAATTAAAAAATCAAAATACCTATACAAATAAGTGTGAACTCGCCAATAAAAGAACAGACCTTAGGTGGACTGCTGGACAAACATGTCTAGCGACCAAACAGATCTGGCCAAGGCTGGATCTGAGTCGATCTAAGTGTCTGATCCTTTTAGATATGAAACATCTCAGCGCCGTAATAGGTGTCATTACCGGACACTGCCTCATAGGCAAGCACGCAAGAAGGCTTGGCGCTTTTACTACCGATTTCTGTAGAAGCTGCATGGACGAGGAAGAGGAGGAGACAATCCCCCACCTACTCTGCACATGCCCAGCTCTCTCTCAGAGAAGGAAGCTTCATCTAGGAGCTTTCTTCTACAACGACCTAAACGATCTAGAAAAAATAGACGTTAACAGTCTCCTACGCTTTATTATAAGCTCAAACTGGTTCCAGTAGTAAGAAGATCATAGATCCACGTGGCATCACAATGTGCCAATAGGCCTAAGTGGGTTGGTATTTCCAACAGCCGCTCTCACCTAACCTAACCTATACAAACAAGTACTTTACAAAATTCATCCATTCATTCAATGACTAAGAACTTAGTTACACTTAGAACTTAGTTATCGCACGTACCTGATTGACCAGGACTATCATGTAAAAGAATAACAAGAGATTGTTAATTAGAAGAGGTTGTATCTTCAACTCACTCAATTTAACCTTAAAATTATCCATCAACAAAAAGTTTATATTTTGGAATGGAAACTAGCTAAACATTCTAATAAAATTAACATATACCCCAGTGTTATATCGTGCTTCCACACTGTACTTCTAAGTGTAACCCTTATATAAATCGTATTTAGGTTATTTTCAGATGACATAACGGCCAAACAAAGTATGTATTTCCATCTGCATTATGCTAGATCAAGTATTTACGAGTAACGGCTTACTTAACATTCTCACCCAAATCAAAACTCCTACTTTGTCACAGACGTTAATGCCTGGAATTTTCTTTGGGTCTTCGCTATCATTAACTATAGAACTATAGAGTTGCCATAGCAGACAAAGTTCTATTAGACTCAAACCTCGTGATTCCGAATGAAGGCTCCCCTACTCATCTTAATTTCCCGATAATTTTCACTGTCACCTCTAGCTCCGTGGCCACGGCTCAAGTGGCTGTGAATTGGCTTCCCAACTAAAATCTCGTGAGATGAATGATTGCCTAAATACAACATCAAGGCAATTTACACTAATTGAGTCTCCACATTAAATGTTGGATGCCACCCATTTAGCGAAATAACCACTGAACCCAAACATCTCTCTCTCTCTATCTCTATCCAATTTTCCGAAAAACTTAATACGTGCTCCGGCATTTTAAGAGTAGTCACACGCTCTTGAATGTTAAGTTCTTTTTGTTAGAACAAAAAATATATAACAATCATAAAACTAATTTTTCAAACTGAACTTATTTCCGTAAGCACATTGTAGACTATTTATTAGCAGTAGAAACAAAGATTCAACAATCCACAACTGTAACCCCAAAACGTATTGTCCCATGGCGGAATTAGAAGATATTTTAAAAAGTACCCAAACCAGTAAAGCAAAATCTTTGCAAAACTTAACCTCAAAACTTAATCCAAATTCACCTTCAAACAAGATATGACATAACATTCGCTACCTAACAATTATTGTCAACAAACTATTGCAATCGAAAAACAACTGCTGGTCTTTTATCTACTCCATGCGGCATTAGCAAAAATTTCGCTTTCTCCTGGCCCAATTTATCAAAGGACAAAAACTTCCATCCCAACTTTTTTACCAAGAAAAATACTTCTTAAGACACCTCCATCGAAAATGTTTCCATCTCTTCCTCTGCAAGGGTCAATTCACCATTCTGAAATTTGAAAGTTATCTACGCAACTTTAAAGGCAAAACTCCAGCTAGGAACAGAATTCCATATCTTTCACCATCCACAGTGTCTAGACTTGTTGCACTATATACATACTCGTAACAACATCCTCAATTCTGACACCATTCCTCAAAGCTGGAAATTAGGAACTTTACTTCCTCTTTCCAATCCTTAAAAAATTATAAATATTATAAATGGTTATCGGCCTATATCATCCATTATATGCAAAGATTTTTGCTACCTTTGGTATTTCGAAAAGTGGCTTCACTCTTTGGCGCAAGATCCATGATTACATGAAACGGGAAGGAAATGTTTAGTACATATAAAACAAACCAGGTCAACTACTAAGACATAACATCTTGGAGGAACGGTATAGCTATATATTTCTTATTTTAGTTTTCCCCATGCATCTAAATACAGGAGAGAAAAAAAAACAAACGCCATAGAAGAATTAAGAGCCGTTCAGAATGTGATTTGTAGTTGTGTCGCAAGCTGTCAAGCCATTAAATGTATGGAAAGCATTAAGCCGCCACACAATGTGTGTCTTCGTCTGTGTCGTGTATCGTGAAGTTGGAGTTTGTCGAACTACAAGCTACGCTACAAGTTTGACGTTTAGGAATTTGTACACAAAAGATCTTCTTTGTTGTGAAAATGGAAGTCGAGAAATTTATTGAAACGATACGAATAAATTAAATTCTTTGGAATTTATAGAATCGTGTTCTTAGAGGTGTTTGAAATTTGTCTCAAAAAATCCTCTTTCTTTTCTTTCCTTATAAAGAGGACGAACCATCTACGTTTCCTCTTTTTCATTAATTTTATTGATAAATAGCACATGTGCAGAATACACATAATAAAAGCAATTTCTTCTTGTTCGTCCATATCCATTATCCACAAATTATAACAAACTTTTTTAAGCACTAATAAAATTAAGAAGTAAAAACACGAGATGCAAATTTGAAAGTCGCTTTCATTGTGTTTCCTTTAACTGCATTCCATACATATTATATATTTTATATATATATTACATATTAACAATTATGTATTCCAATTAAATTATTATTTTATTTATATTCCAATTGTTTGTGTTTCTGCCCTGGATTACAAGTGAGTGTTGTCATTATTATGCATTATATTTTATAATTTTTGTAACATATTTGATTTTTTTGGTTTTGATCGTACGCGCCTGCATGTGTGTGTGTGCGAATACGCGCAACTTCGTTTCGGGGCCTTGAATGCGACTTCCAGTCCCTGTGTTCGATTGAATGACACCGATTGTGGGAATGAGGCTTAGGTGTGTTTGTGTGTTATTGTTTACGTTTGTTATTGCCATCTTGTATAATTGCGAATGACATTTCTCACTTTTATGATGAATATATTTTATTTGGTCATAATTTTGTTAGTTTTGGGTGTAGAATTATTTAATTTGATCGTTATATACTATTATACGAGTACTATTAGCGACCTAAAATTTATTTTGGTGTGTGTTGTGTTTACTGTGGGTTTACATTTTCTATTGAATTGAGCGTGTTAGATTTTGCGTGCTATTATATTTGTTGTATTATTCGTATTCGAGTTTATTTTCTTATTGCAATGATTATGATATTGCTTAGAGCTATTTTATTATATGTTGTGTTGAGTTTATTGTAAGTGTGATTTTCCTTTGAGCTATTATGAGAGCGATTGCCTCCTTGGGTTCCTGCGTTACCTGTGGTACGAGTAGTGTCAAGGAGGGGCCCTTTGGCTACACAATCGTACTCTCACTCGGCGATGCAGTTAGCAATGCCTACCTCTTGAATGTTTCGTGTTGTGTTAAAGATTTGAGATATTTGTTTAATGAGTTGTGTTCTATTTTGACCGTTGTGTATGTGTAAATTATAATTAAAGTATTCAGGTTTATTTAAATTAGTTGATCGTTGGTTGGACTAATGTGTTGTTTCCTTCGACTATGTTTCCGCTATGTGTATTGTTTACTAGGGTGCATATTTTTGCAATCGGTCGGGTTAGTTCTGCATTTTGGGTTTTTAACTTTACGACTCTCACTAGATTATCCTTCCCAGGATACATGTTTATGACGCGGGCCAGCTTCCACTTCAGTAGTGGCAATCGTTCGTCTTTGATCAAGACCAAATCACCCTCCATGATCTAAAGAGGTACTCATTCCTCCAGATCTTCCAAAATGATTGCGTAAGCGCTTGTACTCGTTTCCACCTTTCGATATACGATATTTTTGCATCTGATACGATGGCTGAGTTGGTGCTATGAGTGGCTCACCAATCAATAAATGGCCGTGTGTTATTGATACTGGGCACAAGGGTCTCGAATTGAGACATGCTTCTATTTGAACCAGAAGCGTGGTGAGCTCGTCAAATGTGAGTATCTGGTTTCCTGCTACTCACTTTATATGATACCTTACTGATTTAACACGGAAGTGAGGAGAAGCTGGGGGAATAACATTCCACTGTGTACCTTCGTTTGCCAATGTTTCTGCTACCTCCTTCCACTCTAATTTCGCCCTCGCATCAGTCTTTTCAACTCGCCCTCGCTGCCGACGAACGTACTCCCGCAATCGCTGAAGATCTCTTTGTACAGACCCATTCGTACAGAGAATCGCCGGAATGCTGCTATGAACGCTTGCGTTGTCATGTCGCTGACTGCCTCTAGATGTATCGCTTTTGCTGACATACACACAAAGTTACATATATAACCCTTGAGGATCTTAGCATTACGTCCTCTCCACGTTTTAGTGTCGATCGGTCCCGCATAATCAACTCCGCTGAAGGTAAATGGCCTTGACATCTTCGTTCTTGCTTCCGGCAGGTTGGCCATTTGATGCACCATTGGTTTTGCTCTGAACCGAAAACAGATTGTACACTGGTGTGAGTGTTTTTTCACTGCTCTCTTTAGATTGGGAATCCAGTACTTTTGCCGAACATACGCTGTTGCCTTCTGATACCCCCCATGAAGCGTCTTTTATTATTAGCGCCACTATCCGGTGTCTCGATCGTAATAGAATTGGATATTTTTTATTGAAGGGAATATTCGAAAGCGCTAACCTCCTTTCGACTCTCCATATTCCATACATCCTTCACCGGGTTGAGTGTCGCATAACCTCTCTGTTTTTCCTGTTCATCGGCGAACATGGTTTGTTGCACTGCCTGGATTATCTTCTTGTGGGCTGTCTCCAATTCCTCCTTTTTTAAATGATTTGTCGTTGTGTCCTTCCATTGTCAACGATGCTTTTCTCTCCTTCCCTGCAGACATGTGCCCTTGTTGCTAGTTCTTCCTCCTGCGTTTCTAACGACGTTGGTTGCTCGGGAAGGACTGCCTCCCATTTTTCGTCATTGGATTGTAAAGACGAGCAATTTGTGACAGCATGGATCTCTTCCATACGGTGTTGTGTTGCCTTCCTGTATTTATAATAATACACTGTTTGTTATTTTACGTTATAAATTGGACTGTGTTTTATTGTATATTTAATGTTGTATTTATATGTGTTTGTTACAATACGCGTTTACAATATGTGTTATACAAAATTCATTCTACTAGTTATTTAGATGGGTGTTGTGGATTGTCTTCTCTGATGTTATGAGGTGTCGCTGTCTTCCGTGACGTAACGTACTTCTGTTGTCTTCTCCAACGAATACAGAGTTAGGTCACTGTTACATACTCATGCAGACGACTTATGTACACATTCTGTGTAAATAAAAAATCCTGGCTAAAATTAAAAGTTCAGATATCGACTTGGTGCAGTAATTTTACCCAAACGGAGCTTTCCAAACCAATGTCGTATAGTGCGTTCGCTTACCCCTACATCCCAAATGCGTCGTTAATATTCTTCATGACGCATTATGTCCCATTTTAAATTTGTAAAGAATAGAATTCGAATTTGAACTGCCGACAGCATAGTAAATAATTCATAGAAAAAAAATAAAGGTACGTGTAACGAATCCTACAATTCTCTCACGTCATACTTACCACTTTATGTTATAAAAAAATAAAATTTAACGTTCTGGCACAGATGTTCACTCGAGAACTCCGACTGAGGAAATTTCATGTGGTAGAACCCAATATACCATAAATGAGCCTAGATGCGAGAACTAATATTCTCAATTACTTGGTTAGTAAAACGTGTAATGCACGTACAGGGTTTCCCACTAAGAACTATGGTTTGATACTAGTTTTTTACGCTTTGGTATTTCACCTGTAATTATGTCATACCCTGGGGCTTTCTTCATCTTGAGTCTTACCTTAATTTCTTTTCAAATTTCAGAAACAGAGAGTGGTGGAATACCTTCGTTTTTCTGATGGGATGCCTTAACTCTATCGATCTGTTTAAGTGTTTGGTGGTCTTCCAAAGTGAATAGTCTGTTCTTTAAGAAACGTCAGTTCTTTAAGATACTTATTTATATTTAGACTAATTTGTTATTTCTTTTATCATTCAGCGAAGATACTGAGAGATTCTATTATGATTTCTTTTATCTTTTGGAGCCAGAGTTTGCTGACATTTAGCTCGAAGTTTTCGTTTTTTGGCTACTAATTCCAATGTTTCTTTGGGAAAGTTTTGGACAACTGCTTTCCTTTTTCGGACTGGAGTTGATTTCCAGACCACTTGTTGAATTTGTTGGGTGAATTTTAGAACATCATCTTCAAGTTCTGCTGTAGTTTTAAGGGGGATAAATAATTACCAAGTAATTTTTTCTTTTAGTATGATGTCATCGCTCAGTGTTAAGATGGTTGGAAAATGATCTGAACTCAGATTCAACCTTTCTTCAATGTGTATGAAAATTTGTGAAATTTGTTGGTCAAACAAAGTCAACTAAACCTGGAGATTTATCTGGATCTGTTGACCAGTACATCGGCTTTACAGTGGATAGGAACTCACATTCCATATCCTGAGCTCCGTTGTATAGCTCACGACATTTTTTTGTTATTAGTCGAGATCCCCAGTAGGTGTGTTTAGTGTTGAAATCTGCTCCCATAATGAAGTTTCGTTGATGTCTTTGATACTAGTATTGTTCAGATGAAATGTTATGCTTATGTATAGTAGTTATGTAGTTTCGAAATTTGATGAATGGCTGCTTTGTAAAATAGGTTTCAGAGACAAAACAGACATTTCTATATAACTTGCATTTGTTCTTGTTGACCTAATGTCTGTAGAGTCAGGTTTTCTTTGGGACTGGAACCAGTTTCCTTTAGGATTTGTGAATGGTCTGGTTTATTTACAATGGAAATTTCGTCGGACTTTGTCTGCGCTTTTTTGCTTTCTGTTTTAGGTGTTTGTGGTTGAGCTGCTTTAGTTTGATGCCCTGATAATTTATTTTAGATTTTCTGTAATTTCTTAGCTACAATACAACCTCGATAGCTAGCTGGGTGTGCTTCTCCACAGTTAAAGCACTTGGGTTTTGCGTCCGTCGTTTTATCGCATTCTGATGTCTTGTGTTTGCTAGCACACTTGACATATTTCGGAGCTTTGGCACATGAAAGTTTTTTGTGTGATTAAAGGCTTGATAGTTCTTACATTCTGAGATAATTTTTGAGTGTTTGGTTGGTTTAATGCTTACTATCGGACCCAAGATATGTTGTGTATTAAGGATTCTTTTTATATCCTCTGTAGCTTTAAATGTTAATAGGAACATTTCCATAGGTTCTCTAGTTTTCTCTTTTAGTTTATCGATTGCCCCAATTGCTTGAAAACCCTGTTTAATGAGGTCTGGAGTAAGAGATTAGGGTCACACGAATGATGTAGATTTTTGATCATAACACTGATTCGCCTTTCTTATTTATCTTTGTAGGAGTACCAAGAGATGTTGTAGTCGGTTAACGCATCAGTTGCTGTTCTATAGTCGTCTACTTCTGACATGTAGATGTTGAACCCATCGTTGTTTATCAGTTTAACCGTAAAATCATCAGATGCAACAGGACCGTACATCTGCTGTTAATTGCTAACCCCAGTGATCAGGATAGGTATAGGTAGAGTTACTTCACTTGTAATTTACTGAGAGTAATTTTTTTTTTTTTAATGGAAAGCGGATGTGCAAAGAAAACAGTGCTCGAACGAGCAACGTTTACAAATTATTACAATTTATTTTCAAAATAAAAATGTATTGTCCTTAATAGAAAACTCGATAAAAATACACTCTGTACCATCCCAACATCTCGAATAAGTGGCATATTACAGTTTATTCTTATACAATAAAGTAATAGCCCATAATCTACAATCAACATTATATAGATGCCCTACCATGAAGACGATCACAGGGTTATTAATACTTTCCCCACAGGCCTCATCAAAAACACATTGGTGAAGGCTGAACTTCCTTCCACAGAGAATAGAATAGCTACAGTAAGGTATTAGTATTTATGTACAAAACTTTAATTCTCCAAAGGTTCACTCATTGATAAGCACCTAATCTCATGCAGGGAAGAGAGAGCTTTGGAGTGCATCTAAGCTGTTAATTCGTTCATATTAAATTCCGACAAATAAAATATAGTTGTACGAGTATGTTTGATAAACTGTACGGCAGTTTGTGTTTCAAGTAAAAAGAGTAGCTGTGCTGCTGAGAGCAGATTACTAGCTAAGATAGCTGCAGTAAAAGGAGTTTCTAGTAATATTATGTGAAAAGTGTATTGTGTAACTATCACAATTTCGTTGAAACATATTGAGGATGGATAATCTTAATAAATTAAAAGAAGGTGTTAATATATTAAAAGAAAATTTCGAAAAAAGTTTTCGAAGTGAAAAATGAATTAACTTAAAAGAAAACATATTAGTTATAAACGAAGTAAAGATGTCTATCGGTGTAAGTGAGAAGAATACATGTGCAAGTTAGCTAAAAAGAAATGCGGAAGTGCAGGAGAGCCGAAAAATAATCACAGTGTAGGTAAGACAAAATAAGGATTAAAATCGAGTGTGTATCCCTGTCATTCGGGTACACAAGTCAGAGACCTACAGTGCAGCGATTGGTTCGGATCTGAAAAATGTTAATGAAATACTTGAAGCAGGAATAAATGCCTTGTAACGGAAGCGATTTATGTGAAAAGGTGTTATAAATATCTGTGTTTCAATCATGTAAGTAAAAACTGCAAGAGCATGCGTAATTGGTAATTGATTGTTTCGAAATGTGTGAGGATTAATAAAAACTTGAAATTGCATCTTGACGTGAACCACAATGCATTTTAATTAAATTTATAACATTGCGTTTGGAAAAATTGATTTTAATTCGAAAAAATTATATCTAAAGTTAAACAACGTATAAGCTTTACTTTATTGTCATACGATTGATTCAACTGACGTAGCATTGACAGTTACGAAAAATTCGGCAAAAAACTATGGCAAAAACATTTAAAAGCAAATAAGAAGTTTATAGATTTCTGACGTTTTCTCAATTAAGATTCTTCCGCAATCTGACATGTACATATTTTGTTTTATCTGAAGAAGCAAACAATACTTTCATTGTTTTCCAGGTAGTTAAAGATTCCTCTAAGAGGAATCATAAAAAAACACTAACGCTGAGTCTTGTTTTATCCCTCGACCGTTCGCCTTACATGTTGATTCAAAACAAAATTTAAATTATTCAATTAAATTATTCGTCCGTTCAATTCTCTTGTCCAACAAGAACTGATTTCTGAAATCTAACTTAGATCCTCAGCTGCATACGGAGTAGACAGAGCAGGCAAGGGTAATTGTCCAATCAGTAATTTTCCAGTTCTAAGTGTGGAATCCGCAATATCCCGCGATCACAACGGATCATGTTCCGGCATGTGTTATCATTTCGGTTATGCACACTGGTGAATTGTACTTCAGCATGAATTGGGTTTGTTGAAGGTGATATCTTAAATGCCCCCTGGTTGGAAATGGAATTGTGTTAACTCAGTTCGCATAACTTAAATAGATAAAGAATTATTAATTATGATAAGCAATTGTTGTTTTATTTTTTGACTACTTACTTATTTGAATTTCTTGGTACATGCTCATATAGAGTATGTTTCGGCTAATGTGTCGAAGTTTTCTTGACATATTTTGAGAAAAAAAGCAATTGGTGGGGCAGGCGGGGCGTCGGAAATGCAACTCCACCGAGGTACAGAGGTTTTAAGCAAAACCTCACTGCCCTGTTTTTATTTATATTGAAAATAACATCTCTCCAATTTATAACAGATGAGAATGGTAACAAACGGGATTACGTTGAACTCATAATTATGAATACTTTAATTGTTTTAAATAAAATGTTGCTCCAAAATCAATGTGTCAAAAGTTATATTCTTCAAAATGTGTTATTTTTTTCTCTCTAAGAACTTAAAATTGGACTTTTCGGAAGAATATCTTATTAATTTCCACTTTTTGCAACTTTTGAAACGTTGGGTATACATTTACAAAAAAATAAGTCAGGTCATTTCATCTCAAGTCAGTAGTTTTCGAGATATGACCCATCTTCTTCCAACTATAAAATTTTACAGCAACCGTAAAAAATGAACTATTGTATTATATTGTAGTTAACAGGTGCTTTGAAATTCTTTTCTGTAAAAATAAGTTTACTATTGCGCAATGGAAATCCAATAATCTTCTTTTGAAAAAAGCTTCAAAATATGGTCCCCAGAAGCGGAAAAAGAGAATGCCTCGGGTAGATTACGCCCCATTTTTTCAATTCAGTTATTTTTTCTGAAAAGAAATTAAGCAGATTACTTACGAAATTACATAGAAGGAAAGTAAAATTTTTTTTGCATAAACAGTTTGTAGTTTTTAACCGAGATATTTATGTCTATGGTTTCTGCAATGGTTAACGACCGAGATTGGAAGAATCCAAATGGCAGGACATTTATTTAAATATTTTCTAGGTTGAAGGAGTCAGTAACAACGAAATCGTCCAGAATCTCACATCTTGCTTTAGCAGTTAGGAAGAAGTTTTACATTACGTCAGAAACCATCAAAATACCAATCTTGGGTAAATAAGCAGACATTTTAGTCGAAACAGGACCTACATCTGGAGTATCCTACATTCAGAATGCATGCATGCATTCCATCATATAGCAGGACAGGAGCAACAACTCGAGAACTCAGGGAATCATTCGGAATTCTGCAATTACATTTTGGAAAGACACTTTGCGAAAGACCGTTTTATTGGTCGGATTCACCCGATGAAACACAGAACTTTTCAGCATAAGATCAATTTCAATGTGTGGGCAGGGATATTGGGTACCAAGTCCATCGAACTCTATCGGCTTTCTCCAAGAATCAATTGAAATCTCTACCTGGAATTTTTGCGAAACAAATAACCAGACTATTAGGTGAAATACTACTGCAACAAAGAACATACACTGGGTATTAGAAGGATGGTGCCACCACACACTATGATCATATAATTAGAAAGTTATTAGAAAAATTGCAAATTCATGGATGGGGCAGGATGGGCCCCCAAGTTTTCCGGACTTGACCCCAATGAACTTTTTATTTATGGCGACAGATGAAGGACATTGTATAATTATCAGAAATAACAATAGGGGATCTGCGAAACTCCGAGAAGAATTGGAAATAATGGACATTGTTAGAGCCTTTCAAAGGCCTGTCAATATTTGTAATTTTTTTCCTAAAATTATTAACAATTTTTAATTTAATGTTTTACCTGCTTAATAAGTTGGATCGTATCTTGAAAACTATTGACTTGAGGTCAAATGACACTTTTTTCATTTATTAATACTAGATATAAGTTCCAAAGTCGCAAACGGGGGCTAACAAGATATCTTTCCGAAGAAAATTATAACAAAGTCAAAATTTTAAGTAAAAGAAATCACTTTTAAACTTTAATAGCTTTTGACACACCAATTTTAGAGCAGCATTTACTTTGGAATAATTAAAGTACACATCATGGCGAGTTCAACGATACATATTTATTACCATATAGGCATAAATTTGTAATATGTTATTTTCAATAGGAGTTAAACAGGGCAGCGTAAGTCTTCGCACACATTCTCTGCTATGCTGTTTATGAGGAGGTGTCATTTCTAGGCCGCGTGTACCATTCTCGGTACACGGTAACCACTTTAATAATTTTCTATCAATACCTTTTATTATCTTGTTTTTGAGAGAATATATATTATTTTCATAATTATAAATATTAAAACGACAATATGCGCAAAATAACAGTAAGAAACTAAATTTACTTCACTTTGAATAGTTGAAATAAAATTTATGTACCAAAATGAATATGAAGTGAAAAGTATATCTTATATTTGGCTTATGTTTTCATGAAGCGATGAATTTTGTTAAAACATTGAATGCATAAGTATGGCTTCTTAACGCAATCGTTACAAAACGTCGACACCTTTTTTTACGCTCTCCATTTCAACAAAGTAATCCCGGTTTCGTGTTCTTTTCCAAAAATATCTCCCCGTTTAAGTTTTTTGCCAACATCTTCTTTATCCAGACCTCAACGATTTGAGCGAATTGTTCCCACTAGGTGAGTATTTTTATTGATCAGCTGTTGTGCTAAATCTAAGCTGGTATTCTAATTATTAATTATATCTTTAGAAAGTATCATCACAATATTTGGTGGAGTAAACTTTGCGATAGCTCAATTTTTACTATTGTATATTTGAAAACGATGTATTTAGCCATTACCAGAACATAATTTGAAAATCTTAAAACCATATTTGTGCCATTTTCGTTTCATATATTGCTTGAAGCTGAGCCGTATACGAAAAGGTATTATGGATTAATCAATGCAAACATTTTCTGGGACATCATAATATTTCTTAAAATTTTCATTTACTGTATCAACAATTATTTTTAATTTATTGAGGCGTTCACTTCTGATTTTATTTTTGTTAGTAGAATGAACCATTCTTAGGAGCAATTCCAAATGATTTCGAGACATTGTATTGCTGGGAAATTTTACTGCAAATAAGGGGTCTCTCGACCATATAAGCTAAACCAAACAATTTTTTAATTTCACCTTTTGAAGTTCGAACCAAATAGCTTAATCGCACGGATCGATATTGTTGCAATACTTGAGATGCATAATAAGTTTGTTTGATCTGCTATCTCCTGTAATAAGTCTTCCGTTACCAGTAGTAGAAAAAAGTCTTCTGCTTTGCGACAATCAGTTTCGAAAATTTGCAATTCAAGTCGATGCGCGAAAGGTTCAATCTGATGTTGATTTCTTCTAGGATCAAACTATTCCCTTTGAATAATACGAGTATTATCAGTAGTATTGATTGTATCTTCTTCACTATCTGTCTATACTATCTATATATAATTCTACGAGTATTACGAACACGTCGCACAGCAATTTCGCTTGGCACATAACCTGTTATTTCTTCCAAAGATAGAAATTCGGCAGAAACACTGTCAGAAGAATAAAGCCAAATATTTTCATTCTCATTCTCCATTTTCATAAGGGCATTAGGAATTAGAAAATATGTCACTGAATGTATGAAAAAACAATAGAGTAAAAAATATTCACAGTTTTTACTTATTAAGCGTATTTCTCATATCTCCTTGCTAAATTATGACAAAAATGAATATCAAATATTATAAAGTTCCAATAATTCTTCCACTAACTTTTATTTTATTTTGGTAATTCAAATATTACAAAAAGCGTTATTAAATGCAAACTGCAAAGGGAAAATCTAAAGACTGAGATTTGCTCTGATCACTAATTACCACGCCATGTGTACCGTTATCAGTACACGACTCAAAAATTCCTGTAAACATCATTACGTCATACCAGAAATTAAATTTTAGATGAAAACATTTTAAATTCAAAATTTCAGCTTGGCGAACAAATGCAGTTTAGCGTGAACGGAAACGGTACACGTGGCAGGGAACGTGTTAAAAGCTCTGTGTGTCGGAGGGTAAGCATTTCTCTTCTCATGTATCCATGTGTATGTAAGACATCGAGGACATAACCGGTACCTTTGTCCATTAATTATTCAGAGCGCATTACAGTGTGGCAGTTGATTCTTTGATTTTTATCGGCTTCCAGCTGAATCTGACACTAAAAAGTTTATTCCCGAGATATTTTTTCAAAATATTCAATTTCAATTCAAGTGTGTTCGTAAATGTGTTCGTACGATATTGTGTCTATCCAATCTTGTCTAAGTGCAACGTTTTTAATATTGTGATATCCATGTAAACATGAGCAGCGTCTCTAAATTTCCATAACAGAAGATTTCGATACTTGAATAGTAGAAGATTTTGATACTTGAATAGCAGAAGCATCAACCATTGGTGAATGGTTGGAATGGATAGTTTTCTAGTACATAAAATGGAAATGGTATAGGACGCTGGATGGCGCAGATTGGCGCCTCGAAATCATTCATCATTCGAGTACAAATATCAGTATCCCCAGTTGAATTTGAAATCTGCAGTAAGACAAGTGAATAAATGGTTTAAGTAAAAGATAAGAAAAGTATAAGCGATTGATAAAATGAACTGTATCGAGATAAGCGATTAAATTGTGAATTGTAACTGTATTGAATAAAGCAATTTGTATTGGAAAGAATAAGTTCTATCATTTGTGCCAGCATTTACATTGGTGTCAGAAGTGGGATAGGACTTCTACTGTGTAAAAAAAGTGTTTTGTGATTATTGATTGTTTGAAAAAGCTATAATGGATCGAAAAGTATTGCAGTTGACCCTCGTCCAACTCAAATCCGAGTTAAAGAAGAGAAATCTCAGCGCCAGTGGAGGAAAAAACGACTTGGTACTCCAACTTTTAGACGCCTTGAACATCGAGGGGCATGATCCTGATGCGTACTCCTTTGACGTCGACGAGGAAGAACAGATAAGTACCGGTAATGACATGGCTGCGGTAATATGTACCGCACCTCTTCTTAAAAATGGACGAACAAAAGAACAGTCTCGGCGAACAAAATAAAAATCCGAACAAAAGACCAGCCTCGAACAAAAGCTGGGCAACCAGAAGAAAAATCTAGACGAACAGAAGAACAGCATTGAAGAAAAATTTTATGATCAAAAGAATAGTTTAGAACAAAAACTGGAAGAACAGAAGAACGTTCTCCAGCAAAAGTTCGAAGAAATCGACGACAAATTTAATAGGTTAGAGGAGAATTTTGAGGAAAAATTCGAAAAAATAGATAGCAAAGTTGAGCAACGGGCAAAAGGGCTCAACACGGTGCGAAAACAGAAACTGCGAGAATGTTCTTTAAGCGGTCCAAGGAGAAAAGAGTTGAAGACTCCATCATTCGATGGGCGGACTTTATGGTCTAGTTATAAGAAGCAGTTTGAAACGGCTGCCAGTGCGAAAGGTTGGAACAATGAATAGAAGTGCTTTGCCCTAACAATGGCCTTTCAGGATCCTGCAGCAGAATTGTTGCAAACAATAGACATCGAAAAGCATAAAGATTATGTGGCTTTAGTACAGGCTATCGGGAAACGGTGCAGGAGGTTAACAAGGTCCAATTGCAAAGCCGAACGTAGAAACGAGGAGAACACTGCAGCAGCTCCAATCAGATTTGAGTAGACCGCAGGCCTGGAAACTATCGACGACGCGTCCTTTACCATTGGACGCATTTATCGGGGGAATTACATATTCGAAGGTACGGTCAAGCAATAAGAATGTCGGGGAAAAGAACCCTTGCTGAAGTACTTGCCTTCGCTCTGGCGATGGAAGTGGCCCATCAGGCTTCCAAAGGAACACACTTCGTCAGAGAAGTACTTTTTTTTTGTTTAATAAAATTGGATATTTTCAGTGTAAAGAACCGGTGCGACGAAACGGATGCCGACATTGCGGAAACAAACAAATAGAGAAAGAAACTGGCATAAACAGCTACCGAGAAGCTGGTCAACCTTCCCGAAGCCATCAGTTGTTGTGAGCACGAGTTGACGGCCCCAAGACCACCATCCACGTCCCGCTGGCAAAACGATGAAATAAAAGCCTTCTAGTGCAATAGCAATAGTCAAATGGCAACGATAGACACCGGTACCATGGCCTCAATCATCAGGAGTAATCTGGTAGAAAAATCCTGGTTGCATAACACCAGCAGTTGCAGCTTGAGAACAGCTTCAGGAGCAACAATTAAGGTATATGGTGAAGTCCGCATAAAAACCCAGCTAGCCGGAATAGCATTCTCTCACGCGTTCTGGTGGCTGACATATGTGACTAGTGCATCATTGGTACAAACTTCATGGGAAAACGTGGACTTGGGGGCACAAACCCTGAAATACGGAAACATGGAGATACCAATAATATACGGAAACGCCAATACTTCAGTCTTCAAAGTAGTCATCTGATGGAATCAGAGTCTAGGGTCAATTGTGTGGGTTCAGTTTCAGTTTTAAATGCATTTTTTTTTTTTAATCATTAACTCTTATATACTAACAAAAAATGCTTGAATGCTAGCTTAAAATTACTTAACAATCTTATACTAACTTACTGGCCCCGCACAGGCACTTTAAGCTAATCTAAATTCTTATATCTATGTCTTTCGACTTTATTTACATTTTATTTATAAATATTTATTTTGTATGCTTAAAGCTACGTAAGAAAAAACAATTTGTAAACAAAAAACTTAGCATATGGACATTTTTTTATTTTTTATAAAAACTTAATATCTAACTTAAAATAAACCTTAGTCTACCTAACCTACATATACAATACACACATACACACACATAGACATACTAGTATGTAAGCTGGCCATCGCTATTCACAGAGCAAATAGATTGGTCAGCTCTGCCTCATTAGTGAGGCTGGTCCGTAATTGACGGAAACGACGACGAAACATCTTCTCCATCATTCAACCACCAGAAATGCTGTCCTGAGCAGCATCTATATTTTTGTCAAAATACAGAAACTGATCTAGCCAGATCCCAAGGTATCTGACTATATTTCGACAGGCAAGAGGCTGTCCGTGTTGTCCAATGATCGAGAACTTTCGCCAATTTTTTCTGGTATCCCTAGAGGCTCCAGACAACGGCGTCCTGAAGAGAATGGTTTCCGACTTCTGAAAGTTGATTTTCAACTTCCAGTCATCGCAAAATCGTCTTATCTTATCGAAGTCACGCTGCAAGAGAGTATTAATGACCTCAATTTTTTGACCTGTTCTGTACGCTATCAAATCGTCTGCGTACGCAATAGCATGGGGAAGTAAATCTATCAAGTCGCTTGTAAAAATGTTGAATAGGATCGGCGAATTGACCGCGCCTTGCTGAAGACCATTTTTAATTTGAAATATTCTAACAGAAGTCACATTACCATTCTTAACGATGAACTGTCTGTTGGTTAGCATATTATAAAGAATGTACAAGAGTGGTTTACTGATCCCCAGCCTAGTCAGCTTATAGAAAAGACCCTCTAACCATACGGTGTCGAAGGCCTTCTCGAAGTCAACAAGGCAGGCACCAGTACACTGTTTCTTGCCTTTGTTCAATTGGATATCAGAAACCAGTTTAGACGAGCAATATGAGATATCATGTCCCGCCTTAAAACCGAATTGATTATCCGGAAGTATATGTTTGTCCTCAACCCACCTAGACAAAGCTCTACTGATTACTTTTTCAAAAACCTTACTGATATTCGGAAGGAGACTTATCAACCGCAGATTCAACGGATTGGATATATCCTGTCCCTTTTTGGGGATAGGTTGAACCACCGCCGTTTTCCAATGCGCTGGATAATGTGCATTATTCATTGCATTATTAAACAGGGTGGTGTAAATGTCCACCGCTTCTAGAGGAAGATGTCGAAGCACAATGTTCGAAATATCATCGGTCCCCACTGATTTCTTAGCCCTGATTGTGTCGAAGATCTCACAGAGTTCTTCCCTCGAAATAAACGGGGGTAGGTCAGCCTCTCTGGTAATGACATTGTTTGCCATATTCTCGTCGCCGAACCGGGTGAAACAGTCTCGACCAACAAAAGAAAAATCTGGAAGAACAGAAGAACATTCTGGAACAAAAAATGGACGAACAGCCTCGAACAAAAGCTGGATGAACAAAAGAAAAATCTAGACAAGCAGAAGAACAGCATTGAAGAAAAGTTCGACGAACAATAGAATAGTCTAGTACAAAAACTGGAAGAACAAAATAACGTTCGACACCAAAAGTTCGAAGAAATCGAAAACAAATTTGAAATAATAGAGAATGTTGATGACAAATTTGATAGAATAGAGAAGAATGTTAACGATAAATTCGGACAAATGGACTGCAAAGTCGAGCATCTAGCAAAAGAGCTCGGCACGGTGTGAAAACAGAAACTCCGAGAATGTTCTTTAAACGGTACAAAGAGAAAAGAGTACTGGGATAATGAGGGAAAGTGCTTTGCCCTAACAATGGCCTTGCACAGTCCTGCAGCAGAATTGTTGCAAACAGTAGACATCGAAAAGCATAAAGATTATGTGACTTTAGTACAGGCTATCGAGAAACGGTTTGGGGATAGCCACATGCAGGAGGTTTACAAGGTCTAATTACAAAGCCGAACGCAGCAACGAGGAGAAACATGCAGCAGCTCCAAGCAGACGTGAGTAGACTGGCACATTTGTCATACCGCACCGCAGGCCAGTAAATTATCGACGAAATGGAAAAGATGCATTTATCAGGGGAATTGCAGATTCAAAGCTACAGTCAGCAGTAAAGATGGCCGGGAAAAGGACCCTTACTGAAGCACTTGCCTTCGCTCTGGCGATGGAAGCAGACAATCAAGCTTCCAGGGGAACACATTTCGTCAGGGAAGGAGCATCTATTGAATGCTGCTACGCAAGAATTAGAACCGAGGAACGAGATACTCGGCGGGATAGACCAGCAATGCGCTACTGGAATTGCAATAAAATAGGATATCTTCAAAGCCAGTGTAAAGAACCGGTGCGTCGAAAAGGCTGCCCTCACTGTAGTGACAAGCAAATAGAGGAAAAGACCGGCAGAAACAGCTATCAAGGAGCCGGTCAACCTTCCCGAAGCCATCAGTCGGGAAATGCTTAATCACCGACTTCGCGGGGCAGAAGTTGGTAGCAGGAGTAAACGGCCCCAGGGCCATCATCCAAGTCTCGCTGGCAAAACGATGCAATGAAAGCCTTCTAATAGAAGTAGTCAGCGGTAAGGGGAAAGGGATGGCAACAATAGACACCGATGCCATTGCCTCAATCTTTAGGAGGGATCTTGAGCAGAAGTCTTGGTTGCATAACACCAGTAATTGCAGCTTGAGAACAGCTACGGGAGAAACGGCTAAAGTATATGTTGAGGTCCGTATAAAAATTCACCTGGCCGGAATAGTCTTCTCTCAACTTTTTCTGGTGGCTGACATATACGACCAGTGTACGAATGTACGTATCATTGGTACAGATTTCGTGAAAGAACATGGACTAGTAGTTGACTTTGGGGCACAAACCCTGAAGTACGGAAACATGGATATACCAATGATATACGGAAACGCCAATACTTCCGTCTTAAACGTCGTCATTTGCCGAAATCAGATTCTAGAGCCTTCGTCGGAAGTATTTTTTTGGGTAAAAGTGGAAGGTGGTCCTGGTAGCCACCGCTTCTATTTGATGGAGCTAGAAAATAGAAGAGACTTCACGGTGGAAAAGACCTTACTGTAAGGATTCTAAATACAAAGACCTTCAGTGTAAAGGTAGAAAAGGGGGAGATAGTGGTAAAATGTGTACCTTTTGAGGATATATCGACCACAACGGAAACAAATGGTGCAATACCGGTCGCAACAGTTCAGAGCATAAAAATCAAGAACAAAATTCTCATCTTCTGTAATCTGGATGAAAATCAGCGAACCCTTGCAGAAAAACTATTCCGTTAATACGCTGATATATTTGCTACACAAGACGGGGAATATGGCAGTACGCATATTGTTCAACACGACATTGACACCGGAGACGCTCAACCAATCCTTTAACTTCCAATGCGTCTTCCATTGGTAAAGCAAACAGAAGTTGCCAAAATGGAGATGAAAGTTGAGGGACTGATTGAAGAATCACAAAGTCCGTGGGCACCTTCAGTGCTCCTCGTGAAAAAGAAAGATGCACGAGTTTTGTGTAGACTACCGACGTCTCAACGATGTCAATAAAAGGGACAACTACCCACTTCCGAGAATCGATGACACTCTGATATGCTTTCTGGAGCGAAATGTTTTCAACTCTTAACTTGAAGAGCAGTTACCAGCAGGTAGAGATAAATCGTATGGATCGTGAGAAAACTGCCTTCACTACAGGAAGCGGTCTTTGGCAGTTCGCAGTGATGCTGTTTGGACTGTGGAATGCTCCGGCCACCTTCGAATGACTAATGGAACGAACATTGCAAGGACTCATGTAGAAAACCTATCTAGCATTTGTACGCAGTTATCGTCGAACGTCTTGTTCGAGGAGCATCGTTTAAAAGAAGTGTTTGAGAGGCTGCGAAGTGCCCAGAAAAGTATGCCTTATTCCGTCTGGAAGTAAAATATCTATGTTAGGTCACATTATATAAACGGAAGGGGTGAGGATGGTTCCAGACAAAATCGAAGCCGTGGAAAGTCGGCCTGCCCCAAAAGATAAACACCAACTGAGAAGCTGCTTGTGGTCGCCACGTACCACAGAAGGTTCTTAACTGATTTTGCTGGTATTGCAAAGAGCTTGCATCAACTTACGGAAAAATCGTCGATAGTTAAAGTGGTCTGGAGAGTGTGAAAAAGCATTTCAAGAACTGAAGCAACAGCTGGATCGGAGCTGTGATCTCCCAAGTTCATGATGCTGAAGAGAAACTGGTCGCGTATAACAGCAAAGTACCCTCCAGACCTAAAACGAACTACTTCGTAACTCGGTGCGAGCTTCTGGATTTAATTCTGGCTAGAAAGCATTTCTATAAGTACCTCCATGGGCAAAAGTTCATTCTTCGGACAAACCACGCAGCTCTGAAATGGCTACTCCAATTTAAAAACCCTGAAGGCTAAGTTGCAAGACAGATCTAGCAGGTGAAGGGCTACGACTTTGAAGTGCAACAGCTCAAGGGGGAAAAAAATGTGAACACTGCAACCGTAATGAAAAACAGGCCACTATCCAAATTATCAGGACTGTAATGTAACAATACAACGTCGGAGCACAATTCTAACGAATAGCTATCGACATCGCTGGCCCGTTTACCGAAACCTTTAATGGCAACCGATACACTTGCGTGCTCTGGATTACTTCAGTAAGTTCCCGGAAGTTTTTGTCATCCCCAAATCAAGAGGCTAAGACCGTAGCCGAACGGATAGTCAACAACTGGGTGAGCAGGTTTGGGATCCCAATGGAGATACACTCTGATCAAGGGCCGTGGTGTAGTGGTAGTAGCAAGCGCTTCTCACTCGGAGGGTCCAGGTTCGAATCCTGCCCATGGCAAGTCAGTTTTTCATTGTGTAATTGGAACTCAGACAGAAAAATTCTGCGTGTGAAGGCATAACACTGACACGTAGATTTGGCTGTTGTAGAGTTTCAAGCACAGAAAAGAAAAAATACTGCGGATCACTCTGAGTGAAGAAAAACTCTCCGTCCTATTCGGACTCCCACCCCTGGAGAGCAAACATAGAAACCAAACACACCTGAGTTTCAAACCACCACAAAAACAATTTTCCTTTCTCCTCCTTCTATCTTTCGCCCGCGCCCTGGCAACAGTAAAAGGGTATCTAACCCCTTAGGCGCGCGTAAATTATAAAAAAAAAAAAAAAAAAAAAAAGGGCAAAACTTTGAATCAAAAGTCTTCCAGGAAGTGTTCCAATATTTGGGAATAAAGAAGACGAGGACAACACCACTACACCCTCAATCTGATGGAATGGTCGAGCGATTCGATCGAACCTTGAATGAGCATCTATCTAAAGTTGTCGGCAACTGCCAGCGTTACTGGGATCGAAACAAACCCCTCGTCTTAATGGCTTACCGAAACACGGTCCATAGTTCAACAGGACATCTGCCATCCGAGATCTTATTTGGTCAAACAGTTCGGTTGCCAAGTGAAGCAAAATTCGTATCCCCACCTACGGAGTGCAAAGAGATGAACGTCTACTTGGATGGCTTGAGCGGCAGGATTCGTAAATTGCATGAAAACACCAGAAAAAAGATGAAGCTGGCGGGCAGCCGCATGAAGACTAGGTACGACGTTAAGGCAAAATCTTCCGGCTTCAACGAATAAGATCTGGTCTGGTTGAATAATCCTCAGCTTAACAAAGGTAAATCACCAAAATTGCAACAGGATTGGGATGGGCCATACAAGGTGATAACCCGCATTAATGACGTTGCCTACCGGATCCAGGTTGGGGATCGATGAAAATTTAAGATCGTTCATTTGGATACAATGTGTCATTTCAACGGAACGATGGGTGACGAAGTTGTTCGCGGTGAACAACTTTAGGAAGGGAGCAGTGTAATATCCGGAAGATTTCAATACTTGAATAGCAGAAGATTTCTATACTTGTATAGGAGAAGCGTCAACCATTGGTTGGTGGAGAATGGAATCAAGTTTTCTAGCATGGTATGGGTCTCTGGATGGCGCAAATTGTTCTCGAAATATGTCATTCGAGTATAAATATCAGCTTCCCCCAGGTATGCAAGTTATAGTCCGGGAGGCAGGGGTCTTTTTACCTAATCATTTTAAGCCGGCTGATTTCGATAGCAGTGCCAGATACCATAGGAAGATTGCCCCAGTAGCGGTGGGGGTGGTTGTGGGAGGCGGATCAACTAGTCGAAAAAAATCGTTTTCAAAATCATTTCAAGCCAATTGATTTTGTTCCCCATAAATTATTAACCCTCCGACGAGTGAGAAAAAATTAGTCAGCTACCCCGTAGAAGGGGAGTTCCACGTCAGCAGCTCGTGTCAACTTGTAATAAAAATAAATAAATAAAATAATTTCAAGCCGAATAAAATTTTACGAATAGACTTCTGGCACATTAAGGAATATGAAATTATTCATCAGCTGCATTTAGAGTTGGGGAAAGAATTGCGAAACAACTTCTGGCATATTAGACAACATAAAAATAGCAACCAGCTGAATTTATAGTAGGGGCAAGACCGTCAGCTGACGTAATAACGTATGATAACTAAAGCAAGTAAAGTCATCTGAATTATCTATGGTGATATTGCATGCTTCATTTTCCTTTGTTTCATTAAATTAATAAATTAACCAAATTATGCAGGCTCACATATTTGTCTTTGGAAATTTATAGAAAAAGTTCATTCATGCCTTCAGGGTTTATGTCGAGTCTAGTGATGCTTGTGATAGATGGTGGCAATTTGTCGCCCTCGAACCATTTAAACGACAACTTGTTATCGGTTTCTGCCCATCCATAATCAGTTGGTGATAACTCGATTGGCATTGGAAGATATGCATGACTCCCCAGATCGGCAATAAATGCGGTGCGACGGAAATCTTGAAGTAATTCTGATTTACAAGGCCGGAACATAGAGCCATCAACGTCGTTTCTAAACTGCAATGGGCTAACACCATCGTTGTTTCTATATGCTTTTGTGAATGTTACTGCACGAGCGACATTATCGTCATTAACGGCTTTCATTGCATATAATCTGCAAACATAATCTTCCAGCGTTGCAAAAATTTCATCCAAGTTGCAATTTGACAAATCTTGAAAGTCGCTCAATGCTTGGTATGTACTCGTATGTTGTAGAATTGCGTAGAATTTGAAACGGTTTTTTTTTTCCTTTACGATAGAATGCTGGATTAAAATCACAGCCTGTAAGGGCATGGAATGCTGGCAATGAAGAACACAGATCTGGGCCCAATGATTCGCAAAACTTGGTAACATCAATGAATCTTTGATTATTTCCAGTGTCCACATGCATCGAAATTTTTAAATTATTTTGTATTAATTTCATATTTCCCAGAATAATAGTCAAAATATCTGTTCCCGAGCAACGTATAGTAACGTGATCCTCAGATGTTAAATGACAAGCGTGAAAAATAATTTTTGTGTCAGTTTCTTCGTGACCCGGCAGAACAAGTGTGACTCCTGTGTTTTTCGTACGTTACCCTGATAGACTTTATATTTGTAGCATTGTAGATGATTAACATAAACTGTTTTATCTCCAATATATGACGCCATGTGATCGTTTGCCCAGTTGTCGATAATAAAAGCAATTAAAGCATCAGCGAAATTCGCTGGACGTATTTGAGCGGGTCCATTAATCCTGAAACGGTCCCCCTTGTTCCTGCCTCTTAAAGAGTGTTATGTATCTTTAATTGAGAGAAAAAGGTATCTATCTAAGGCAATTATGACAGTATTCGCACGATTTGAAGTAAATACTTGCATCAGCTTTCGAGATAAATTTCCAAATGTAGATGGCACGTCTCTTATTGAGTGCATAATAATAAAGCCATCACAAATAATCACATCGCATTGTTCTGGTGGATTACTAGTGATCTCCTTTTCTAACATTTTTAATAACACTGATTTATTTGTCTTACAAATCACTCCATCTATATGGCATAAAGCCAGTGGGACTGGTGTTAAAGGATAAGTTAACACTTTGTCGATATTTAATGTTTGCTCTAAATAGAGCGACAACAATTGACCAAATAGATCACGCTGCATTTGTGCTGCTATCATTTTTCCACAGTTCCATATGTTCTGGAACTGTTTCCCCTGTCGAAATATTATACAAGAAATTTTTATCATAATAAAGGGGGACAAGGGCACATTAGAAGCAGCAGTCCTGTTTGGAATTTGGGCAGAGGCCTGGGTATAATAGCTCTACGCCGGAGTGTTTCTCTATACCTGAGACATCAACAAAATTTTCAAAACAGTCTGGAATTTAGAAGTATTATTCCTATATTCTTGATAAAATTAATTTCGGGCAAATTTTACGTAGCCCATTTAATACATTAATGACATCCGCACTTTAGTTGCTTCAGTTATCAAACGTTATTACGTCAGCTGACGGTCTTTCTTTCACCTACTATAAATTCAGCTGATTGCTATTTTTATATTGTTTTATATGCCAGAAGTTGTTTCGCAAAATTTCATTCGGCTTGAAATTATTTTATTTATTTATTTTTATTACAAGTTGACACGCGTAGCTGACGCGGAACTCCCCTTCTACGGGGTAGCTGACTAATTTTTTCTCACTCATCGCAGGGTTAATAATTTATGGGAAGAAAAATCAACTGGCTTGAAATGATTTTGAAAACGATTTTTTTCAACTAGTTGATCCGCCTCCCACAGCCACCCGCCCGGGGTGCGGCAGCTGACTGTTACTTTCGTTGTTACTAAAGGGTTCTTAATAAATACGAAAAATGTTTAAGCGGCTTGAAAACACTCTCCAAAATGGACCCTGCTTACCGGATTATTAGTTTATCATTTGAATTAAGAGAAGTGATTATTTGGTTTAAGTAAAAGATAAGAAAAATATTAGCGGTTGACAAATTGTATTGTATTGAGATAAGCGATTGTTGTTGCGATAATTGTGAAATTATAACTGAATAAAGCAATTTGTATTGGAAAGAATAAGTTCTATCATTTGTACCCACATAAACATTTTAAACTGTATTTACATACATAAGGTTAATTATTGACTTTCTAAGTAGGAGCTTTGTTTGTTTTTTTTTTAATGACTGCTATGTCTGAGCAGTCTTTATCTCTTTTTGAGTTTTTAAGTGTCTGCTACGTGAGTGTTATAAAGTGAGCAACTTACATACACCGTAACTGGCCGGGAAGTCCTGTTTATCAGCTCCATAAGACTATATTGCAAAATGTTTATATGGGTTTAAAAGATAGAACTTATTTGCTTCATTACAATCGATTTATTCAAAATCCCAATAGAGCAAAAATTTATAATTCATTCCTATTTAAACCAACTTTTTATCACTGTTATTAACGTCTTTAACATTACTCTTAATCCACCTTTCAAATTTATCTTTAGAACTTATCTCACCTCTGTTAGAAGCCGGTATTCATACTACCGACCATCTTTCGAGAACATTTTGAACTGGTCAGCATCCGTACTTATTTCCATATTTTCGGATCCTTCGATATCAATTGTCAAAGAGCTTCCATTAATCTTCCATTGGATGAGTCTTCTCTTCTTCATTTATAGATGGCGCTGATGACAATAAGAGGTTACAACATTCTAATGGATGAGCCTTCTGTTATTTGTTTCAAATTAGCCAAATCGCCGGCTTCTGCTGCTGGATTGTATTGTAGTGGCGTTGTTCTTGTCTTCTTTCTTCCCAGATATTGGCACACTTCTTGGAAGAATTTGAATTTGAAAATTCATCCTTACTCAGAGAACTCCACTGATACTTCAAATCTACTCACCCAGTTACTGACTATTTCTTCTGCTACGGTCTTCCAATAACTTATGGAAGTCATCCATTACCACGAGTGTGTATTGGTTGCATGATCGAATAAAATTTTGTCCGCAGATGCACTTATGGAAATACTTATTTGCCAGAATTAAACCTAAACGCAACAGAAGTTTACGTCGAGTTACACAGTAGTTCCGCTCATACCTTGCGGCAAAACGAATATACAACCACTTTTTCTTAATCATCATGAATTTGGGAGATTACAACATTGCTAGCATCTGCGTCCACGGCGACCATTTTTACAGAATGGGAGTATTCACTGCCACTGCTTAAGATCTTGAAGTGCTCTTTCACACTCTTCAGATCATCTGAACCGCCGACAACTTTCCATAAGTTGATGCAGGCTTGCCTGTCCCCAAGAAGCTTCTCAGCTGGTGTTACTCTTTGGAGACACGTCAACTTTTCACCGCTACAATTTTATCAGGGTCTTTTAGATTTTCGTGCTGCTCCTCGGACGTCCTGTTTAAGACAGTAACGTCATCCAATTACACTAGACAGGTTCTCCACGTGAGCCCTGGTAATGTACGTTCCATTAATCACTTGAGGGTGGCCAGAGTCTAAACTGTCTAAAGTGCATCACCGTAATTTGTCAAAGACCGGTTTCTGTAGTGAAGGCCGTTTTTCAATAAATCTCTATCTGCCTGTAATGGCTCTCATCATTTTGCTCCAGAAAGCGTGTCCTCAATTCTCGGTAGTGGGTGTTTTTTTCGTTGTTTTTAAAAAGAACTTGACACTCAAGTGAGTATTGTCCATTCTGGCTTTTACAGCAGCCTTAAACGCTATATTTAGTATGCCATCTGGCACAGGGGCTTTTTTGTTCCCAAATTCATTGCCAGCTTCAAGTATCTCTTCGCTTGTAACTCTAGAAACTTGTTGTTCTTATGTCGCTAGTTCCCCTTCCAATAAATTTCCTCTTTGTTTTGGGAAAAAGGCCTTCAACTATTTTCCGCTGTACATCTGCTCAGGTGAGAGATGGTGGTCTGAAGGTTTCCTCATTACCACTTGGTAGACCCTCACCCATTTACTGGTATTTATTGCCAATTTAACTTCTCTTCGTGCTAAACCGATGCTGGAGTTCAGTGAAATTGCTTCTTTGACAGCTGCGTTGATACGTCTTCTTGCGCAGAGTAATTGAGCTCGTAGCTGTGCGATTTCTTCATTCCACTAATAAACTGGTTTACAATGTAAATTAGTCATCCGTCTGACCATAGATGGGCGTTCAATTGATTTTTTATTGGCTGACCCATTCCTCGTTACATCCGCTAGCACATGGATAAAAGACTCGTCATAAAATTTGCTGGTCTTCCACCCTTTTTGGTGAGCGTACCACTTATGGTATTTTGATGACGTGGTCTTCGTTCGTCAATCGTCTCGCATTCTATTGCCTGGTGGTCACAATAAGTAAAGTGGGTGCTGACTTTGCATGTTGTTCTACTCGCATGTGAATTGTTTACGAAAAGGTCTATGATCGAGCCTGCTCCATTCCTGCAGAATGTGTGTTCTTTGCCGCTGTCTAAGAGTACTGAGTCTAGGATCATGAGTGCCTCTAACAGTTTGTTTCCCTTCCTCTTTGCTCTTGCACAGCCCCATTCCACGGCCCATGCATTGAAATCTCCGGCTACGATAACTGGATTCCTATCTTTAGCATCTATTGTTAGCCTATCTAGGAAACTATCGAATTCTTCGATTGTAAGGCTAAGGTGGAGCGTAACAGCTGTATATGTATCATTGTAGCAGTCGATTTTGACTCGAACAAAGTAGCACTCAGTGCTCCCTTCTGCTTCTTAGAAGCGTCGTTGTACACAGTGGCATAGGTTTAGCTGCAGTATTTTAATTTTTTTTACAGCAGTTCCTTCCATGCTCGTTGGTATGGTGGGCATTTATGACTATCCGTAGAGTGGTTACTACCGATGCCTTCTTTACCTTGGCAGAGTAGCCATTTTGGTATTTTCTTTATTTCTTCGCCATATGACCAATTTCACCACATCGTAAGCAATGTTTTAACAAAGTACTTGTGCTTTTACAAGCTTTGGCTTTATGCCCGAATTCCATGCATTTGAAATGCTTGAGGGGGTTTGGTTCTGCTCCCGTTGGCAAGCTCACAGTTGCCGTCTAGGTACCACTGTAGACCTTCCTAAGCGAGTTAATTGATACATTCATAAAGCTCTTTGAGAGTGCATTAAATTCGTCTTCTGTTGTGATAATTTTATCAAGATCTTTCACCTCTAACAATGGATCTTGTGTTAAGATTTTCACATTAACTCGTGTTGAACAAGGACCTTATTGAAGAGTAGGTCTCTTCGCCGGGTTTTTTTAATGCTGGTAACATTCTCTCTAAGTTCTTTTAGTTCAGCATCGCACGTTTCATGCCATCTTTGCGTATGTATGCTTTTACTTGGACTAACGCTTCGGAGCGAATCAAAACTTTTTTTTCTTGCACTTTTTGGATGGTGGGAGTCGTTTCGACCACAAAGCCGAGGGCGCTGAGTTCTCTTATTTTTGAAGTTATCGAATATATTTCCATGCTGTTCTACAGAGTTTTTGACAGTCTCTGACAACTAATGTAAGGATACCGATTAGCTGTAAACTTACGCGTTTGTGTCGTCTTTGTTGCAGTTTTTTGAGCCCAGTTTCTTTCCTACCTAGTTGGTTTTACGCTTGCGTTATCCAATAACTTGCTGTGAGCTATTCGGCTGTTCATTCTTCTGATCTCATGGTGAACATTACTCTTGCCCCTGAAAACGCTCATCAAGTCTTCAATTCTTCTGTCTAGGATCGTCAGAGCATCATTTCCAATTTTTCTATCAGTGGTGACTCCCGTTCTCTTGGCTTCCCCTTCTTCGGGACTTCGATTTCCTTCTTAATGGTGTTTTGAGCTTGGATGCTCCTTCTCTGTGGTCACTTTTGGTGGTGATCGCATAAGCATAGTGGTCTGCCGGAAAGGATTTGGAGTTAATGGGTCGGCCCCTCATCCTCATCCTCAGTGATGTGATGTTTTTTTTATTTATTGGTATTAGATTTGTTTGGGTCTCCACTCAAGGCATGAGTATCTGTACAAGCCAGGAGGTCGTGCAAAGGATGACACAGGGCCTTATGACCGCCTGTTCCAGAGCCGGATCGGTACAAATCAGGAATGTTTTATATGAACATTCACCACCAACTTAACGGCGACGTGATGGAGAACGTACTTTAAGGCCTGCCAGGGTTTTATCGGGACAGGGACGTTTGCAGCATTAGCCTGAAGGGCGTTTCAGATAGATTTCACTCTTACTTACTAATGTAACAGAATACTACAACCGTCAGCCCGCAGCAATAAAATCAAAAATTAATGGTACGGTATACCGTAATTAAGAGCTTACCGGGCAAGGCTTCCTTAATTCTCAACAAGTGGGATTAATGTGTTTGCTCCTTCATTACCACTACTTGCAACAGTGTAATGGAATGGAGTGGACTTGTGCATAGCATTGAGCTATCAAGCCTCATAATTTTGACGGATCTTTTTCAAGTCCCACTCTTCGATTGTCTTGCTCGAAGATTTTATGTGGCGAGTTTCAAATCCAACGTATCATCTCAGCTAAGGGATTGATTTGCCACACACGTTAGTTCACTACGCAATGGATGTTGAAATAGCTATCCGGACACGCCTCGTGGCGGCTGTGTGTCGGCTAGGTTCTAATAGGAACTGGCCACTCCCAGTGGATGACAATCCGAAGCCTTACTCTGCATGCTCGTACCTTTGTCCACAAGCTCCTCCAACAAGAGTCAGCAAACCGTCTTCTCAAACTAACTTCCGCTTCATATCTGGGCTGCGTAAGAAAAAGTTGACACTTTCTCCACGTTAAATTTATCGCGGTCTCGGTAGTAGTTTCTGTTGCATACGCATGTTGGCAAATCTTTTGCCTCTCCAAAACTAATTTAAAGTAAATTAGTAAATAAGAGTACATAGCTGACTGGTGACCTAAAAGAACGGATGTTTGAGTCAGTCGATGATCATCCGAGTTACAATCCAGTTCTCTTTACTTAGAATCCTTATTTTGTCATTTCTGTTAAAAGAATAAAAGTTCAGTTTTTGATTTGATTCTTGTGGCTATTTTATTTCCACCTGGGCAAAATACACAACAGTTTCCGTATCAAGTGTCGTTCTGTGTTTATATTTTGTACCTACTCGCTTACTATTTCGATCTGTTCTCCATTCAGAAACCATTTCTCGTTCCTACACAGCCTTCCGCCACTCTTTTTAAAAATTAATACCTTAGATTTTTCTAGGTTTATTAAAAGGCAAACATTAAAAAAACTCGTACATTCGGTTTACCATATGCTGCAATGTCTCCGGGTATTCGCCATCATAACAGTATCGTCTGCAAAAAATAGCGCCTCCACACCTCCCGGATGTGGGTCGACAATGTCATCTATAAAAAGTGCAAATAACAACGGCCTTAAAGTACGTCCCCATATCATATACATATAACTTTTTACGTTGCGCTACATATGTTTCCGCAATGCTTTTGAGAACAAATTATTATTATTATTATTATTATTACTTTCTTAACATACAAATTAAATTTTTAAGGTAATACAAAGGTGAGCACTATCTGCTGAGTCTGTCAGCTCTTAATAGATAAAAATGGATTTGAGTGCTATTTTAGTATAATAGAATAGTAATAATGTGAAGCAAAATTAAATAATTGATAGCAATATAACAAATATTAAAAACAAAGAAAAATGAATTACATTAAGTAATTATAAGACTAAGTTAGCGTTAAGGAGAAAATTATGCATTTTTTGTATATTTTCGTGGTTAATTGTATTAAGCAAAATGTACACTGACTGATCTTCTGGCAAAATTTCGATGGTGTTATGCGCTGGCATTTTGGGGGGTTGTTTTTCTTCAGAATGGTGATGAGTTTGAATTGTGTGGAGATGGACGAAGTTGGTGTTCATTGCTTTGTAGGTGGATGTAGGGTATACGGGAGTAGAACGGTTTATATTAATTTTCGTGTAGTAATTTAGATAGCTTCTCCAATTTAGCAACCGGCACCATTTAAACTTTCCGGTAATCAGTTGTTGTAGATCGATCTTTGAAAATGTATTCAAAGTAAAAACTTCGAGCTATAGTTGACCGTAGTCGCGTTTTTGTTTTTGCCTGGATAGCATCCTCTCTGCTTGTCGATAATGGAGTTGTAAGAGTAAGTAAAAGTAAGTTTTAGAAGAAGTTTGATTAAACTTTCGCTTTGACATTCTTCTAAAGTTGGAAGCTTCGCTTCTGCCACTATAAGCAATCCGATTCTTGAAGTCCGGTAAGCGTTGATACTTTTGCCAACAGCTTGATAGTAAGTTGATTTTAAAAGACTAAGCGTAGTTTTTGTTAAAATTTTACTTTAAATTAACGAACTGGTGATATTGCAAAGAGTGTTAATATGAACGTTTAGTTTTTTTATTGGCTATAATGTTATAATGTTAACTCTCGCAGCTAGGCCCTTCTTAAGTTGTATACAGTTATTATTATAATTATATTTATTATAAAATGCTAGCCCTAGGATTTTTAGATTATTAACATTTTGTATATAAATATTGTTTTTAATTGTGTGCAGGGTTACTTATGACAAACATGCAATGTCTTACATTTTTCAAGTGAAAGTTTGGCTCCAGAATTGGTTAACCCGTGTAAAAAATCATTTAGTGTTTCCGATAGGATGATTTCAGTTTTCTCGGAATTATTGATTTTGAACATGATAAAAATATCATCTTCATAACTGCAGTGATTTAGAATTTTGTATTTCGATGAAATATTACTTATATTTATTATGATGAAAAGAACTACAGACAAAGGTGATCCTTTGGGAATACCATTCTGTGAGTGGTAAGAGGAGGATAAATTGCTATTAATTTGTACTGAAATTCTCCTATTAGACAGAAAAGCTTTAATGCAATTGAACATTTTAGTGCCGATACCTCACGTTTTTAATTTGTTCAAAATTAAATGAATACCTATAATGCCGACAGCTGTTTCAAAGTATAGATATATATAGTGTGACATGATTTCTTGACGATAAGGCGTATGATATAAAAAAGTCAATGTGTAGTAAGGCGTCGGCACAACCGCGATTTGGTTTAAAGCCACTTGGATTTTATTAATAGGTTTTTGGAAGGAAGAAGGCGACTTGCAATAATTTTTCTAAAACTTTTCCAAACAGGGTGTTAACGATTCAAAACACAAAATTGTTAAATCTATTTATACACAACTTTGAATTTAATTTGTGAACGCACTCTTTCACCAATCATCAAATTGTCACTGTCTATATATTCAGTAAACTCAACATTTTCATCATGGTAAAGTACACGAATGAGCAACTTTTGCAAATTATAAAAATTTTCTACCGAAATTCGGAGTCGGTGACTGCAACTTTAAGAGCGTTAACTCCTATTTTCGGTCGTAATTCTCGCCCTAGTAGACAGGCAATAACAAGTTTAGTGCTAAAATTTGAGTCTATATATTCGTTGTGTGATGTTGCCATGTCAGTGAGACAACGGGTTGGTCGAAGTGTGGAAAATATCGCCGCCGTTCAGGCGTCCGCAGCAAACGATCCCAATCAGTCAATTCCACGGCGTTCTCAAGAATTGAGCATCGCTCAGACCACATTATGGCGTATTTTGCGTAAGGATCTTGGTTTACACTCATACAAGATCAAGCTGACTCAAGAATTGAAGCCGATGGACCATTTGAAGCGACGTACGTTCTCCGAATGGGTTCTGGAAAATATGCGCTAAGATGATGAATTTCATCGTAAAATCATCTTCAGTGACGAAGCTCATTTTTGGCTCAATGTTTTCGTCAACAATATTTTGCCATATTTTTTCGTCGACGATAACGATCGTCACATTACTGTGAACATTCAGCGTTATCGCGCCATGATCACCGATTATTTTTGGCCCGAATTGGATAGTGCCACAAGCCACACAGCACACGTTACAATCGATTTATTGAAGAGTAAGTATGGTGAGCGTGTTACCTCAAGAAATGGGCCAGTCGATTGGCCGCCTCGTTCGTGCGATTTAACGCCGCTTGAATATTTTCTGTGGGGCTACGTTAAGTCATTGGTTTATGCCAATAAGCCGACGACGTTGGAAGAGCTCAGAGCCAACATTGAACGCGAAATAGCGGCCGTTTCGGCCGAAATGTGTGGCCGAGTCGTTGAAAATTGGGTCCAAAGAATCGACCGCTGCAAACGTGCCCGCGGTGGCCATATGAACGAAGTCGAGTTCCATTCATAAATGTTTTGATTGTACTTCAAGCCGATAATAAAGTTTTTGAAATATCTCAAATGGTTTGTGTTTTATTTAAAAAAAAAGTTGTCAAGTCCTTATGGGAAACCCCTCTATATTAACATTAATACATCACGTTACATTACGTCACAAGATTATACAGAATACCGAATATACGATATTTGTTTCAATTTCATTTATTTCAACCTTATGTAAATAACCTCAAATATCTATGTATGTAAAATGAATTTTTTCCCGCCAAATTGTTGTACATATAAAAGCAAAATCATAAAAAAGAAAAGTACACTCAATAACGTAACATACAGTCAAAATATATAGATGGTTATAATGATTGAAGTTAGGTGGTTCATTTTCAAAACAAAAAAAAGGTTGAAGTTTTATTTCAGAATCCGTGTGTGCTAAACACAGGGTATCAAATATATTATGCAATATCCACCAACCATGTTAATTGGTTTGTTAGGTTTGGGCAATGTGACAATGGTAGCTACTTTCCAACTTGAAGGAATTTACTGGTTTCTAGAATATTGTTATAGAGAGCACAAAGCCGAGGCATATCTAAAGTAGGTAAGTTTTTACCATGGGGTAAGAAATGCGGTCTCTGCTTGGAGTTTTTCCTTTCAGTCGGACAAGGCAAGTATTGGACTTATAATATTACTGATTAGTGAAGGATTCGAGGTGGAGCCAGTTCTGTTTTCAAAGCATTTAACATAATGTGGGACAGATTTTCCAGTGAGGCAACGGATTTAATGTCATATTTTAGCTGGGGAGGTGTTAGGATTAATTGAAGAAGTAAAATCAAGTAGGGATTTAGTTTTACTAGATTTCATTTTCTGAAATCTGCGTTGGGAGTCCACCAGGGAACACATTGTTTTGGGCGAAAATAGATACTTTGGGGAATAGAATATTGGCGGCAGAGCAAATTGCTTTTTGGATGATAGCGGCTTCTTTGTTTGTATGTATTGAAGATGGTGTTGTTGGCGAAAGTTAATTTATCAAAATACTAAGCTCGTCGTAGTTGTTAATATAACCATGTATATTCTATTGGAGAGCAAGCAGTAAATATATTTCACCTATTAGATGTGTTCCATTCGGTAAAATTGCATTGTGCATTGTTTTTGTGACTACGTTATGTGAATACTGTTGAATTCAAGCTCATTTGGGGGCCTGACTGAAGCGGCACTTGATCAGCAGAGTCATTATTTTGAGTGGATGTACTATGTCGACTATATGTCGTCATAGTCTGATACAGATGAAAGAGAGGCTATTTGTATTCTTATAGAGGTTTGTGTCGATGATAAAATATTTTTTTTATCAGAGTATTTATTTCAATAAATAATATAGTTACAATTTTAAACTAATAATTAAATAGTGATAATATTAATCGAAAGAAATAGTAATAACACAATATTTTGCCGAGCTATGGGAATTGGTAAAAGTATTTCGAAAATACATAGTAATAATTAATGATTAATGATGGGGAAAACAACTTCATTAAATTTTATTTCTAAAAGGTAAAAGATAAGTGCAAATGAACTAATTCTGTAGAACAAATATATTTTCAATTTCCAAATAATTAAGAGAAAAAATAAATCGTTTCAAACCAAATAAAAATACTGATTCGCACCTTAGATGGTATGGTAACAAAATAACAAAGAGAATAAAGGGTTTCATTAACAGTTGGTACAGATACATAGTTTCTGGTATTAACGCGCAGATTGTAATTATTATCCATTCTTATATCGTAAAAACCCGAATTTTTTGAAAATATTTTAAGCACTTTGTAATAATATAAATGCCTTAAGAGAAAAAATCCTAGCTGCTTAAACAAATCAAAACTTGGTGTTTTACGATTAGTCTTCGATATGATTTTTATGGCGTGTTTTTGTTTAATTAAAAGAGGTTTTATGGTGTTGAAATAGATACCACCCCCGCAGAAAATACCATATTGCAATTTTGATTTTATTAAACCATTGTAAACTAATTTTAAAACACTTAAGTTGCAATAAAGGTTTAGGTGGTACAGTTGTCTAACAACTTTAATTAAATAATTCTTAATACAGAAAATATGTTCTTTCCAGTTAAGTTTATACTACACCTAAGTATTTGAAATTGTCTAAACACCCAATTTTAAAGCAATCATCACAAAAATTAATATTTGTATCAATGAGTAACTTTTGAGATTGAGATAGGCAAGTCAACAAACTTTTCGCCTTTAATACTAAATAACATAAACTTTGGCGTTTTTTGCTAATAGTAAGTTCATGATGAAAAAACCATCTTCGAAGTAGATCTAAGTCGAAGTTTACATCACTAACCAACTCCAAATAGCTCACTGATGAATAAGTAAGTGCTGTATCATCGGCAAAAGTAGTGAATTTGCCCATAAATGGTTGTAAAAAAGCGAGTATTAGGCCCAGTACGTAACCCTGAGGGACAGCAGTGTTAGTAGGCCTTTTAGAACTAATGACATTTTCTATCTTCACCACTTGATAACGATCTCTCAAATAACAAGCAAACCAGTCATAAATGAAGCCTCTGAAATCTGCACTATATAGTTCACTCAGCAGTAAGCTATGATTCACTGTATTGAAAGCTTTAGTTATATCTATAAATAAAACATTATATTTCGGAGATTGATCAGAGAGATGAGTTGAGAGTGGAAGGGAGGCTATTTGGGCATTATTGGTGTCGGTGGTTGAGAGTGAAGAAGGAGTTTTAATTGCGTGAGATCATTGGATTGATGGATTTGTAGTACGGGGTTCGGTTTAGGTTTGATTCGATTATTGACATTAGATTGCTTTGGTACAGTTTTTTTCATTAGTTTGGGAGCAGTTATTTGTATGGTAACAGATGAATGAGTAGTACATATATTGAGGGGTAGGTGTAGCTGGAGGGGGAATAGGGAAATTTTATGGTTTTTGTGAAGAGGCATGTAAAGCGTAGTTATTTTCCATAAGAATTTTGTTTTTAGTAATTTCGGCCATGAAGGGTTTGATTGTAGGGGATTTTGTTGGAGCTGGTGTAGAACAAGATTATCATTATAAATATGCCAGGCTTCCCGGACTATGCAGCGCAAGTTAATATTGATTTCATTAACCGATTTATGTCGCAGAAATGTTGGGCATGGTGAGTCATAGGATGCGTGAGTACCTTCTTTGCAATTAATGCAATAGAATCACGAACTTTGCTCGTGTGGTGTAGGTAGATAGCAAACTTTGCAGGTTGGACCATTTGTGTACTGGTTTTTCGTGTGGCCTAATTTTTGACAAGAAACAAACCTCATCGGGCTAGAAATGTTTTCTTCGACCTTGCAATTTACCTAACCTATTTTAATATCACTAGGTTGTCGAATAAGGTCAAGGGTAACGATTGCTGCACTTGCTGGGACTAACTTGTTGTCAACTTGTTTTAGGCTTTTTTTACATTGTTAATTTTGTTTTTCTTTAATTCATTTAACAATTCCGTTAGATGAAGTTGAGACCAGATGTGAGACTATTTTATCTGGAATAGAATCGACGAATTTAGCCCTAATGAATTTTTCTGCGGTGAGGACGTTTGATTTGGGAGGAGTTATATGAAGAAAGAGGCTTAAAGTTGTCACCTGTTTTTTCTAACCCAACACACCGAGGAATATTGTCATCATTTGTAGAAATCGTTGGGAGGGAAGGAAAGTTGTCGTCAGGGCACTTGCGTTTTGATTCGATATTCCGATTTAAAGCAGCGTCCGGAGAAAGATGTTTAAATCGGTTTTTATTATTCCGAAACCCATTTCGTCGTTTAAATTAATTTATTTAGAGAGTTGTAATAATAATTCACCGAAGAAAAAAGAAAAAAAATTACACCTGTGAAATTATATGAACAAATTTAGGAGGGAAAAGTTTGACACTTCAAATGGTAGAATATATTAGCTGCACAACTCACTCACGTCTTTGAATGGCGATTGCCTGACAAAGATTGCGAGGACGAATGTTTGAATATCCTGTCCTAAAGCCAGCTTGGAATTCACTAAATATACCATTTGTGTTTATCCATGAAGATAATATTTTTTTGAAGTATGCTTGTAAATACTTCATTCAGGAACGATATGCCTCTGCAATTGGATGGCTGAGATCTGCGATCTGCAGCCTTTCTTGAACACGGCCCTGCTTTGAACGACATCACGCCTAATTCGAAGACATTATTAAATAAGCCTTCTAGTTTCCTAGGGAACTTAGTTGTTTCGTATTTGTAAAATTCTGTAGCCATTCCGTCCGATTCCTGTCAAAAGTTGGTCAAGCTTCTGTCTATACATTATAGCTTTATTTTCTCGTCACTTTAATTTTGGGGGAGAGACATTTCCTTAATGGAGAAAGTATTTTAAACTCTAGTTATTCCTAACGTTATTGTTATAGGCTAATAATCTGAGTACGAAACTTGACCCACCTCAAAGTCCATTACATGGTTTCGCCAGTGACCTCCTATGATCCCAAGGTCTATGACTGGTATCGTCTGCTGTCCTGCAAATGTGAATTCGCCACACGTATCCATTTCACTTGTACCATACAAAATATGTAATTCAAATGTGTTACACAGCCTCTTCTCCAATTCTATCATTAAGATCCCATACATTTGCAGTATTGGAGATAAAATAGCAAATTTCTAAAATTCTGCTCCCAATGTTTTAATCTCAACAACGGATAGTCTAATTTCTTCCGCAATTGCTGTATTTATTTTAACGGTCGCCAAGCCACCGATTAATTTTTTTCTTCGTCAAAAACTCGAGCTTAAAATTGCTAGCTACAACATCATCATTTTGCCAGCGAGACTACGCTACGACTTTAAAATGCACACCGCAAGGGAAAAATCCACTCATATGCTGATGCTCTCTCTCGTCGACCATGAGGAATTAAATGTGAACACTGCAACCACAAAGAAGTGAAAGAAAAGGCCACTATCCAAATGATCAGGACTGAGCCAATAGCCGGTTGGAGTATAAACGACATCCGTTCCTCCCAACAGGCAGACAATGGCATCGAACCAATATTGGCCTGGAAGGAACACGAGGAAAGACCAAGCTAGCAACAGATATCAGACCGGAGCCAACCTCTGAAGGCATACTGTGCACAGTATGCTTTGTGTGCAAAATGGTTTGTTGAAAAGAAAATGGGAAAGTGCAGATGGGACAACATCTCGTATGCAGCTAATCGTGCCTCTGTGTTATGTCAGCCAAGTAGGTACTCCATGAAATACATGACGGAATCTCAGGAGGCCATTGGGGAATAAACAAGACATTGGAAAAGGTAGAGGAACGTTTTCATTAGCTAAGCGCTAAACAAGGTGTCGAGAATTGGTGCGAAAAGTACTAAGGTATGCGGTTACCAAGGGCCCAAAAGTAAAGCCACAGCGGCGAATGCAACAATACAATATCGAAGCACCATTCGAACAATTAACCGTTTCCCGAAACCTTTACTGACAACTGATACACCCTTGTGGTCATGAATTACAGTAAATGGCCGGAAATGTTTGCGATCCCAAATCAAGAGGCTAATACCTTAGCAGAGGAGGTAGTCTACAACTGGGTGAGTAGATTTGGGGTCCCAATGGAACTACACTCTGATCAAGGGTGAAAGTTTAAATCAAAAGTCTTTCAGGAAGTGTGCCAATATCTGGGAATAAGAAAGACAAGTCAACGCCATTACACCCACAATCTGATGGAATAGTCGAGAGATTCAATCGGACTTAGAATGAGCATCTGTCCAAGGTCGTCAGCAACTCCCAGCGGGACTGGGATCGACACGTACCCCACTTCTTAATGGCCTGCCAAAACGCGGTCCATAGTTCAACAGGACATACGCTATCCGATATCTTATTTGGGCAAACAGTTCGGTTGCCAAGTGAAACAAAATTCGGATCCCCACCTACGGAGCCCATGGAGATGATCGGCTACGTGGATGATTTGCTCCGCAGGATTCGTAAATTGCATGAAAACAATAGAGAAAAGATGAAGCTAGCGAGCAACATGAAGGCTAGGTACGAGGTCAAAGCGAAACCTTCTGGCTCCAACGAAGGAGATCTGGTGAGGCTGTATAATCCTCTGCGTAAGAAAGGAAAATCTCCAGAACTGCAACAAGATTGGGAAGATCCATACAAGGTGATAACCCGCCTTAATGGCGTTGTCTACCAGATTCAGTGTGGGGATCGAGGAAAACTTAAGGTGGTCCATTTGGATAGAATGTGTCAACTTTCGAACAACTTTAGGGAGGGAGAAGTGTGATATCCCTTCAATGAGAACAGCCTCATCTACATTTCAATAGCAGCAGATTTCTTTACTTGAACTGCAAAGACTCAACCAAGGGAGAATGGAATCGAATTTTTTAGCATAATGGAAATTTGTATGGACGCTGGATAACAAAGAATGTTGTGGAAATATGTCATTCGAGTATAAATGTCAGCATCCCCAAGGTATGCAAGTTACTCGTACATCATCAGTTGAATTTGAAGTGTGAATTAAGGGAAGTGATTAAGTGTTTCAAGTAAAAGATATAAAAAGTGTATAAGAATATACGAGTATATGTAATTACTTAAAATGAAAGTAGGTATATCAATCCTCATATCCTTTACTGGTATTGAACAGGATCATCAGTGTATACATATAATATGGTATAATTTTGGAATGCCATGTTTAGTATACTAGTGGCAAGGTGTGAAACGTAATCGTATCTTTTGAGATAAAATACATATCGTATGCTGGTGGTAAATGCTAATTGCAGTTTTCTTTTGCTCCCAGCATCACAATTATAAAAGATTTCGTATCCGTAAATAAACAGAGTAATTATTAGTGCTTTGGCAAGAAACAGTCTAATTTTAAATACGAGTACTCTAAATTTTTGCGCAATCCATAAAGTTCGAAGAACGCCATATTTCTTCCCACTAAAGAATTAATGCATCATTGCCACTGATCCTCGGAAGTCGGACACTATACGTTTAGAAGAAAAAAACAAACGAAAATTCACTTTTTTATTTGTGATTTAATACCTATGTAGCTGGTAATTCCTTATTTTTTTGAGTTACTTTTAATCTTTTTAGCATCGATTGTGCCCATTTTCCACAAAGCGACACAGGAATACGAGTATTGTTCATTCTAGCCCTAATACTGTATCTGAACATTTTTCACTACAATTGTGCTGTTCTTAAGCTGGTTTTCTATATGTTTTATAACATGTTGACGGTAACAATGACAAGACATAATGACAAGTGTATTGCTGGAATGAGAACCATTGAGTAGATAAGAGTTACGCTGAACTAGAAAAGAAAAAGCAAACAGCAGAAGATAAGAAAAGAAGATGGGTAAAAGAGGTGGGCTAATAATGATAGGAACATAAGAAAGTCTGTCAAAAAGCAGAGTTAGAAAAGAACAGACGAAAAGAAGTGAAGGCTGAAAAATTCAGCAGCGAAGTAGTCTTAATTCTCATATTAATTACATTTTATTTTATTGGCTTGGCTACTGAATTGTTTAATTTTGTTTTTGTTTTTCTTACGGTTAAATATTTTGGATTAGAAAACCGTCTTTCTTATTCTCACTTCATGATATCTGGCCTGCGATGCTGGTAAATTTGGCGGAGTGATCGATGCCGCACGAAAGTGAACTGGAGGAGTTTACATTTAAGGGGTTACACATAATTATAAGCGGTTTACCATTTACAATTGGAGAATCCTGGGCGTTAAAAACTGCAGATTTCGTGAAAGTATCCACAGTTTTTTGTTGCGAGAGATCTAAAAGTTATTGCTTTCGAGAAGATTGCTGTTTGGAATCTGAAAGTGCAATTTGCAGTAGGGAGTCGGTAAAATCATTTCTACTGCAAGAGTTTGGTAAGCTTGAACGATAAAAATATTCACAAAACGTTAGAGAAAATCAGTAAAACTAGGGAGATCTCATTCCTAGAGTAGATTTACCGAATAATAGCTTTAACAGGAACAATAGACGAGGCAGCATTCGTAATGACCTGGAGATCGGTGCTATGCAATATGATGGAAGGGATACCATAGCAATCACCAATCAACCAACTAGAACTCTCGGCGCTACGCCCATCAAAATGAAAATTTCAGGAGACTATTACGATCTAATTTGGCACTTTGTACCCGTTAATTGGCTATCATACGAATTTTTATTAGGAAAAAGTTTATAACCATCGAGGGCGGTCAAACGCAAATTGACAAGAGAGGGGTTCCAAATGATAATTCACTGGCACGTACTAACCTAATTTCCTGCAACTAGTCTGAATTAGAAGAAAACTTGAACGAGATTAAGGTCTCAGAAGCGCGAAGAAAACTTTAAAAGATGCTTTAAGAGTATTCCCCAAAACGTCAGAAAAAGACGTCCGTGCAGATGAAGATCGTCTTACATGATGGAAAACCTATTTGCCAAAGAAACATCGCGCATTATTTAGCATCAATAGAGAAGACACTTTTAGGTGGTACAAACTTGTACCATGATTTCGGAAAGTGTCGAGAGGGCACTGTTCGAATTGATGTTTGGAGAAAAAAGAAAGAGGAAAAAAATTTAAATTATAATAATAAAGAAAAAATAGTACAATGTTTCAAATATAATAAAAGTGAATTTGAATAACAAAGCCATAAATAATCGGGTAAACAAATAGTATGGGGAAGATCTAATCTAAGATAGCATATGCAACAAGAAAAAATTATAAAATATTATACTCGTACCAACAATTTCGATTTTCCAATAGTGAGGACAGTTGGATCAACTATTGTGATATCAGAAACCATTATGAAGTAAAAATAGTGAGGGCCAAGAACGATGGTATTAAAAAGAGCCATGCGTTAAATGAAAGATACACCTGTAACAAAAATATTTTTTTTATAGAGCAAATGGATGTAAAGACAAACTTTTTGCCGATAATTTTTATTCTAGTATTTTAATGTAAAGCGTCATCTTTAAATTTCAATGTCTTAAAATGAAGGACATAAGAAATGTGCTTAAATGTAGGAGATTTTAATTACACCAGTACAAAAACACTACTACAATCGGTTAATATTATTAGACCTCCACTTGTTAAACTTATTAATACGTCTACAGTCAGCAGGATATTCCTTGGATCATGGGAAAAATCTGTGATAACCTTAATTGAAAGAATCAAAGAATTATAGAGCAATTAACACGAAACCTATCTACAAAAATATCTTTGAGAAAATAGTGTAAAACAAAGTTGAAGAATATTTTAAGGTAAACAATTTATGTCTCGATTTCTTGCGAATCGTCGCTAAATAGTTTTATTATTAGTAGGAACGAAGAACAGGATGTTCCAGATAATGTGTCGAAAGCTTGACATATTTTGAGAAAAAAATCGTATAGGTACGCAGTGGGAAATGCATCCCCTCCGAGATACAGGGGTTTTAACCAAAGTCTTGCGCTGCCCTGATTGGCCACGCCTTCTGACAAAGAAAACGAGATATAGGAAGTGCCCGACGACCAGCTATGAATGCGATCACTGGAGAGCGAACTTCGAGGAAAGACGAAAGAATTACTGATCAAAGAGAATTGTTTTTTTTTTTATAATTTATGCGCGCCTAAGGGGTTAGACACCCTTTTACTGTTGCCAGTGCGCGGGTGGAAAGGTAGAAAGAGGAGAAATTAAAATTGTTTTTGTAGTGGTTTATACTGCGGTGTATTTGCTTTCGATATTAGCTCTCCAGGGGTGGGAGTCCGAATATTACGGAGAGTTTTTTCTTTACTCAAAGCGATTCGAAGGTTATAAAGTGCATCAACAAATGATGAAACACTATCGCCGCATCTCCTGTCTGATTAGCAGCAGTGGAGCAATGGAAGGCTTGTTACCTGAATATAATGGCAGTACAAACTTTGATGTGTAGTTAGCACAACTAAAAAGCATCGATAATGTGTGGAAAACAGGTGAAAACATGTTGCGGATGCTTATGTCAACCAAGATGACGGGCAAGGAGAAGGAGTGGGCCAATGTCCGATGAAAGAATTATTCAATATATGGAGTACATCGTGGAAGGTATAATGAGTCACTACACTTCCAGGCGCATAGAAAATGCCAATATACCAAGGCGTGACTACTACAAACTTCGTCAAAAATCGCTTAAAAGAAGGCACAACAATTGGCAGTCGTACACCTCAGATGTGGGGTCCATCACAGATCCGAAAATTGAAGACATCATCCACAACAAAGCAACTCCGTTCTACGGAAAAACCACCAGCGGGCATTACAGTTTCTGGTGAAACAGTTTTTCTTTCTTTTCTATTTTGCTTTCATCCGACAGCAATTTTTGTAATTAATCATTATTGCTGTTATACCAATGTGACTATACTTTCTCAGATTTACGTCGGGCCCCTGTTGTAGTGTAAATTATGTTATAATTCTAGTTAAAAGTCAAATTCTAAATATATTTGTGGCGAAAATATATCAAAAACAGACAGCCGTCCAGTAGAAGCGAGTCCATGTGCCGATGCAGCGAGAAACAACAAAACACGATCCAATTGGAAGTGTATCCGGCACATGCTAAATTAATGCACGAAAGGGAAAGAAAGTAGGCCCATGTAACGTTTGCAACAAAATGGGACATTTATCAACAGACCGAAGGTAAATATAGCATAACATATAAACTGAAAAGAAAAAACAAACGAATCTGTAAGAAAATTAGAATATATACTAGATAGAAAATTAAATTATCAATTATTATAAGATTCTCCACTAGATACCAACAGTTCCATAAGTTTGATTATGAATTATGAATGTTGATTTTGAGGGAATGAATAAAAGTCTATTAGGAAAATTTTATTGAGTGTTGAAAAACTCCAATCGGAATTCAAACGTTGAACTATGTATTTAAGGATTTCATTAGAGAAAAAGAGTAAACATTTTTATAGCTGATAGAAAGATGATATAATTATTTGAGTTACGATCAGACTAGTGTAAATTTTTAGAAGCTTAGGTACAATACTTATGGTACATAATGTCTACGGACAACCAAGAGATGCATTGGATCGATAAAAAGTTTTCCTATATAAAAGCAGTACATAGCTTTCTAGGACTACGCTCCTATTTGAGGAGGTTTGCTGATGGATTTTCAGTGCTGACAGAACCGTTGAACAAATTATAATAATAAGGAAGGATGCCATATTTAAATTTACTGAAGCAGAAATGCGATGCTTTGAGGAATGGTTAATGGGATCATCCGTTTTCGCAATTTACAGTCCAGGGGAAAAAACGAATCTTCATTGCGTTGAATTGATGTTTCCTCCAGTGTTCTACTTTTCACAAAAGCAGACTGAATGTGAACCAAAGTACTACAGTTTTGACTTAAAAACGTTTTTAATTATCTTTGCGCTGCAAATATGCCCTCGATAGAATCTCATGTATACTAAGAAGAAAATACGTTGGAATTAAATTTATCAATTTGTCAATACAAGAATATGGATATAAATGGGATAAGGAAACAATTCAGAGGAAATAGAGTGGACTTTATGAAATGTACAGGAAAATAAAAAGGACGATGTTGTTGTACGTCCGTAAGAAAACTATAATACTTATACCAAAACGAGATGAGACATGTGGGTTGAGATAAGGTCTCACACGGGATACTAAAGACTTATTAATTTCCACAAATGAAAGAGAAAATAAGTTCGAACATGAAAAACTGCTTAAAATGTATCCCATTTTTGTTTAAATTTTAAATGCATGAAGGCTACTTGCATTGTACGCAAAGAGCGGTATCACTTAAATAAGCAAAGAAGTATGTGTTTCTATTTTCTAATAGTAGGCGCTTTTACGAAGTACGTCAGGTTTCTCGCGGTCATAACAATGAAGTAATAAACTGTTTGCGGTCTTATCTTGATTCGTATAGGCAACCGAAGGTTGTGGTATCCGATAGAGGGAATCGCGTTTAATTCGAAACACTTTGGGAGTGTTCTGGAAAACAAAAGCTAATGGGCAAGTGGAAAAAATAAATAGGAGTTTAGCGTCCATGATAGCGAAACTAACAGTTGCAAGATATGAGCCCTCTTTAGATAGGGTATGTGCAAGCATAATGTTTGCTATGAATAATACGTATAGTATAGCTGTGACACCGAGTAAACTACTGTTCGGGGTGGGACAAGTGAGAGAGTTAATTGAGGAATATGTGGTAGTAAAAAATTGTACTATGAGTATACCGAATTCTGGTAAGGAAATAGGCCCAAAGTTCAAAACTTCATATAAAATAACACAAGTTATACCAAATTGTAGGTGTGTGTTGAAAAACGTAGAGGGGTTTAATGTAAGCCAGGTACCATATGAAGGGAAACGGAAAGCGGAACCCATCAAACCATGTTTACAAATTAAACATAACAAAGCAAATTGTTGTAAAATAACCGATGAAATCCTAACGATTACATTTCAGGACGTTCGAGTTGTAGTAAAACAAAGGAGGGAAAGAGAAAAGTGTAAAAGAGTAAAAAGTGGTAACATTTACTGTAGAAATCATAAAACTGGCTTAACAGGGATATTTGATTAGAAAAGCAATATAAAATTTAAATGTAAATAAAGAGATAATTATAGTTCAATCTGTATCTATACATATGTGGGTGGCAGTGGCTCAAGCGATAGTGGACTAGCTTCCAAATCGAAATGTTCAGTTTATTTCAGTTAATTTTTCCAGTTAACAAAAATTAAGAAAGATTAGAAATTAACAACAAGCCAACTTCCACTAAGAATCTAATCTTCCAATTCAATGTTGGATACCATCCATGGAGCGAAATAACTATTGAACCCAAACATCTTTCTTTCCCATTTTCCAAAAAACTTAACACATATGTTACTGAGGCATTATAAGAGTATTCATAACCACTTGAATATTAAATTTAAAAAACGAAAACAAAAAGTATATCATATTCAAACTGCTCCAGGCGCTGGATAACTTCGAACCATACAAGTCTGCTGGGGCGGGCGCAGAGTTACTAGGTCCAACGCTAGAGAATTTCATGAGGAACTGTGGAGGAATGATCCATATTCCCTTGTCATGGAGTTCAACGTTCACGCATCCGCAATAGCGACCGCACTGCATTGCAATGAATTGCTGATATACCTGGAAACGGGTGCTAGCAAGTTGGTTGCCTAGCGGATGACGTTGCTATTTCCATTTCAGGTAAACATCTTAATACAAGAATATGGATATAAATGGGATAAGGAAACAATTCAGAGGAAATAGAGTGGACTTTATGAAATGTACAGGAAAATAAAAAGGACGATGTTGTTGTACGTCCGTAAGAAAACTATAATACTTATACCAAAACGAGATGAGACATGTGGGTTGAGATAAGGTCTCACACGGGATACTAAAGACTTATTAATTTCCACAAATGAAAGAGAAAATAAGTTCGAACATGAAAAACTGCTTAAAATGTATCCCATTTTTGTTTAAATTTTAAATGCATGAAGGCTACTTGCATTGTACGCAAAGAGCGGTATCACTTAAATAAGCAAAGAAGTATGTGTTTCTATTTTCTAATAGTAGGCGCTTTTACGAAGTACGTCAGGTTTCTCGCGGTCATAACAATGAAGTAATAAACTGTTTGCGGTCTTATCTTGATTCGTATAGGCAACCGAAGGTTGTGGTATCCGATAGAGGGAATCGCGTTTAATTCGAAACACTTTGGGAGTGTTCTGGAAAACAAAAGCTAATGGGCAAGTGGAAAAAATAAATAGGAGTTTAGCGTCCATGATAGCGAAACTAACAGTTGCAAGATATGAGCCCTCTTTAGATAGGGTATGTGCAAGCATAATGTTTGCTATGAATAATACGTATAGTATAGCTGTGACACCGAGTAAACTACTGTTCGGGGTGGGACAAGTGAGAGAGTTAATTGAGGAATATGTGGTAGTAAAAAATTGTACTATGAGTATACCGAATTCTGGTAAGGAAATAGGCCCAAAGTTCAAAACTTCATATAAAATAACACAAGTTATACCAAATTGTAGGTGTGTGTTGAAAAACGTAGAGGGGTTTAATGTAAGCCAGGTACCATATGAAGGGAAACGGAAAGCGGAACCCATCAAACCATGTTTACAAATTAAACATAACAAAGCAAATTGTTGTAAAATAACCGATGAAATCCTAACGATTACATTTCAGGACGTTCGAGTTGTAGTAAAACAAAGGAGGGAAAGAGAAAAGTGTAAAAGAGTAAAAAGTGGTAACATTTACTGTAGAAATCATAAAACTGGCTTAACAGGGATATTTGATTAGAAAAGCAATATAAAATTTAAATGTAAATAAAGAGATAATTATAGTTCAATCTGTATCTATACATATGTGGGTGGCAGTGGCTCAAGCGATAGTGGACTAGCTTCCAAATCGAAATGTTCAGTTTATTTCAGTTAATTTTTCCAGTTAACAAAAATTAAGAAAGATTAGAAATTAACAACAAGCCAACTTCCACTAAGAATCTAATCTTCCAATTCAATGTTGGATACCATCCATGGAGCGAAATAACTATTGAACCCAAACATCTTTCTTTCCCATTTTCCAAAAAACTTAACACATATGTTACTGAGGCATTATAAGAGTATTCATAACCACTTGAATATTAAATTTAAAAAACGAAAACAAAAAGTATATCATATTCAAACTGCTCCAGGCGCTGGATAACTTCGAACCATACAAGTCTGCTGGGGCGGGCGCAGAGTTACTAGGTCCAACGCTAGAGAATTTCATGAGGAACTGTGGAGGAATGATCCATATTCCCTTGTCATGGAGTTCAACGTTCACGCATCCGCAATAGCGACCGCACTGCATTGCAATGAATTGCTGATATACCTGGAAACGGGTGCTAGCAAGTTGGTTGCCTAGCGGATGACGTTGCTATTTCCATTTCAGGTAAACATCTTAATATCATTAAAGAACTCCTACAGTTAAATTTTAACAAATTAACACGTTGGACGGATCGCTATGGATTCGGAGTAAATCCCAATAAAACTGATAAAACGATATGCACAGCATGTCTGTCCATAAGCGGAGCCTTATGTGCTACTTGCTCCGCGGAATTAAGTATTTAGTTTGACACCCTTCGATATTTTCAGCAGGCAAGTGGTTCCTAACGCAGGTATTAATTTTAAACCGACTACAAAGTGGACAAATAAGCTGTTAGGCCACGCTAATACTCTTAACATACTAGGAATACTTCCAGAGAATGTAAACTACATTATTCCATAACATTGATTTGATAAAGACTTTCATCTAAGCAATTCTAGGTCTTTCTGGAAAGTAGATGCTTTCATGCACGACAAGTCAATCTATTTCTATACGGAATAATCCAAGGCTGATAGCGAGTATGTTGGCGGTGTTTTCTCAGATAAGCTTAGACTAAACCTCTCTTTCCGTCTTCCAAATCACTGTAGCGTGTTCCAGGTGGAGATTTTGGCGATTAAAGAAGTCGTGTCTCGGCTGAAAAAAAACGTGATATAGGCAAAGGATATCCTCAGACCACTATAAACTCCCTGAACTCAGGCTCACAAAATTCTAGAACCGTCCTTGTTTGCCGAATATCTTTTTAAGGAAATGATATAACAGCTCAACATTCACCTATGTTGGCTGCAAGGAGACAGATATATTCCAGGGAATTGTAGGACCGACGAGCTGGCCAACATTGGAACCACTTTACCCATCCTACCTGAAAAGGAATCATCGGTATACTAATCGCTACGAGCAAACTAATACTAAAGCTGGATGATAATAAAAGAAATATTTTTAGGTGAATTAGCGACCAAATAAAAATGGCCAAATTGAATCTGAATCGCTCTAAAAATTCGATCTTTCAAAATGGGAAACATCTCAAAGCTGTCATAGGTGTCGTCACTATTTTATAAGCAAGCATGCGTGGCGTTTTTACAAACGACTTCTGCAGAAATTGCATGGACAAGGGTTTCGAGGAGACAATTCTCCACCTACTCTGTATGTGGCCAGCTTTCTCAGCAAGAAGAAAACTCTACTTAGGAGCGAAAGCTCCTAAAGAAGAAATTGTATAATGACTTAAGCAATCTAAGCAATATAGACGTTGACAGTCTCTTGTCTCTCAAAATGGTTCCAAGGGTAATAGGATAACAAATCCACTATCAATAGGCTATTACCTAACCCTAACCTACATACATGGGTATTGTGTATGTGTATATTTAAAAGATATACGACCAAAATATATTGATATGTATATCATATGGTATATCAAAATCTAACAAAGAAGCTTAACATACTCTTAATCATTTAGAAGTCACTTGCATTCAGACATACGTGCATATGTATGTTATGTATACTTTTCCCCACAACAAACTTTTGTTGAAACTCCCCATTGCACCCAAATAATCTCATCTGGATTCGTATCGAACATATCCCAAGTGTGTGGTCCGATGATAAAACGTTGGCATATTGAAAATTGTATTACAATACTTACATACTTACAGGAGTGTTAATCAAAGCCTTATTCTCGCCTGCTTTGTCTCCTCATTAGCATTGTATAATACACCTAATATATTATAACTTACGGAGTTACCTAGTTCAGAGTGAAAAAAATGCTTCGAAAATTGGTTCAAACGCATGCAAAGTGTTCTTCATGGAGAGTATTTTGAAAACAAATAAAGCCATATTTGATATTTGTTTTTACTTCTTTTTCTCAAAACTTGCCCACTTATCATAATTACAATAACTCCACTTGATTGTTAAGTACACGTGCAATCCTTCATTTCAAAACTAATTTTCTCTTATTTTCTATTTTTGTTTTTCTCACTTTCTTTATATTTTACATATTTTTTTCAAATGTACTCTCATCTGATTCTTCGAATTTCTACGCCAATCTTAGATTAAAAAATACAACATTATTAGTTTTAAAAATGTTTACTGTTTTTTTATTTACAGAAAAATCTAAGTACCACAATAAATATTAATCTTAGTGTGCAAAACTTTGTATTTATGTAGGAAATACTTTATACTTTATTTGAATAATTTAACATACAAAAGAAGAGTTTTACAAAAGTGAATAATACAAAAAAGCGATACAATTAAAGATAGAAAACTCCGGGCCGTCGAACTACCCGACCGCACTGTTTTAGTGACCAAACAAGACTTATTGTTTCATCCATCATCCGCTCGATCGTCAACCCATCAGTCTAGCCAGTTCCAAATACCAACGGAATTTAATACTGTGTGTCACGGCCACAATTTCATGGCCAATGTCAACACCATCCATCCGCCGTATACCCCAATCACAATAATCATTGGCCTCAGTGGAGTCATTGTATCGCAAAGACAACACTGCCCATATCGCCTCGGCTTTTATGCTTCCTAATGTAGGTCAACCAAAAATCTATTCATGACGAATGTAAATAAACTCCGATCGTCTGGGTCAACAAACGACGACTGCTGTAGTTAGAGATCAAAACATTATTGAGAGCAACAGGTAGTCGTCGATCCGGAGTAAATTGTTTATTTGATATTTGATAAATCAGCATTCCTACATTTTTATAAATTGAATTTAATTTGCCAGTACTTATGTCCTCATTGCTTCAACACTCGTAGAAATGCTGGTGTTTATATGAAATTATCCAAAATGAGCGAGAGAAAATTGAGAGAAGTTTAACAAACAGCTGATTGAACTGACACTTGACACTAACACTGATACATTATTCTTATTTCTTTGAATTTCCAAAATTTCGTTTGCAATCCCTCATTTTAAATATACAACTAATACCTGCCCGATGATGAAAGAATGATGAGAGGGCGAGAAAGTAAAGTTTCAATGCGATTTGTAAATGTTACAAATTTTCAATCGCGTTTTATAAGCAGGAATGAACGTATGCGTGTTGAATATTTCAATGCAGTTTGAAGTGGTGTTTATATGAGCGTATTGAACCAATGCGGATTGCTTCAACGCACATTGAACTGTCGGATAAACTGGCTATGTATCACAGAAACCTGAACATGGTACTTACAAATGATATAAGACTTTCCTTCTCCAACCTGTAATTTTCCAAACGCATTCCAATCTTGCCATTAGAGGCAAAACGTTTCATTTATGAATTTTTAATCTTTAAAGAATAATATAATATAACTAATCAGTGGCATTGGCAATATTTTTACTTATATTTATTACAGTTAATTTTTTGTCATTAGATTAAAAAGAAATTATACAAAATATCTTAAAAAAAAACTATATAAGCTAATCAAGAATTTACTTACTTTTATAGATTCCCACCGCAGTCATTAACAGATATGTGGCTAACAATGCTTTCAATGATTTCTGGAGCGACGTGTTATGCCCTCTTCTTAGGTCATGCTACAAATTTAATCCAAAGTCTAGATTCCAGTAGACGCCAATATAGAGAGAAAGTGAAACAAGTAGAGGAATATATGGCGTATCGAAAACTGCCAAGAGATATGCGACAGAGAATAACAGAATACTTTGAACATAGGTATCAAGGAAAATTCTTTGATGAGGATTGCATTTTGGGAGAACTAAGTGAAAAACTCAGAGAAGATGTTATCAACTACAATTGCAGGTAAAACATTGACTTAAAAATATATCTGTTTGTATTTCTTCGTCCTAATAAGTATCGGGAATTTTATATTTTGTTTTTTAGAAGTATTATACACTAAAACATGTTTGCGCTATTTATTCCATGCTCAGTGACAAACAACTAGAACGTATTGTACAATGTTTGCGTGGGTACAAATGATATAATTTATTCCTTTCAATACAATCACTTTATTCAATACAGTTACAATCTACACTTCAATCGCTTTTCCCAACTCCGTTTGCTTTTCTTTATCTTTTACTTAAACCACTTTCTTACTACTCGTAATTCATATTACAAATTCCACTATAGAACTAAATTGCATAAATTAGGGGATGCTGATATTTATACTCCCCTGACATCTCTTGAAAACATTCTGTACCATTCAGCGTTCCATACAATTTTCCATATTGTTAAGTTTGCAATATATTGCAATATTCCATATTGAGTCTTCTGCTATTTAAATATGGAAATCGTGTGCTATAGTGTCAATTCAAGGTCATAAAAGACCTAGTCTTTTATAGTACATAAAGTAGCGGATAGATTAGAATATTAATTATTAATTAAACTAAATTTAATATAAACATAAGTGATAGTTACTTAAAAATAAAAAATATTGGAAAAGGAAGGCTTGTGAAGAGAAGGATAGTGAAAAGATTTAAAGAATAGTGCAGAAAATAGATAACAGATCAAAGATAAAAGATTTGAAGAGAGTAGCTTATTCAATGTCTTCCAATACGGTTCCAAAGCCTGGTGACATACACAAAGAAGAGACGTTATGAGTTCAAATAATTGAAAGAGGGCGTTATAATATTAAATGTTCTGGAGGACTTAGCAAATTGAAGTTTATCAAACAGATACTTGGGGGATCTGCTCTTTATGACATTGTGCATAAACAAAAGACATCGAATTTTTTGGAACTGCTGAAACGAACAACCAATAACCAGCTTGTGACAGTGTGAAATGTGTTCATACCAACAGAGACCATACACGTACCTAACTATATCATTAAACGCCACAAGCAACTTGTGCTCAGAAAGGGCATAGATAGCGTTTTTATTAACCTTAACTTAGTGTTAACCGGAGTAAAACTAGAAGACAACCGAAGTTTACGTAGCCCAGCATAGATTCGTCCAATAACATAATTTGTATGGTCAACGGCAGCGAGAGAATAATTTAATTTGAAATCGAGATTTGTGACAGCATCCAGAAATTTTAGTTGCTTATAGTTCAAGCTTACTGGCGGCAGCAGATCAGTATCGTAATGCATCTTAGAAATAAGAATAAGTTGGGATTTGTTGGGATTCAGATTGACTGCTGTCGAAAAGCTATGATGTGATTTAAAACCAGACTGTACAGGGGATAGGATGTTGGTTTAGGCAGTTTGAAATTTGGCGAGCGAGAATTTTCTCTAAGACCTTTGCAAATAAGGCAATATACTTATTGGGCGAAAGTCAGAAGCTGCAGATGGCTGAAGATTTTTCGGAACAGGAATGAATTTAGCCAACTTCCAACTATCAGAGAAGGTAGAGCATGTAATGCAAAAATTGATTATGTTTGTAAGAGAGATTGTGATATGCGATATTATGATATGAGAGATTATGATTCACAAAGCGAATGGGTACACCATCTTCACGTATAGCATTGGACATAATTGAACGAATGGTATTTACTACATCAACTTCTGAAAAGTCAAATTCAGAGCTAAAAAACAGTTGGCTATCTAGAGTAAAGCACGGAGAACTTGAAAGAAACGCCTCGTTAAGGTCGCTTGGATTCGGAACGCTATCGACAACAGCTTTTTCTCCTACACCAATGGATCGCAGATTGCTCCACGGCTGCTTATGGCAATCTTCTTGGTCGATGCTCAGTTTCCATAGAAAATATCTTTTTTTCGCTCTTCGAGTTACAAAAGTGGAGTGGTTGCGAACGCGCCAAAAAAAAACTCTTAATTAAGACTTCAGGGCCTAAGCTTCCATCTAGCGTACAACTTGTTACGAACTTTCGTGGCATTGTGAACCACGGGCACTTTGTATTTTTTATCGCAACCGTTTTTAGAGCAACGTGCCTGTGAAAAAGGTCCACTAGCAGGGTGTGCAAATGGTCTACTTTTTCATTGACATTCGAGGCGTAATAGCAATCATTCCAAGGGAGAAGGCTAGCATTTAGTTCTAGCATACTGTTTTCGATAGAGGAAAAGTCTCTAAAGTGAAAAGATGATGGTTTAGAGCAACGAGATACGTCAATATTGTGCGTACAATATATTAAATCATGATCAGAAATGCCGGCTAGGGATAACTGATCGTGGAGTAGCAAGTTTGACCGATTTGAAACCATGATAACGTCAAGTAGACTAGTAGGAACCCCTGGAGCGAATCTGGTAGCATGGGAATTAACAGTAGTCAGCCCTTGAAGCCTCAAAATCTAAGAGTCGACGTGCTTTGCTCTTGGTTTTAAGAAGGTAGGCGTTGACATCGCCACAGATAATAATATCGTCATAAAGAGAAGTGAACTCAATGATTGCTACTGGAGAGTGACATTGGTTTGGGTTGTACGCAATACCAATCAGACATTTTGAGTTGCAGTCACTAACATCAAGTAGGAGATATTCAACAACGCTACCATCAGCTTTCCTTAGTATTTTGTACTTAAGTGAGGAACTGCAGTACACCGCAACACCTTCACCCGTGGAGTCGGTCACCCTATCATTTCGAATGAGTTTATAACCCGGAATGTCGTATAAATCGGTCACTTTATCTTTATCGTTTGGATCTGGACTCAGCCAAGTCTCAGTAATACAAATAATATCAACCCCTGAGTCATTAAAAATATATCTTTAGTAATCTAATTTAGATAGACTTAAACTTCGACCGTTCAGATAACATATTTTAATACCCTGAGATGCAGAAGATAAAATGTTGATCACTGATCGCACTGCAGCTCCAGTAATATCACCAGATAAGTTTAAACGTTTTGTGACCATCACTAATAACATCAAATAAACAGTCAATGAAAGTGTAGCATAATTAAATAAAAAAGAAATCATAACATAGAAAGTAGCAACAACTACATCTACATGAGAATAGGGAAAAGGAAAGGTGAAAAATGTTAAGTAAGGAGCGAAAAAAAAGAAGAAAAGTAGAAGGTAGAAAATAGCACAATAGAATATCATTTCTTTACATGTTTATAGTGATTAAATAAATACGTATCCATTCCAATATGAATTATGCTCCAGACCCAAATAGTGTTCATCAAAACAGCGAGTAAAGTTGAGGCATTAAAACAGGTTAAGGTCTTAAGAGAGTTTTATCGTGGAAAGAATTTTGGTCTCAGTGTCATCTCTACTCTTCTTCACGTATACCAAACCATTGAGCGTTCTTGCAGAGAACAGTAAGCTTTCTCTGCGCAACTGAAGCGCATGTCTTAATAAAGAGCTGTTTTCTTGCGTTAAGCTCTCTTTGATATACACGCGTGTGGCAGAAGACGAACGATCATCAGGCGGCTGCGGTTGTGATAAGTTTTCCAGTTGTTGCAGTTGTTGCAGTGACAGGCCTTTATTGGCGCGAAAAGCTGCCAGTAATGCACTTTGGTCTGTATGGCAGGAGAGTCTCAGAAGCAGCGGTCCGCGGCCATCGGTAGATTTGGTGCTCAAACGAAATGCGTCGAAGTCCGGGGAAATGTGGTGAGCCAGCTTTGCAGCTATTTTTCTTACAACCTCAGTAAGGTTTTCATTGGATGTCCGTAGAATCCCGCGCACAATTACGTCACGCAGCCGCTCCTTACGTCGTATAAATGCAGGAGTATATAAACAGGAGCTAACTCTAACACGTCTATTCAGTTGACATATTTGAAGATTGTAGATGACGCTATTCACATTCAAACGGATACCACACTGCTCCCTCCTTAAAACTGTTCGTCCCGAACAACTTCGTCATTCACCGTTCTGATGAAAGAACACATTCTATCCAAACGGATAGACATTTTTCCTCGATCCCCACGCTGGATTCGGTATGGACTTGTATAGACCTTCCCAATCCTGTTGCAATTTTTCCTTTCTTACGCAGAGGATTATACAGCCATACCCGATCTCCTTCGTCGAAGCTGGAAGATTTCGCTTTGGTGTCGTACCTAGTCTGCATGCGATTGCTCTGTAGCCTCATCTTTTCTCGGGTGTTTTCATCCTGCTGCGCAAGTCATCCACGTCGTTCACCTCCTTGGGCTCCATAGGTGGGGATCCGAATTTCGTTTCACTTGGCAACCGAACTGTTTGACCAAATAAGATCGCAATCCCGCCGGCAAATGCGGATGCTCATTCAAGGTCCTGTTGAATCGCTCGACCCTTCCATCATATTGAGGGTGTAGTGACGTTGTCCTTGTCTTCTCTATTCCCAGATATTGTTGCATTGTTATATTGTTGCATTCGCCCCTGTAGCTTTACTTTGGGCCCTTGATAGCCACACACTTTATGCCCTTTTTGCATCAATTCTCGACTTCTTGTTTTGCGATTAGCCAATAGAAAGGTTCCCTTACCTTCCCATTTTCTCTTCAGTTAACCATCTTGTACACAAAGCGAGTCCCGTTGTGCCCAATACGCCTTTAGAGTTTGGCTCTGATCCGATATCTCTTGGTATTTCCTCGTGTTCTTTCCAGGCCGATATTGGTTCGATGTCATTATCTGCCTGTTGGAAGGAACGGATTTCGTCTGTATTCCAGCCCACTATTAGCTCAGTCCTGATCATTTGTATAGTGGCCTGTCCTTGCACAGAGAAAATAAAGTCGGTGAGGGGACGGGTTGCATTTACGTGAGAAGGTTATAGATTGGCATTTGGCTATATTAAGTTCTAGTTAGTTTTTGAGGCACCATGGCGGTCGAGGTCTTCTTAAAGAAGGGCAGAGTCGTGGGGAGAAGAAATAGTTTTAAAAATGTTTGTATCGTCAGCGTAAAGGGAGTGGGAGGAGTATGTAATGACCCTCTTAAGATCGTTAATATTAAGAATGAAGAGAAGAGGACCAAAAGAACTGATTTGTGGAACTCCAGATAAGGCCAGGAAAGGAACAGAAGAGGCGAATCTAAGCCGAGCGCTATCATATCGGTTTAATAGGTAACAAGAAATTAATTTTCATAAAAGAGGTTCAAAACCGAGAGCAGACAATTTGAAGAGGATCAGTTGATGAGATATCTTATTAAACACTTAAGTGATATCAGTTGCGATAACATCGACTTCTTTACTTGTGACTGTGGCTGTGAGAGAAAAAGACACGAATTTAACTAGGTTTGTGGTAGTTGCTTTGCCTTTTAGAAAACCACGTTGTCTGAGCGTAATAAAAGACTCTCATTTGAAGCTTATGGCTTCTTATAAAATGCTTTGAAAGACTTTGGGTATATGAGAAAGTTTAGCAATAGGAGAATAATTGGTAACTTCGTGCTAAGATTACTTTTTGGGTATCGGGATTATAAAAGAGGTCTTCCAAATCTGGAAAAATTCTCCCCGTGTAAAGGATAGACGAAATAGGTAGGAAAGGGAATGGAAGAGCATTTTTTAAGAAAAACGTCAGGACAGTGGGCCAACTTTTGTTCAATAACTGCAGGGTCGAAATTTTGAGTGAGAAAGGGAACAACGGAGAAATTTGGTAGGTCATTGACGTAAGAGGGATCTGGTACGAAGGAGTTGTTGGCGATGGCAGGAGGATCAGTTGAAGATTTGGTTTCGAAAGCGAGGAAGAAAAGATCACTATCGGTGTTAATTTTGCAATTGACAAATTACAAAAAGGACTTGGTGTAATTTATAAAATTGGTTTGCGCACTATCCAGGTAGCGGCAATAGAGAGAGGTGTAGAATTCAGTGAAATGAAGAATTCCACTCACAACTTGTTTCTTTTGTTTCGTAAAGAGCGGAGTCTACGTTTATAGCAAGTCATATGAGAATATGACACATAAAGGGCGATGGATTTGAATATTTCTCTGTATACAATGGAGAGGGGAACAACCAGAGATAGATTGGTAAACTTAAAAGAAGCCCTGATTGGATAATTTTTAATTCTAATTGATTTTACGGAAATTAGCTTTGTGAAAATTCTAAAAAGAGACAACTGGAGTGGAGTGCTGTGGAAAAACAAAAGAAGTGGAGGTTGAAAGTTATCAATAGTTGAAAGAGATAGGGGACAACACGATATCGTGATCGGTGGGATCAGTTGTTAAGATAAGATCTAATTGCGTTTCCATATAGTTGGAAACTCCAATGACTTGACATAGACTAGAGTCCGTTAACCGATCTAAGAAGAGGCATTCCTTAGTAGAAATGGAATTAGAAACGATGAAAAAAGATAGGTCTCCAGATAGAGTCCGTTTCAGCTGAGGCAGAATAAAATCGTCGAAGATAATGATATTATCAAGCGAGTCCGTTAAGTCGATCAAATTGTCAATTGCATCAGTAGCAAGTTTTTAGGATTCGATAGGTTGGGCCAAAAAATGTAACAACACATAATATAGAAACATCCACGAGTAAGTATTATTTTAACTGACACAAAGTCGTGCTCAGAAGAAGCCGAAGTTGCAACGAGAGAAGAGTCAAAGCTGAATGGCCAGTATGTCACTTCGACAAGGAGAGTCAATCAAAGGGGGTGTGCTATCATCATCCCAAAAAACATTAAAAGAAAGAAGGAATAACTCCTGTTTTTTTTTTTTGTTGGGGATAAGATTAGCTTCAGTCAGAGCGTAGATATCAAATGGGAGATCATGAGATTGACGCAAAATGGCGTGGGTTTTAGAACTAACTCCTCTTAGGTTCTGGTAACAGAAGGAGAGAGGAAGGTTTTTTCATGACTTTTTAGGTTTGAAAAAATTCATCATGGTCAAGTCAACTGCGTTTGAGGTGTAAGATTCTTTAGAGTCTCTTGAGATCGTTTGCAAATTTTTGGAGAAGCGTATTTAAAACCTCATGATGCTTTATATAAAGTTTCCTGAGACTGGTTACATCGCTGGTGATGCCTTCCTGCTAGATGGAAAACATGACGCTTATTTTCGTTTTATCCTTATAGCAACACCGAGTCGGATTTATCGTGCAGATAGGCGAGGTATAGACGTATATTCTCGTATATCTTTTTATTCCTAAGAAGAGAGAGCGCACAGCGACATTTGGTGGTATCGCTAGTTTGCTGCGTTAATTTAACAGTGCTTGTCTTAAGGGGGTCTATACAAGAGGGAGTGATTAAAGAAGGGGAGTTTGATGGTGTTGTTTGGTACAACCTAGAGTCTGGACTACTACTGTCGAACTCTCTCTGTGCTTGTAAGTGAGCAAATCCCTTATTATCTTGTGCAATAACTTACTCATTATGTCATTGTGCAAGCTGCACTTGCGTACGTAAGTAACATACATACAGTAACGAAAAATGATTTCTTCGAATCATTTGATTATACAAAACTTATTCTAGTAGTACTCCTTCATGACTGCCAGACGATAAATTGGCAGCCGATATATGCAACAAATGATACCAGCTTTCAAATTAAATATTTCAATGAGAACATTTTATACCTTTTTAAAAAGCATGTGCCAGTGGTAAAAAGAAGGTCTAAGAAATGTACATACCTTGGCTTAAAAAAGAAGATCTCATGAAAGCCCGGAATATCCTATACAGGAGATGGAGACGGTACAAATGTCCTGAAATACACACAGAGTTCAAAGTTGTTCGTAATGCAGTAACCTCATTAATCAGATCTAATAAAAGGTCAATTTATGCAAACAAGTTCAATGCAGTTAGCTCAAACACCGACTTTTGGAAGACTGTGCGCTCACTCGGTTTGACCTTCTGAAAAGGCAGCCCTTCCAAGCCTCATCAACTTAGACGAACTTAATGCTAAATTTGTTTCTGCATATGATATACATAATCCGACAAATATATCTGAACCGCAATGCAGTAGCGACGACACTTTCTCCCTACAATGTACCGACGAAATCAGTGTTGGTAAAACGATCCTTAACATTACATCTAACGCAGTTGGATGGGATAATATCGTTCCCAAGTTCATAAAAATCCTGCTTCCAGTCATTCTCACTCATATAACCCATATTTTTAATTCAATACTCACAACTTCAACATTCCCTGAAAGTTGGAAAATTGCTAAAGTGGTGCCAATTCCGAAATCTCCACCTCGCCCAAACTGAATATCGACCCATTGCCACACTTCCATTTCTGAGCAAAGTCTTTGAGGCTATCCTTAATAAATCAGTCAAACATTATTTAAACGATAAACAGCTTATTACAAACAGTCAGTCGGGTTTCCGTGCTAAGCATAATTGCACCACAACTTTACTTAAGGTTTGCGAAGATGTGCGTAAGGGCTTAGACCACAAAATGTTAGCACTAGTTGTGTTTTTAGACTTTTCTAAGGCATTTGATTGTGTTGATCATAAAATACTATTCATGAAACTTTGGACCTAATTCTTGTTCGACTATGTAATTTGGTGTCGTCATATCCAAGTAATCGGTCACAGTATGTGTGTCATGAGAAGCGCTCATCTTGTCTTTTTGTTCCATCAGGTGTCCCCCAAGGATCCGTTTTAGGACCCCTACTCTTTATATGCCGTGCGTCTTGTGTATTGTAAACGTCATATATATATAAATATGCAGATGATGTGCAGATTTATTCTGTTTTTCCCAAATCCCAAATTAAGCAAGCGATAATTAATCTAAACGACCAATTAGCAACAATTTGTAAGTGGTCATTTGAAAATAGACTCAGTCTTAATCCAACAAAGACTAATTCAATAATCATGACGAGTTAAAGTAGACATTCCTCTTCCTTATATTAATCGAACTCCAATTGAATATGTTGAAACATTCAAAAATCTTGGGGTTTACATGAGCCAACAATTTACCTGGAGGACTCCTATTACAAAATCTGCATCGAAAGTTTACGGAGCCCTTAGAGGACTTAGTCCAACCTCCAACTATCTTCCCACCAAAATTAAGTTAAGGCTTGTAAAATCATACATCCTGCCTATTCTATTATATGGGTGCGAAATATAATCCGACATGGATTATGAATCTCGGGGAAAGCTGAATGTTACCTATAATAGCTGTGCGAGATACATATTCGGCATAGGAAGATATGAACATATCTCTTTCTACTCCCATCAGACTGTAGGTTTTTTAATGAACGAATTGATGAAATATCAAATTGTACTATCACTACACAAAATTTTAACAACAAACCTACCGGAATATCTATTTGAAAAAATTAATTTTCCACATAATCTTAGAATGTTACAATTGGTCATTCCAAGATGCAAATATGTTAATACATCTAGTCAATTTTTTGTTAACTCGATTCGCCTTTGGAATAGCTTACCCGTAGATATAAAGCGCACGACGAACAGAACCGCCTTTAAGAAAAAATTTTTTCTTCATTATGCTAACAATTCCTAATAGAGTTGCCAACTTTCCTACCTCTTCTTTTCCTATGTTTATTTTTCTTGGAACTTTCTTTTCCTTATCTCTTTCTCTTATTTAAACTAATTTCTAATTTATTTAAACTCCTTAAACTAAACTCAAATTAAAGTAATGTACAAAAGCTTGTTCTATTTTTTTAAAAGATGTGTTTGTACACAAGTCTTATGTGAACAATGAATTCAAAATTAATAATACACTAAACTAAATTAAACCAAACATTACATCTCTTCCTCAAATAATAAATTCCAATTTTTTCTTAATCTTATTAAGGTCATAATTAAAACATACAGCGTTAAGTCGAAATTAAGTTCCAAAATTAAACAAAATTCAAAAAGAAAACTAACTTTAAGTTTACTCTAATTCAGGCTCTTTGTCCTCTTGATTCTGAAAACTCGGGTGGCATTTTACCAGTTGTGAAATACATTATTTGATATTCAAATAAACTATGCTTTATGTTTTTTCTCTCTATTTGGCATATATCTTCAGTCGTTTAAGAATATTTCGATTTTGTCTTTCGGCTTAACAATTTTTTGCGGCCAGTATGGAATCGAATTAAACAGCCTTATATTACACTCCTTATAATAAGATCTAAATTCCTCGCTGATAAATTGTTTTCCAATTCAGTAACAGAAGCTGAAAAGCCTAATCTACTAAAAATTTCTTTAAGTATTTCAATTATCTGTGAAGTCGTTATGGTTTTGCAGATTTTTATTTCTTTATACCGGCTATAGTAATCTCGTCATCTTAAGGGGACTGGGGGTTTTGACATACTTACCAAGGTGCACTCTTCACAGATTTTTACGAGTTTCTCAACGTCAATGTGTGGCCACCAAACTTTTGCTTTAAGACATCCTTTCATTGGCACCTTACCTGGATGACCCCTATTCAAAATAGAAAAAACAATTCTTTATTTTATTACTTATTCGTTTGGCGTCTACATCAATTCTGTTGCTTTTCTTTTTATTAGAAAATCACCAAAGCTGTTGGCGCCAACATGAGAAACAGAATTTATTTGATTACATTGTTTGTTTTGTCAGCAATGTTTCGCACCATTGCAGGTGTATACATATGAAGTATGTACATATGTATGTTACATATGTATGTTACATACATATGTAACTCCTCCAGCCGCTGTATGAACAATCTATAGTATGATTTGATTCATTTTTTTTTCAATAGACAATGCTTTGAATTGAAGTAAATTAATACGAGTACATATGCGTATGAACTAATATTTGAAATAACTTAAGTGGGTATTATGGGCTTTTGGTTTTGTTTACAAAAGTGATGATATATACATATATTTTTTAGTTATTTTATACAGTTAAATAAGATAACTTACGTCTATATTGAACATAATAATTCTTAGGGCTGAATGTACAAAACAAGATCGGAATTGAAAAAAAAAAACAGAATTATTATGATATGTATGTACATACATATATAGGTAGGCCAAACTATTAAACCGCATCTACAGTACATATGGTATGTAAAGGGTTTTCCAATAGGGACTTGACAACTTTGAATTTAATTTGTGAACGAACCCTTTCACTAATCATTAAACTATCATTTCAATTTATTCAAATCAACATTTTCATCATGGTAAAGTACACGAACGGGCAACGTCTGCAAATTGTAAAAATTTTCTACCGAAATTCGGAGTCGGTGACTGCAACTTTAAGAGCGTTAACTCCAATCTTCGGTCGTAATTCTCGCCCTAGTAAACAGGCAATAACAAGTTTAGTGCAAAAATGTGAGTCTATATATTCGTTGAATGATGTTGCCATGTCAGTGAGACAACGGGTTAGTCGAAGTGTCGAAAATATCGAAAATATCCAAATCAGTCAATTCCACGGCGTACTCAAGAATTCGGGATCGCTCAGACCACATTATGGCGTATTTTGCGTAAGGATCTTGGTTTACACCCATACAAGATCAGGCTGACTCCAGAATTGTAGCCGATGCACCATTTGAAGCGACGTACGTTCTCCGATTGGGTTCTGGAGCGCCAATATGATGAATTTCGTCAATAAGCTCAATGGGTTCGTCAATAAGCAAAATATGCGTTATTGGTCGGGTGAAAATCCACATGTGCTTCATGAATCACCACTTCATCCGCAAAAAATAACTGTTTGGTGCGGTTTTCATGCCGGCGGTGTTATTGGGCCATATTTTTTCGTCGACGATAACGATCGTCACGTTACTGTGAATGGTCAGCGTTATCGTGCCATGATCACCGATTATTTTTGGCCCGAATTGGAAGATATGGACTTGAACGACATGTGGTTTCAAAAGGATGATGCCACAAACCACACAACACACGCTACAATCGATTTGTTGAAGAGAAAGTATGGTGAGCATGTTATCTTAAGAAATGGGCCAGTCGATTGGCCGCCTCCTTCGTGCGGTTTAACGCCGCTTGACTATTTTCTGTGGGGCTACGTTAAGTCATTGGTTTATGCAAACACGCCGACTACGTTGGAAGAGCTCAGAGCCAACATTGAACGCGAAATAGCGGCCGTTTCGGCCGAAATGTGTGGCCGAGTCGTTGAAAATTGGGTCCAATGAATCGACCGCTGCTAACGTGCCCGCGGTGGCCATATGAACGAAGTCGAGTTCCATTCATAAATGTTTTGACTGTACTTCAAGCCGATAATTTGAGATATTTCAAATTCAAGTTTTTGAAATATCTCAAATGGTTTGCGTTTTATTTTAAAAAAAAGTTGTGAAGTCCTTATTGGAAAACCCTATGTGTGCAAAAATGAACATACGTATGTATTTGGTAATTCAACTTACTCTTACAAATGTGTTTTTTTTTTGTTTTTGTGTTTTTTCTATGTACCTTTGATATTTGAATGGTCTTTTTATTATATGTCTATCACGTTTTATTCCGCTCCTATCTCTGAAATATGTTCGGCCCTGTTCTTTAAGTTCTTTTACTATATAGCGTGGAAGATGTTTAATCCTATGGAAGCCTAAATTTTGTACTAATTCCCTTTCTCTTATTCATGAGGTTTTCGTCTTGTTTCTTTTATTTTACTAATTTGTTTAGTTTTTAAACGGATTACTCTTCGCTTAAGCTCTTCCCATTCCGATTCACTTAAGGATGAGTAAAGTAGTTCATTAGGCTTACATAGTGTGGTGGAGTGTGTTGTGTCATTATATATCTCGACAGCTTTTAAGACTAGTGTTGTTTCGTCCGTATCTTTGTTCTCTTTGTTTAGTTTAAATCGCTCTATCACCGAATTTAATGTATGCGTATTGGGAGATGTAAAGTGGTATAATATATTTTCCTGGCCTAAGTTATTCTTAATGAAAGCTGTGTTAAATTCATTATCGGCAACTATTTTTACTGACTTACCTAATGTCGCAAAACGGCGTTTAATAATTTCGACTATGGTAATAGAGTTTCTGTCTGAAATAGGATATATTGATTAATTCGTCTATACACGCAAGGAACATACTATCCTTATTTAGAAACCATATGTCAATGTGAACAATTTCGTTAGGTTTATTGGGGGTTTCTCTAAACATTAGTGTTGGCTTAATTGGATTTCTGTCATATTTGCATATGTTACAAAATATGCAATTATTAATAAATTTGTGTATTTCAAGCTTAAGATTTGGAAAATAGTATTCATTTTTTAGCTCCAGATAAGTTGCATCAATTCCTCTATGATTTTTATCAATGTGAGTTTTTTCAATAAGTCCTATTAATTTTTCTTTGCAGGTAATTTCTTCTAAAAAATATTGCGCGTTTGAAAAATATTGCACTACAGAGCGGAAAGGTAGAAGGAGGAGAAAGGAAAATTGTTTTGTAGTGGTTTGAAACTCAGGTATATTTGGTTTCTATATTAGCTCTCAAGGGGTGGGAGTCCGAGTAGGACGGAGAGTTTTTTCTTCACTTAGAGTGATTCGAGGTATAATTCACAGTATTTTTTTCTGTGCTTGAAACTCTACAACAGCCATATCTACGTGTCAGTGTTATGCCTTCACACGCAGGATTTTTCTGTCTTAGTTCCAATTACACAAATGAAAAACTGACTTGCCATGGGCAGGATTCGAACCTGGACCCTCCGAGTGAGAAGCGATTACTAGTACCACTACACCACGGCCACCTTATGAATGAATTTTCTGCAGAATCCTGTAATGCCGAGAAACGATTTGATTTGTTTTTTTGTTTTCGGAATTTTAATTTGTTTGATTCTATCAACTTTAGCTGGGTTTGGCCTTATTCCCTCGTCAGATATAATGTGTCCTAAGTATTCTGTCTCACCCTTTAGAAAATTGCACTTATTTATCTGAAACTTTAAGTTAAACTCTTTAAGGCGGTTGAACATCTTATTTAAAGAATCGATATGGTCTTGGAGCGAGGTTGAAAAGGCGAGTATGTCGTCCAAATATACGACGCAAATTTTATTTAAGAAGTCGTGTAGCACTTCATTCATCATCCTTTAAAAGGAAGCGGGCGCATTTTTCAACTCAAACGGCATAAGTGTAAATTCATAGTAACCGTCGAAAGTTGAGAAAGCCGTCTTATGCCTATCTTCCTTGCTAACAGGGATTTGGTGGAAACCTTTGGCAAGGTCAAGTGTCGAAAAATACTGCGCACTACCTAGTTTAGATAGAATGTCTTCTATATTGGGCATAGGATACCTGTCCTCCTCCGTAATATCGTTGGGTTCATATAATAAAAGACTAAGCGCCATTTTTGCTGACCGGAGTTATCAATTTTCTTTGGGACAACCCAAATCAGTGCATTGTACGGGCTAGACGACTTTACTATTATTCCAAAAGTAAGCATTTCTGGAATATGCTTATTCACTTCGTAAGTATGCGCTTCAGGATATCTATATGTTTTTGAATATATTGGGATATCATTCTTTATGCGTGTATTTAACGACGCAAGACAGGTTGCCACCCTCAAGGTAAAATACTTCCTTAAACTTTTTGATGATACGTTTTACAGATCTTACTTCTTATTTGTTTAAATTATCGAGTCGTAATCTATGAATAATAGTACCAATATCTGGTTTTTTTCAACAAATATCTGTTTCATTGGACTCCAAATTTAGAACTTCTTTCTCTATTAATTGAGTTGAAGAATTGTTAAAAATAATGGGTAACACAGCTTCATTTGTAGTAAGTTTTAGGGTCTCAAAATCTATCTTAGCTTGCAATGGCTTTAAAATATTGCATCCAAGTATGCCGTCAAAATTGCCTGTCAGTTCGGTTTCAAGTAGTTAGATTTTCGCTGTGGGTCTATTAAATTGTTTAAAAAGGGGTATTGTTACTTTGGAGGTGACAGAAACTTTCGAGTTTATTGCATTTAGAAGGAATGGTTTGTTTAATACTATTTTAAAAGATTTATGAAACTAATTTTTTTTTATAAGGGACGTACTAGCTCCAGAATCTATTAACAGTTTGATTGGGACAAAATTAGTTTTTACTATTATGCAGGGAAGAGGTCGGGATTGGCTGTTGAAAATTTCCCAATTGGGAGCATTGTTCATTCTGCTCGGTTTCGACCGATTGAAGATGATCAATGTCCATTTCCTCTTATTTTGGAATAGTTCTGTATGTGCCTGAATTATTTTTGTTGTAATTTCTATTATTTTGTCTAAGATTTTGTGATCCGTAATTGTTAAAATTGCTACTACTTGAAGAAGTTATTTTAGAAAAATGTTGGTTACTTAATCTAAATTGGGATGTGCTTTGTGGGTAAGTGTTTCAATAATTTTCTGATCTATTGTTTTGAATATATACTGCATGTGGATTATTAGTGTTTTTAAAATGTCTTGGAAATGTCCTATTTTGTCTATTGCTAAGTTGAAAAGAATTAGTGTACCTGTTGTTTGTATAATGTGATAAGTTCCTGTTTGGTGAGTTGTAAAAATTGTCAGTATCAATCAATATAGCTTTGGCTTCACTTAAACTAGATGGGTTCCTAGCATTAAGTATGAGTTTGGGCCCTGTAGGTAATTTATTAATGAATAATTTAAGAACAGTTATTTCGTTTTGGTCGCTATTAAACCAATTAAGAACACTTGGATTTAAAGAACATTTTATATTAAGCTTAGTTAAAGGTGGTTGATTTTTTCAAATAAATCTACTACAGAGTCAGTCGTTCACAGACATTCGCGCTGTTCAGACGTGCTTCGGCGTTTTGTCTATACGATCGGACTTTCTTTCTGTGCGTAACGAATTTCAACAGTAAAAATTCATAAGCTGAAAAGATCATCGTCTAGTGTTGAAGACATTCGCTTGTCTCTCAACAAAAACAACGTTTTTGTAACGGGCGTTTTACATCCTTACAATGTCTCCCGGATTCCCATAATGATGACATTGAATGTGATCACAAATTAAAAAAATCTAAATTCCATCTGTATGTGTACTGCTTAAAACTTGCGAAAATGTGCACTCCTTATTAAAAGAAATCCAAGTTACTGATTACTTTATCAAAAAAATGACAATCGGTATCAAAATAAATTGCAACAAAATCGAAGACCACCGAAAGTTGTGTTTTTTATTGAAATCCAAAAATTGGCAATTTTTCACTCACGACCTTCCTTCATCGAGGTCAATAAAATTTGTTCTGTTTGGTTTAAATGAAATGCCTAAAGAAACATTGAAAACCGAACTTATTAAAATAGGTTTAAAGTGTGTAGATGTGAAGTTGATTAAAAAACAATACGAACATTTCCTCAACATCTTTTATGTAGTATTTCTTGAACCCGGTTCAACAAGACTTGTAGACTTAAAAAAGAATATAAAATCTGTTTTTAAAACACAAGTCAAATGGGACTTTAGTCGAAAGCCAAAACATAAATATACGTAATGCTTCAATTGCCAAATGTTTGGCCATGGTGAGAAGAATAGCTTCATTAAGACACATTGCGCGATTTGCTCTGAAAATCACTGAACAGGTGAGTGCAAGTCAAATATCATTAAATGTGCAAATTGAGAACGTGCATCATTCGTTTTTACCTAACCAAATTGACTTCACACCTATCCCGACAAATCGAAGAGGACCAACAGCAACAAAACCGGTTTCTATGTCCAGTGTCTCTCGTACGTGGGCGAGTATTGTAAAAGCCGGCGGTGCTAATACTAGTGAATTGTTTTCCTTAGAAGAGATAGACCAACTTACGTCGGAGATGGTGACATTATTAAGCAATTGTAATACAAATGCAGAACAATTTAACACCATTGCACAATTAGCAATTCAGTATTTATACAAACAAACACCATGAATAATACATCCATGAATATAATATGTTGAAATGCTCAAAGCATTCGATATAAATCAATAGAATTTGTTGCCTTTCTCAGAAGACATAATGTAGATGTAGGTTTAGTTTCAGAAACTTGGCTTACTCCTAATGAGAGATTAAGTAATCAACAATATATGCGTTATCGTTTAGATAGAGTAGAACGTATGGGAGGCGGTGTTCCCTATTACTATTTTAAATACAAATGCTATTGAAAATATTGGTATAAAAATCCCCTTTTCAAATGGTTCGGCTTTAAATATAATTTCTGTTTATTTTCCGGGTTGTGCAATTTCTAACGAAAAACGTTTCAATTTTATTATATATTAGGAAATTAGTAAGTTCAAACGATCTATTTTTAGTTGGCGGTGATTTAAATTGCCGAAATCGGAGATGGGGTTGTATGACAGCCAATGTGTGGGGTAATATTCTTGAAAATATAAACTCAAGACACTCGTTCAATATACTCTACCCTCCGGAACTAACATATTATCCTGGTAATACTACGGCAAATCCATCAACCTTGGATATTTTTCTAACGAACATTCCCAGTCTTTTTACTCAGCCCATGGTTATAAATGAACTTAGCTCAAACCATCTACCAGTCATAATAAAAACTCTGGTTTCACCCTTACAACGAACAATTGAATATTTAGACCTGAAAAAAGCAAATTGGTCGATATATAAAAGGGAAATGCGATCTAGGGTAAGAAATATGAATAACATTCATGTTGATGAGCTTAGCGTTTAACAAATAGATATGAGTGTTTCAAATTTTACAACTGCTATCCTCGAAAGTGCTGATAAAGCAATTCCCAAAAAACAAGTATGCTGCAACTCAGCTAACAACCTCCCTCCAAACATTGTTGAAAACATCAAAATTCGTAACCTCTATCGATGGATGAGAACTAGAGAACCTTACTATCTTTAACAAGTTAAGTTACTCAACATTTTGATAAAAGATCAAGTTCTTGCTTTCAGAAACAGAACTTGGAATTAAAAACTTCAAAGTTTAAAAACAGGAAGTAAACCATTCTGGAATATTAATAAAATAATACAAAAGAAAAATTCAGTTATTCCTGCTTTGAAAACCGGTAATGCAATTGCTTTATCCAATTTTGAAAAAGGAAACGCACTTGCACTAATGTTTTCTAGCAATCAATTAAGAAATAGGACCATTAACAACATTATTGAGTCTGCTGTTGCAAATTCGATTAATCACATAAATTATCCCAATTTTGATTCACGTGACAATGAAGTTTCGTTAGATGATGTCAAAACTATTATCTTAGCTTTAAGAAATAGAAAATCTGCAGGTTTTGACAATCTTAAGAACTTGAATCTTAAAAATCTTCCGATCTCGGGAATAAAATATATGCAAGACTTGTTTAATTTTAGTTTTTAGATAAATTATTTTCCAGAAAATTGGAAAACAGCAAAAATTATTCCGCTCTTAAAACCAGGCAAACCTGCAGATATGCCTTGCAATTACAGACCGATCAGTCTACTTGGCTCATTAGGTAAATGTTTTGAACAAATAATTAAAAAAAATAATAGCACATGCTGAAAGGTACAACATAATTCCGCCAAAGCAATTTGGATTTCGTTCCTTCCACAGTTCAGATCACCAAGTGCATAGAGTAACTAAACATGTAAAAAGCAATTTCAATGAAGGGAAAAGCAAAGGTATGGTGTTCTTATACATTGAAAAGGCGTTTGACACCGTTTGGCACAATGCTTTGTTTCACAAGCTTTTAACTCTTAGTTTCCCAATGTATCTCATAAAGATTGTAAAATCCTTTTTGATGAATAGGACATTTAGAGTAACTGTAAACAAGACGTTTTCTAATGCCTTTAATGTTAGTCCGGGTGTACCTCAAGTCTCTGTCCTTCGACCTATTTTATTTAATATTTTACCATATGACCTTCCTTCTTTCCCCAACTGTGAAAAAGTAAGTTTCGCCGACGATACCTGCATATTTTCTTCAGATTCAGATAGTTCCATAATAGAAACCAACTTACAACCTGCATTAAATGAAGTGCAAAGCTACTGCAATGCATGGAAATTTAATATTAACGCTTCAAAAACTCAGGCTGTCTTTTTCAATCGAAAAAGAAAAGCCTGTTTTTTGTCAAGCAATAACCAGGTTATTAATGGTACGAGTACCAATTGGCGTTCAAGTGTTAAGTATTTTGGGATACACCTGGATAAAACCCTTACTTTTGGGCTACACGTTCAAAAAACATTCAAAAAAAATGGTATCACAATAAAAGTTTTATACCCTTTCATCAACCGTAAATCTAAATTAAGCATAAAAAATAAACTGTTGATATATAAAGTAGTATTCCAAGCAGTTATATTTTACCGTTCCCCAGCGTGGGGTAGATGCGCAACAAGTCCCGTTCGTAAGTTACAAACCATTCAAAATAATGTTGAACCTTCCGATGCGTTTTTCGACAGAAGAATTGCATCAAATTTTCAATATTGATCTCGTGTCGCTAAGACTTTCTAGGCTATATGAGCGATATAATGTGTCATGTATTTCTTCCGATAACGCATTGATAGCAAACCTAGCTAGATAGTAAATTATTTATTATTATCATTCACTTATTAATTAATTTATTTATTAATTTGTTTATTTATTTATTAATTATTATAATTTGTTTTGTTGCTTTTCACTTGGTACTTACGATTTTTTGTTATTCACTTGAATATTTATTATTATCATTCATTTACTGATCAATTCCTTTATTAATTAATTAATTTATTTATTTATTTATTTATTTATTTATATATTTATTATTGTATTATAATTTGTTTTGTTGTTTTTCATTTAGTATTTATTTATTTATTCACTTTGAATACATTTTAAGGCTTGGTTCTATCAAGAGTCTCACCGCCTCCCATCTATGAGTAATGAATTACAACTATTATAATGAAGGTTTTTAGTAACTTTTCCTTCACTGTATTTGTTAATTATATTGTCAGTAGCAAGGTAGCCATATACCGCAACTCTGTAAATTGTGCAATATATTTCTGCTACAATAAATATATCTATCTTCTACAGAGTTATCAAATTGTAAGATCTTGACCCCATCTGCAATGCCTTCAATGCTTTCGCCTATTCCACAGTTAGCTTTCAAAACACGTTTTATATCCGACCAGCTTGTCGGATTTTTATTGTTAATTAAAACTAGATTAACACTACCTTTGATTTTTTGGCGAATTCTTAAATCAATAACCCTAAAGAATGCTGATCTAACTTGATTGCGATTACAAATAAATAAACTACCTGTTTGATAAACAGATCAAGCTCTTCCGGTAAGCCGGTGAAATCCGAAAGCTCCTTCGCAAGATCCGAAACGTTGATGTTAGCCATGTGCTTGTTGTTCGTGAAAACTTGATGGGATGGATTTTCTTCTTTTTTTTTTTGTTTTTTATATACACGTGGCTGAGTTTTTTTTTTTTTGTTTTATGTTATGTGCTTGCTGTTTGTGAAAACTTGATGGGATTGATTGGCTGTACCTGCGTTCGATTCTGTTAGTTTCCTATTCATATATGCGAAGATCCTCTTTTAACTTGAATTAACACAGCCCGCAACCCGACAGTACCAGCTTCTGCAACTACCTGTGTTTTGTCCTGGACGTCATAATATCCTAAGGATTATATTTTTATTAGCGATGTTTTTAAGTTCGAGAAAGCTAAGTCTTTTTGTTTCAGTACGCTTTGCCAGTTTCTTCCCTACAATTTTTTTAGTGGCACTAGGTTGGGGATCCATTTTGCGGAATTGAGGCAACATTTGGGTCATTGTAGGCAAGGGATGGTTTTCTCGCATAATCGCGGCATTAGCCCGTCTCATATCTACGCAATGCCTTATCTCCCCATTTTTCTTTAATATTGAAATAATGGCAGATACCTACTTCGATGATTCGTGTACTTTTTCGAAGATATCAGATTCCATTAACTCCTTTAGTTTACTTCTAATTGGTACCTCCACCATGGTTGTGAGACAGGCTTTACTGAATTATTAATTGGGATATTCATTTATACATCTTTTAACTTTGGAAAAGCGTTACTGTTTATATGGTTTACACCGATTCCTATTTTTTAAATATTTAAGGACGTTGCTGTGTTTTTTCTTAATAGCTCTTTTGTTCCTCCAGTTATTACATAAAACGTTGCCTATTCTTTTTGTACATTTACTCCTATGTTAACTTTAAAGGATCCTTTAAAATTTAAAGGAGTATGGGGTTATCACAATATGTATTTCCTATTGTGGATTGTGTATTGTCTCTTGTGGATTGTCACTTGTGGATTGTGTATTGTGTATTGTTTATTAATATATGTATAAATAAAATTCAAACTATATAATTTAAACAAATTTAATTGAAATGATTGAAATGTGTACAATAGTATGAGCATATTAAAAGTCAACCGACCTCGTTGACAATTGGCAAACGAATGTGTTCAATACAAAGTAGCAGTTCTAAAACTTGACGCTTGAAAGCAGTGAATGTTAAACGAAAGCAAAGATTAAAAGAGAGCTGAATAATCAGAGAGAGCTCAAAAGTATTAAATATGTTATAAAGAGAGTACGTTATATTTATATTATTAATTAAATATATGTCACATTACATTGTGACAAAAATACGTTTTTTTTTTTTGATTTTATAATACTCGTATTTACTAAGCAGCATTCTTCAACAATGATAATATAAACTGAAGATATTATTTCAGTGCAGTGCAAACGGGAGTCAGATTGATTTCTATAGTTTCTATAAAGAGTGTTTGTGATACCAGAGCCTCAAATTTAAAGCAGTTCATCAGCGTATTTTAACGAAAGTTTTTGTAACACCATACGTATTGATTATAACAGTAATTTGCATTAATATTTATCATATTAGGCAATACATATTATGTATAGTAAGAATTATTATTCTTGTGCGGCAGCCATTCTTTGAATGGGAAATGCTAAATAAAAACAAGAGGAATGGGAAAAAATAATGGCAATTCGACTGTTGAAAAATCTTTATTTTCATGAAAGAAGCAGAAGTCTCAGAAGCATATTCAACTCATGGACTGGAATTTTTAGCAGAAAAAGTATTTGATGATGATATTGGAGATCCAAACTACTGTCCATGTTCTACTGAAAGTACCTCTGGATCTGAAAACGAAGAGATTACTGATCCAAGCTTGATTCAGATGGGTCAGGAGATAGAAAAATGGCTGAGTGAACAATTAGAATCATCTGTATTGGAGCACAAGAAAATGACGCACCTACATCTTTCTTTATCTCTCTATCCCATTTTCCAAAGACGTTGCACATGGAGTGCGGAGCGTCTCCGCTTCAGTAGGGCGGTAGGGAGTCTTGATGTGATTGACGTTGCTCGGTAGCACCAGACATTTTTGTGGCTTGCTGGTGGGGAGGAAACTCCTTCGTCGTTTCCTTCAAATTAGTTTTTTTTTTAATTTGCGCGCGTTCAAAGGATTTAAGTACGCTTAAAATGGTTGCACCCAGGGAGGGCGAAGGAAAATCAGGGAGCAATGAAAGAGAGGTACCGGTGAGTGTGGTTTTAAATGTTTCAAGGTTATAATGACTAGGAAATAAAGAGCTTGACAGGGCATTTCATAAGCGAATTGTACGGCTTAGGAACGAATCACGATATTTTAGAGTACGTCCGAAAGTGGGCTTGAGGGTAAACTGATGAGCATTCATAGCGAGACGGGTGTTACGGTTAAAAGTTTGAAGGGGCGGAATGGTACTAGCGATTTCTATGGAGCCCTGGTGGCGGAAATAGCGATAAAACGGACTGAAATACGAGACATGACGTCGGTGTTCAAGGGTGTCCATTGTTTGAGTGCTATTAGTATCACCTATGAATTTTACCGCACGGCTTAGAATCCGATCTAGAAGATGCGGGGATGTTTTGGGTGCACCCGACCAGATATGGGCATTGTATTCTAATTTCGGGCGAACAAATACTTATAAATATATTGAGGCCAGATCAGAGGGTGTGAAATATTTCTTACAACGCTTGAGGAAACCTAGACATTTCGTAGCATTTTTAATATGTGGTCATTCCAACGTAAGTTGCCATTGCACACTTACAGAGAATAGAAAGTTTTTCGGTTTCGAAGATGCAAGTGCCACTCATGGACAATGGCTGCGAGTTTGAATCTCGATTTAACGACAGCAGACAGCATTGTATTTTGGAAGCATTAAATTCTACTCTGTTAGCGGTTCGCTAATTATTTATGCTATTAATATCAGAATTTAATGAGCTTAGCATACGCTGCCGCTCCAGTTCTACAGCCGAAGAGCAGGGTCGTGAGGGAACGAATATGAAAAGAAAAGAATACTGTCGTCAGCAAGGAATATATTGGATGATTAGAAGTAGCGGACAAGAGATCGTTGATGAAAATTGAAATGAGTGTCGGAGACAGACAGAACGGAGCCCTGGGGCACACCAGCATTTATCTTGTGAATATCAGACTTGAAACAATCCAAGACAACTTGAATTGAACGTTTTGAAAAGTAATTTATAATCCATTGAAAAAGGGAGTCATCGATCCTAAAAGCATGCATTTTCGACAAAAGAGTTTGATGCCAAATTCGGTCAAATGCCTTAGAAATATCAAGTGCAACTACGAGTATCTTGCTTTCGGTTTGGTTCCACTTTTCGGTGAGGCATCAGATCACCAGTGGACCTGTTGCCACGAAAACCTTTTTCGTGTTTCGAGATATATCATGGGCTGACAGTCTATCAGCGTTTCCATGACCTTGGAAAGAAGGGACTTAAGTTCAATGGGTCGATAGGACGAGAGAGAGGAAGGTTCGCCTTTTTAAAAGGGACTCAATAGATAAATACTGTTTTTCATCTACTCGGAAAGAGTCCTAAAGAGTAGGATTGATGAAAAAGCTTACGCAGTGGTTTTGCCAGCGAGAAAGAACACCTCTTCAGAAAGAGGGTAGATATACCAGATTAAATTTTACATAGATTAAATTTTAGGTTTAACTTGTTGGATACCTTGAGGTTGCGACGTGTTTATAAGTTTCCAGATTTCACTGTAGCCACAAGTCCAATGGTCTCTGTTGGGCAAAGGTTCTCTCACTTTTGCTTCTTGAGTTTGTGGTTCTCTAAGGCTCGGATTTGGTGCTTTTGAATTCCACTTGTGCTTCCTCTGTGATTTCAAAATATATTCTTCTTCCCCTTATGAGCCTGCGTCCTGGTGAAAGCATGTCCTCTTAAGCGCAGCGATCGCTACTGCCACGAATATATTAGTCTCTACCCAATTTCAAATCCCTGACCAGATGTTAGTTATGGGTAATATTTGCTTTTTAAGAAATGTTTTATTAGCACTTGCTTTTATCTAACATGTTAAGAAAATTATAAAGTAAATTAACAGTTACTTTAAATAGTTTTTTTAATACATATATTAATATTTAGTTTTCCAATATCACATGTTACATACATATTCGGTGTCTGTCTAAGAAATAGAAAACATTCAATCAGAAAGGTGATTGAACATTTTTTCGAACCATCAGCTTATAATAACATATGTAAGTTAACCCGAGGGGCAACTAAGTGACTACAATGTTGCCAAACTGATACAAACTGTAAGATTGTAGTTTGCACGCGTATCCAATAACGCGAACTGCACAGAAATAATCTAACCTATGGGCACCGACTTGCCTAGCACCTTATGACACCATGCACGGAGCGCAGCGTCAGCAATATTTGGACACCTCACGACACCATGCACGGGGCACAGCGTCGGCAATATTTGGACTAAGGCTTAGGATAGTTAAGAATATTTTCATGTCATAAATTCAGTTTCTATTTATAAGTAATCGAGCTCACACGAAAAATAATGTTTGAATAAAACGCAGATTAAATAAATAAAGTAATTGGTGCCCAACGGAAAAAAGGAAAAAAAAGAAGAAGATGAGAGAAAATTAAATTAGTTCAAGTGAAAGTTTTAGCAAGTTCTGTAAATGTTTTTGAATAAAAAAAAAACAAAAACAAATAATCAAATAAAGAGGTCTCGTGCTCTCGAGTTTTTTTTTAAAGGCACCACAAATTGTATTAACTAACCGAACGGCTCTTGAGCAGCGGTGACAGAAAGAAAAAAAACCCGATTGAAAGAGGACAGGACAGGACAACCGGCAAAACACAAGTTTAATTTGAGTTTAAACAAAAATGAAACTGTAAGTAGAGCGCATTTTTTTTAATTGATTAAAAGATATGAATAAAGAAAGTGATACAGAAATAGAACACGGATTGAATTTTGTTTTCAAGTTTCAAGAGTAATAAAAATTAGTTAAACAAATAAATTTTCTTTAGTATATTTTTTTTTTGTTTTTCTCTAATGCGTTTCATTTGACTGACTGTTTTTTGTTGATTATGAGTGATAGCTATTTGGATTCCGATTTAAGGGCATTGCAAGAGAGGTTTAGAAAATGTAACGTGTCTATTAATACTAATACTGCGAGATGGCTACTAACGAACAGATAAAAAAATATTGTGCACTTATGGCACAAAAAGCTAAATTTGAACAACAGTTTGTCGCCCTAACGCAAAAGTTAAACAGCATTCAGACTACAGCCCCCGAGGTTGAAGTTTATAGAGAAGTTCAGATCAGACCAGGAATCCCTTGCGAAGAATCCTTGCCTAATTTCAAGGGCAAAAGAGAGAAATACGTCTCATGGAGACTGCCTTTAAACCATTTAAATGTGAGCAGCGTCATCTTGATTTACATAGCAGAAGACTTCGATACTTGAATAACAAAGACTCAAACATTGGTGAATGGAGAATGGAATCGGTTCATCTCGGCTCAGACAACCAACTATGGCTCAAAATAATGGTGGTGTAATGGTCAACAATATAACAGCCAAGGCCAATTCTATGCTCAAAAACAAGAAGCGATCACATAGCGATACAGCTAGATTCACTGGGCCCAAACACCGAAGAATAAATTATACGACTCAGCAAATTATACCCTCAGCTCAAGGTGACCAGGACTATCAGTCAATAGCTAATTCGGAAGAATCAGATATTGAAACATCTTACCAGTCTGAACAGATTCATTTTTTAGGGAAAAATCCCTGCTCCCGTACTTAGAGAGGACTATCACAAGGAAAACGATTAAATTGTTAATAGACACAGGTGCTTAAAAAAATTATATTAAATCCTTTAGACACCTAGTGCATATATTTTAGTTTTTAGTTAAGTCGCTTCACGGATTCAATAATGTTAGACAAAAGTTTCTCATCAATTTGTTTGGTATTAACACCACATTTTTTATCCTTCCATCACTTTCCACATTTCGATAATTGGCCTAGATTTGGTAACGCAGACTAGCGCAACGTTAGATTTTAAGAAAAGAATTCTAACAAAAGTCGGTTCAGAGGAACTTAAATTGTATAAGTGTGCAAACGTCAATTTCACACAAGTAGAACCAATAGAAGGACGACAAAAATTATCAAAGGGAAGTAGTCACCTGTGAACACAATCGCGCACATAGGGCTGCTCAAGAAAACGTGAAACAAATTCTATTTGATTACTACTTCCTCAAAATGGCAAAAATGGCATCCGAAGTGGTGCAAGATTGTAAAATGTGCACCAAGGCTATATACAATAGACATCCTTGTAAACAACAACTTGGTATAACACCAATACCACACTACATGGGAGAAAGACCTCACGTCGATATTTTCTCTACCGACAAAAGGTATTTCATAACATGCGCAGACAATTTTTCTAAGTTCGCAGTAGTGCAAAATATACCGTCCCGGACAATTATTGACCTAAATCCTGCACTTATGAATATTCTTAACTTTTTCTTAATACAAAAACCATTTCTTACGATAACGAACTATCTTCAAAATTAGAAACAATAACGTCCTTTTTAAAGAACCAATTTTGAGTCGAAATAGAAAACACCCCTCCACAGCACCTCCAATGGGCAAGTTGAACGCTTTCATAGTACGTACACTATTAGAAATCGCAAGGTGCCTTAAGCTTGAAAAAACGGGGGACACCCCGCCTGGCTATTAATATTATTATATTATTATATTAATTGCTTCGAGATTGAATAAATTAGGAGTTGTAATAGACCAAGATCAAAATTGGGGCAAACATATTTCTATTTTGAAGTAACTTTTGTTATCCACTCTTCGAAATTGTTATTGACTTAGAAAGTACTGCTCTACAAGGATTTTAAAAAAATATTTATTTTGGGATCTTCCACTAATGATTAGAATATGGTATTAGTTCTTGGGATGGTACTTACTTTTATAAAGTACAACAGCTGGTTGTATAAAGTACAACAGCTAGCTGTACTACAAAAATCTGTGATAAGGAAAACATTCAATTCGTCTCATGTAGCCAATATTTTAAGGCTTTTTAATAAATTGAAAAGTCTGTCTGTAAGGCACCTGTACTATTACAAAGTCTTAAAAATTTTCTTCGTTGGAAGTTGTTACCATCACGGTCCCATCAATGGTACCCATAATCTTCGAAACAGCACAAGTAGCATGATTAGCATTCCACGTTTTCGTACTTCGAGCTTAAGAAGCTTTTACTACTCCATACTCTTCTTCAAGGCTTTAAAGTAATTTTTGTTTAACATAAAATTGTGGTTTTTGAAATATAATCACCATGAAATTTAAATTTTGTTGCGCATCTTCATATAATTTTATAAAACTGCTTCTTTTTTGCCCTACATTATTGATTTTATTTCCTCTTTTACCATTCAAATTAAAAATGTTTAAGATTATAACTAACTTTTTAAATTGTGGCCGTGGCACAAGTGGAAGCTACGGTGTTCGAATACCAGCCTCGCCCGAAAGACATTTTCAGGCAACTTAATTCACGTAAGACGAATGGTTGCCTATAATACAACAACAAGTCCAATTACACTAATAATTTAGTCGACCCATTAAATTTTGGATGGCACTCATGGAGCGAAATATCTTTCTCTTTTTGTCCCATTTTCCTAAAAAACTTAACACGTGTTTAAGCATTTTAAGTGTAATAATACCCACTTGAGTGTTAAGTTCTTTAAAAAAAAAAATAAATAAAAAATAAGTATTTCACCCTACAGTGTAATACTTATAATGATGTGTCATTTATCACTATTCTCAACTGAGTACTAAATGCCTCTTAATTGTAAGACAAGAATTGCAATAACATTATCTATAAGGTTGTATAGTAAAGGGTCCGCCATCTAACGTTTTTTTTTTTCAACTAGTACTTATTTCGTGAATGATAACACGTAGCTCATGTCTGATTTGACAGGTAATTAGTTTTATCCTTCCGCTAAATGAATATGGTTGTGTATACGCTTGAACAACGCTGGAAAATATTGCGACATTACTTTGAAAATCATGGTAATGTTGCAGAATGTGTGCGAAAATTGCGTACGGATTTTGGAAGAAGAAAAGCACCGTCAGCGTATCTTGTGAAAAAAGTGAAAGAAACTGGCATCCTCATCGATAAACCAAAGCGTGAAAAGCCAAAAACAGTGGTACACCCGAGAATATTGCTGCTGTGGCAGAAAGTGTGCGTGAAGCGCCATCAACATCAATTCACCGTCGTTCTCAACAATTGAACATTTCGGAGACATCATTGAGACGAATTTTGCATAAAGACCTTGGTATGACGCCATACAAAGTCCAATTGGTTCAGGAGCTGAAGCCAACTGACCATCCAATGCGTTTTCGCTTCGCTAAGTGGGCCTGCGATCGACTTAGAGAATATGCCGATTTTGCCAAAAAAATCATCTTTTCAGATGAAGCTCATTTTGATCTTGGCGGGTATGTAAATAAGCAAAATTGTCGCATTTGGGGCACAGAAAATCCGCACGCATACATTGAAAAGCCGATACACCCAAAACGAGTCACTGTTTGGTGCGGATTTTGGTCCAGAGGCATAATTGGGCCATTTTTCTTCGAAAATGACCAAGGAATGGCCGTTACAGTCAATGGCGATCGTTATCGGGCCATGTTGAACGAATTTTTGTTCACAAAAATTGAAGAGGAGGATATTGGCAACATTTGGTTTTAACAGGACGGCGCTACGTGCCACACAGCTGAAGCTACACTCGATATTTTGCGCCCTGTTTTTGAAGATCGCATTATCAGCCGCAGAGCTGATGTCGTTTGGCCACCTCGGAGCTGCGATTTGACACCGTTGGACTATTATTTGTGGGGTGCCGTAAAAGATAAGTGTTACGCCGACAAGCCAGAGACAATTGACGCTTTAAAGGACAATATTCATGAAGCCATTGGTGAAATAGAGCTGCACACAATCGATAATGTGCTTAAAAATTGGACCGATCGTGTAGGCTACTGCATGGCCAGCCGAGGCAGCCATTTGAATGAAATTATTTTTCGTTATTAACCGGAAGGATAAAACTAATGATCTGTCAAATCAGACATGAGCTATGTGTTACCATTCACGAAACAAGTACTAGTTAAAAAAAAACGTTAGATGGCGGACCCTTTATAATAATTTTTGAGAACAAAGAATTAAAAAAAAATAAAAATATCATCCAACTGAGGAATGAAAAATAATTTGATCCTCAAAAATGGTCCAATGTGACTCCTCCAGTGTAAACAGCACACCATGCAGTGACTTTGAGTGAATGTAATGGCTCTTCGTGCATTACTCGCAGATTTTCAGTGCACAAGACCCAAAAATTTTGTTTGTTCAAAGTGCTAAAATGTTCTAAGAAAATGGTTTTTAATGCTGCACAATGTTCTAAAAGGAATGGTAAGGTAAGGTAAGGTAAGAGTGACTATTAGAAATACTAACCCACTTAGGCCTATTGGCCCATTGTAATGCCACGTGGATGTAATGGAACCAGTTTGAGCTTACGATGAAGCGAAGGAGACTGTTTACTCCTATATTTTTTAGATCGTTTAGGTCGTTGTAGAAGAAAGCTCCTAGATAAAGTTTTCTTCTCTGGGAGAGAGCTGGACATGTACAGAGTAGATAATGGAGTGTCTCCTCCGTACTGCCTATGAGGCAGTGTCCAGTGATAACACCTATTATGGCGCTGAGATATTTCCTATTTAGGAAGATCAGACACTTAGATTCAGATCCAGCTTTGGCCAAATCTCTTTGGTCTCTAGACATGTTGGTCCAACAGTCCACCTAAGGTCTGTTTGGTATTTTATTGGCATCGAGCTTTAATGTTAGTTTGCACGTAGCGATTATTACCGGATTCCACCGAAAAAGGGTAGAATAGGTAGAGTGGTTCCAATTTTGGCGAGTTCATCGGCTCTATGGTTCCCTGCATTGTCTCTGTGGCCCGGCACCCAACAAAGGTGAAGGTAGAACTGCTCTGCCATCTCCATGAGAGATGATCGGCATACAAGGGCGGTTTTAGAATTTACTGACACCGAGTCCAGGGACTGCTATGGGTGCAGGAAGTAATAGGACCATGGCTTGGCAGAGTCTTAACACTCTCTGAAGATTTATTTTTGCCTCATCGCGCTTGCCATTGAAGGATGATGCACCATGGCCTGCCACAGTTTTACATCCTCTTGACAATGTAGGAGTCTTGCCGGTACTCGGTGCATTCACCGTTTTACCGCCCGGTATTAAAGGAGTACCGGCCTCGGTTTTTTTTTTGTTAATGGGTTTTCCATTATCTGACTATTATCTGTACAGAGATCTGCCGTATACAGATAAGGCTAGCTAATCCAAGTTGATCTTCGGCACGGGTCGTATGACACCTTGATCCAGCTCAAGGGAGAAAGGAGTGGTTAGGTGGGTGGTGGGGGGGAGCATCCTGTGGTTTGAGGACTCCTCTGAAGAATTTCTTTTCGAGATTCATTGACCCTACTAAGACTCTAGTAGATTCATTGACCCTACTAAGACTCTCTAAGACTCTAACTCGACAAGTTCGACGCTAGCGTTAGAAGTAAAAAGTTTGCCGTAAGCCTTGGGCGAAAGTGACTATCTATACCGAGAAGATCAACTCATTGTTCGTTACAGCAATAAATTTCCCTCATGCCACGGCTAGGGAAATCCGTACGAAAGTATTTGGCGACAATGGGAGCGGACAATCGGTGGATACTGTAAAGCGAAGGTTGCGCGACGCTGGGCTCTTTGGGCGTGTCGCGAGGAAGAAACCACTTTTGACTGAGCTAAATCGCAAGAAAAGGTTAGAGTTTGCCCAGAAATATTGCTATACCGTTGCTCTGTGGAAAAATGTTTTGTTCAGTGATGAAACAAAAATAAATAGTTTCATCTGACGGCAAAGCCACTGTATGCCGCCCCAGGTCAAAAGCATATGACCCAAAGTACATCCGCCCAACGCTCAAACATGGTGGTGGCAGTATTTTTATATATTTTAATTTAAATTAAATTAAATTAAAAAAATAGAAGGACGGATGGACAGATCTCAATATTGCGAAATATTGCAGAATACAATACTGCCATACACTGATGACCATCCTCTCATCATTTGGAGATTTCAGCAGGACAATGATCCAAAGCACATAAACGGCATAAACGAAAAATTGGCTGGAAAACAAAATGGTGGCAGTTTTGGACTGGCCTTCGTGTAGTCCTTATCTCAATCCAATTGAGAATTTATGGCAACACCTAAAATACAACTCGCCTTCAAAAACAACGGAAACTTCAACAATTTTGTTGCTACTAAATATTGAATTATATTAATTATTTTAATAAATGTATGAGATTTTAAACAATTTTATTTGATACAATTGAAAACGAATGAACTGTAAAAACTTAAATTAAAGAATAATTCTACATGCTCCGGATCGCCAACCGCACCGTGTTGTGATTTGTATAAGACTCGCCGTTTTTCCATATCTTTTCTTCATCATCCGCTCGCTCCTTGAACTCACATGGTGCGTCATTCTAGCCAGTCCCACAAATGCACCAAACTTAATACTTTGTACCAAGTCCACCAATTAAATGCACACGTCAATATAAACCAGCCGCCACACACGCCAAGTACGATCAACATTAGCTTGCCTGAAGTCATCATCCTGCTGCGATAACGTCACCCACCGTGTCTCTGCTTTTATTCTGCACTAATGTAGGCGAGTACAAATTCACCACCTATGCATCAGCTGATATAAACGAATCCAAAACACAGCGCATAAGGCGCGACGACTCAAATAACAAATAACTAAAGCATTGATAATCAACGCAATCGGCGGTCAACAATCTAAAGGCAATCTGAGATGAAACTTAATTAGTATTGAAAAGGAAAAAATAAATGAATCATATAAGACTAAAACTACTACTGATACTCAGCATTTCTTATTATTATTATTATGATTATCTAGATTAGTTATTTAAAATAACTAATTAGGTTTAATATTAATTTAGGAGCTGTAGCAGCAAAAGCCATCCGCTCTCCAGGTTAAAAGATTTATATGATGAAATTAAGGGTGTTAACGAGATTGTGGATAGTTTTCATATTTGCGGCAGTGATGTTTTTTAGCAAGTCTTGAATGTTGTGGGTGTGTAATTCCTCGAGATGTTGTAGAAGTTGTTGAAGGTTAAAAGTTTGGTTGCACTTTGGACAGTATGGCGGGCATTCATTTTTAAGTAGATATTGATGAGTTAATTCAGTGTGACCCAGACGCAATCGGAAAAAATTAACTATGGCTTTTTTTTTGGTAACACAGGATAAGTCGGAGGATTTTTATTGGGATTAATGGATTTGTAGTAGTGGGAATATGCCTGCCACGTAGTTTGTTTTTTGTCAATAATTATGCTTTTAATAAGCTTAGAGTAATCTGCCTTGTTTATGCAGTCAAAAGTTAAAGTCGGATAGAGGATCACCCTACTAGCGGCACAGTGTGCAATTTCACTGCCTAAGATACGAAGGTGGTTAGGAACCCACATGACTTCCAATGAATTATGATGTCTAATAATTGCATCTTTTAGTTTGGAAATTATTGGCGAGGTATTGTTTGGATTAAGAATAGCTTTAATAACGGAAAGGCTGTCGGTACTCGTACAAAGCACCCACTGTCCTTTAGATCTTATTGCGTGATTGCATGCTTCCGTAAGAGCTGTAGCTTCGGCTGTATAAATTGAGGCAAATTCTGGAAGAAAGCCATGTTTAATTAGATTTCCATTAGTAGTAGTTACTGCAAAACTAGTTTTATATTGATTTTTAAAGCCATTGGAAAAAATAAATTGCCAGCCTTTTGCCGTAAGATCTGTTTTAATAGATTCAAAAGTTACACGAAATAATATTGGTGCCGTATTATTTTTAGGGTAGATTGCTAGAGATAAAATAAAATTGTTGGGATCAATGTACCATGGAGGAAAGCAAACATTGAAATGCGAAAAACTTTTTGTGGTAAATTGGATTCTTTTAATAGGTGCCAAATACGATCTATTGCAGAAGGAAACCTTTTGCTCCGGCGGGAGCAAAGAGAAATGATAATAGTATTGCCAGCAATAGACTTAGAAGGGAAAAGGAATTTCGAGCATAGTCTTAAATTTGCCTGTAAGTGTTTTTCTTCTAGAGATGGTAAGCCGGATACAGCTAAAATGTTCTTAATGGGGTTAGTAAGGAAAGCAAAGACAGATCTACGAATTGCTTGGTGATAGGATGGCTTCAAAATTCCCAAAACAGATTTAGGACTGTTGCCATATATGCACAAACCGTAATCTAATTTGTTTAATATGAGTATTTTGGTTAGATAGCATAAGGTGTTAATGTGGATTTTACACTTGCTCGAGGAAAAAAATTGTATAACGTTAATTCGGGGAATAAGGTTCTTTCTCAATGCTATACAATGATTTTTCCAATTGTATTTATTGTTGAATATTAATCCTAATAGAGGAAGATTGGGGACGTTTTGTAGTTGAATTCCGTTGATTTGCACAGACAAACCCGAGCATATTTTTTTCCTGCATATATGTAGAATCTTGCTTTTTTGTAAAGAGAGGCTTGCCCCCGAACGAGTTCCCCAATCATCAATTTCCTGCAGCATGTGTGAAAAATTAGTTACAGTGTCAGTGTTGCTGTTGTTTTTACTTAAAATAAAAACGTCGTCAGCGTAGATGCAGTGGTAGATGTAGCCCTGGAGGATGTCATTTTGCAGAGGAACTGTTCGAGAATTATTAACCTTAACACAAAACTTTCTGTCAGAAAGGAAAGCTTTGACAAAGTTGAATATTTTTGGGCCTATACCCCATTCTTTCAATTTATTAAGAACCATATGGATACCGATTCTGTCGAAGGCTTTAAGAAAGTCTAGTGGCAAGATAGTAACATGGTTTTTGGCAGCTAATGCAGTCGATATGAAATGGTCAATATATAACAAGGTATCTATGCATCCTTGATTGGGCTTGAAAGCAACTTGATTATGACTGACTAAGTTCTTTTTAACTATATGCCAAAGAAGTCGTTTGCTAATGATTTTCTTCAAGATTTTCGATATACAAGGCAAAAGAGAGATAGGACGGCACCCGTTAACAACATGAACGTTTTGGTTTGGTTTAAGAATAGGGATAACAGTGGCAGTTTTCCAAATTTGAGGTATGGTGCCGCTCGAGAAAACATGGTTGTAAAGTTGAAGTAAATTGAGCTTTATTTCATTAGGGAGGTTTTTAAACATGGGATATGACAGCTTATCTCTGCCTGGACTTTTCACTTTCAGACTGACAAGACACGCCTCAAATTCTGTTAAAGAAATAGATTTTTCAATTACTCGTATAAACGCAGCCTTGTTATGAGGATAAAAGTAGGGTTGTGAGAGAACATTTAATTTTTCATTAACGAAGTTTTGATGGAAACTGTTGTCTACTGAACTGATTTTCCATGTATGGGCGAAATGATTGCTAATTGCTTGTGGTGTAATTAAAGAAGTTGAATTAGATTTGATGGAAGGAAGGAAGATCACTAATGGAGCTGATGAATTGGTCAATTTTATTTTCTTTTGTCAATTTTGAGTTGCCTTCTAAAGATTGCATTTGCTCTCTTATAGGCAACAAGGTTACTAAGCAACGGCTTTTTTTTTTTTTAATTTCTCCACAAGAACTGATTGGGGAATTGAGACGTTCGCGGTAGCTCTAATAGATTTTAGGACAATTGCAGAAGCTCTGTTAACGTTGCCAATAGGATCGAAAGTTTTCACAATAGAGAAGGAGTTTTGGAATATGGACCAGTCTGCTAAACGGGTTATAAATTTAGGCTCCGGAAAGGTGATTTTTTTTAAATTGTTAAGGGTAATAGAAATTAAAATTGGAAAATGGTCACTGTTGTGAAGGTCATCGAGGACAGCCCAATGCGTTCTTGGGTACAATTGGGGGGAACAACAGGTAAGGTCTATGTGGGTAAGAGTGTTGTGGCTGGAGAAATATGTACGGGTCCAATAATTAAGAATAAGAAGATTGGAGTTAGTTGAAAATTCCTCGAAGATGCGATCTCTTGAATTAGTTGAAGTTGATCCCCATAGAGAGCTCCATGCATTTATATCCCCACCAAAGATAACGGGAGTTTTGACTTGCGATAAAATATTATATACGAGTAGGTCTTGCTTTGTAATGATTTGTTCCGGAGGAATGTAGAGTCCCACATAAATGAATTTTCTTTTGAGCGTAATTTCAAGAGGCAAAACTGAGATGTTGGAAGTGATAGGGATGGTGTTATGCGGGATGTTGTTCCTAATCAGAAGTCCAATACCTTGTTTGGTCATAGTATTATGGGGGAAATTATTAAATTAATCCAAATATAGTTTTGAGACGGTAGGATTGGAGTTAACAGGGTAGGATTGTGGGTGGCAGTGGCTCAAGTGGTAGTGTATTGACTTCTCATTCGGATGGTTCGGGGTTCAATACAGCCGTGACCGAAAGACATTTTTTCAGGCAACTGGAATCTCGTGAGGTGAATGGTTACCTAAATACAACATCATGTCAATATACACTAATAATTTAGTCTCCCCATTAAATGTTGGATGCCACCCATGGAGCGAAAATAACCACTGAGTCCAAATATCTTTCTCTCTCTATCTATCCAATTTTCCGAAAAACCTAACACGTGCTCCGGCATTTTAAGAGTATTCATCTTGAGTATCAAGTTCTTTAAAAAAAAAAAAAGTGAGTTTCTTAAAGAGAAATGAGGTAAGGTTTGTGTTCTCTAATGAGAAGAGAGAGTTCGTCAAAATTGCTCCAAACGCCTTTTATATTCCACTGTAAGACTCGGAAAATGATGGGATGAAAAGATGGCTTAGGGAGTAAGTGATGGTTATACTGCACACCAGGTAGAGCGGGGAGGGAGTAAGTGTTGGTACTATTTTTGCTGCATGTTGTCATCATTATTGAAATCAGATAAAGAAATGTGATATTCCTGATTAAGGCCAAGAGTTTGCGCTAAATTTGATAAAAGTGATAGAGTAGTTGAATTGGTTTAGTAGAGAGATAGTGGTGGCATCAGAGGAAAAGATTTATCTGAAACGATTTGAGAACTGGATACAATACTATTATTAATGGCGGCAGGGGGGTTAGAAATATGTTGGGGGTTAGAAGAAGTTTGAGGGTAAATTGGTTTAGAAAGATTGCTGGATAAAGATGCTGAGCTATTTAAATAGGGTTGAGATACAGCGGGCAGAATTCCTGTTCTTGGGTTATTTTTTGTTTGTTTAGATTGGGGGATAATAGCTTTGTTGCCTGCATTTGATTGGTTTGAGAGATTTTGATTTGAAACAGAAATGATAGATTTATGGTTAGTTTTGGCTGCATCAGAATAAGTTGTATTGAGGGGGATTGTTTGGGTAGCATGTGTTTGGTTATATAGGGTTTTCCAATAAGGACTTGACAGCTTTTTTTCTTAAATAAAACGCAAACCATTTGAGATATTTCAAAAACTTTATTATCAGCTGAAGTACAATCAAAATATTTATGAATGGAACTCCACTTCGTTCATTTGGCCACCGCGGGCACGTTTGCAGCGGTCGATTCTTTGGACCCAATTTTCAACGACTCGGCCACACATTTCGGCCGAAACGGCCGCTATTTCGCGTTCAATGTTGGCTCTGAGCTCTTCCAACGTCGTCGGCGTGTTGGCATGAACCAATGACTTAACGTAGCCCCATAGAAAATAGTCAAGCGGCGTTAAATCGCACGAACGAGGCCAATCGACTGGCCTATTTCTTGAGATAACACGCTCACCATACTTACTCTTCAATAAATCGATTGTAGCGTGTGCTGTGTGGCTTGTGGCATCATCAACCCCATTTTGTCTCAGTCCATATCTCCCAATTCGGGCCAAAAATAATCGGTGATCATGGCACGATAACGCTGACCATTCACAGTAACGTGACGATCGTTATCGTCGACGAAAAAATATGGCCCAATAACGCCGCCGGCATGCAAATCGCACCAAACAATTATTTTTTGTGGATGAAGTGATGATTTATGAAGCACATGTGGATTTTCACCCGACCAATTACGCATATTTTGCTTATTGACGAACCCATTGAGCCAAAATGAGCTTCGTCACTGAAGATGATTTTGCGATGAAATTCATCATCTTGGCGCATCTTCTCCAGAACCCAATCGGAGAACGTGCGTCACTTCAAATGGTCCATCGGCTTCAATTCTTGAGTCAGCTTGATCTTGTATGGGTGTAAACCAAGATCCTTACGCAAAATACGCCATAATGTGGTCTGAGCGATGCCCAATTCTTGAGAACGCCGTGGAATTGACTGAATTGGATCATTTGCTACGGACGCCTGAACGGCAGCGATTTCGACAATTCAACCAACCCGTTGTCTCACTGACATGCCAACATCACACAACGAATATATAGACTCAAATTTTAGCACTAAACTTGTTATTGCCTGTCTACTAGGGCGAGAATTACGACCGAAAGTAGGAGTTAACGCTCTTAAAGTTGCAGTCACCGACTCCGAATTTCGGTAGAAAATTTTTATAATTTAAGACGTTGCTTGTTCGTGTACTTTACCATGATGAAAATGTCGAGTTCACTGAATAAATTGATAGTGACAGTTTGGTGATTAGTGAAAGAGTGCGTTCACAAATTAAATTCAAAATTTTCAAGTCCCTATTGGAAAACTCTTTATAAGCGTTTGGCGTCAGTCATAGAGCACTTATTCCTCGTTTTAATTGTCAGTAATTCTTTAGCTTGGAGATATTTAGGATATGTTTATGAGGATGAGGGATGGTCAAGGCCATAGTTGGCGCACATGAAGCGTGTACAGTCCAATGGAGAATGGGGCGGTAGGCCACAAACATCGCATTTTGCGGTATCCCCGCAGCGCTTAGCTGTATGTCCAAGCAAAAGACAGGTACGACACCTCATTGGATTAGGGATATATTCCTAAGCTTGGAACATGTCAAAAGTCATTAAAAGTAGTTGGCTTACGAGTGCTGTTAACAGATTTGGTAAATTTGAAAACTTCAGTTACCCCTTGGGATTTCATTTCGGAGATAATTTCAGATTCAGGTACGTTAATTAAACATGCCGCATAGACGATTCCTTTTGTTGAATTAACTGCTACTGGGCAAATGCCGGCAATATTGTTTAGTTTGAGGAAAAGATCAGCAACTTTTTGAGATCTTGCCAGTAGAAGGATGTTCCCATCCCGAATTAAGGAAATTTGATCATATTCATTACTGACACCATCTATTTTTTTTTAGTAAAAATGGACTGAGCGAAGAAATGGGCTTATCAGTATTTTTGGGGAAGATAATAATAAATCTTGGATTTTTCTGGTAGTGGACTTGTGGCAATTCTGGGAAATCTGTAAAAGGAAGGAGATTAGGTTTATGTCTTTTATTAGGATCAGAATCGCATGAAACATCAGTTTCAAGTTCTTTAAATCGATTTCCCGTTTTATTTGACCTGGGGGCATTTTTATTTAGTAAAAACAAAAGAAAAAACACGCGATCAGAAAGGGCAAAGAAAACTCGGAAAGAAGTAACGGATCGCAAGCTGCGATTGTCAATAGAAAAAGAAAACGGGTTTTAATTTTTTTTCACTCGGAGAAGAACACACTGCGCACACGATCATAAATATTAACAAAATTCTTTGGAAAAATGTCAGCGTTTCTAATTATATGCACGACCAGTTCAGTCAACTTTTTCTCATGTGACATAGAATGGCTTAGATAATGGTACTTTATGCAAATTCCCTGACTTTTTCAATCGGTGTACTCTATTCTACAGTAAAAGAAGAAAATCATCTTAAAATTTCATGAAGATAATGCAGTTCCTTAAGGTGAAAACCTATGTATGTATATGTTATTAGGAAAATAAGAATACATATTTTGGCGTTTCTAAATAGGTGCACGTGACTGTACGTGGCATAGTTATTAAGGGAAGTATAAGTAAATGAGTAGAATGTATGTGTGTATATTACATAAAAATAAAAAATTAATTATTGAATCATCATATACGTCAAAGGCCACAGATCTAAATTTTACTATACGAGTATAAGCAAAATTGGTACTCACTGTTTTATGTTCATGATGTTTCTGCAATGTCGAAATTTGTGCATAAATCCCGTCCTGCTCGTACGTATTATTTGACAATTTAGTTAATAATAATTTTCATCAATTCTCTGGCTTTAACATTATGGAGAAGCTAATAGATAAAATAAAAACATGACAATTAGCGATAGCGAACTAAATGGTTGAAATAAATGGATCTTGCGTGAATTAAATGAGTAAAAATGATTGATAAAATGAATAAGTGATACAGTGAAACTGGGTGCACAATGAATTCTTCTTTATAGGGTATATGTTAATTGTTGTTTGTTGCAGGCGAACCTATGGCGGTTTCCTTGTGTTATTGTTTGAATTTGTGATATACTCGTATGTATGTGTGTTGTTTTATGTGTGATGTATATTTTAGGTGTATTTTTTTTAACGAATGCTTAGTAGATGCTTTTCCATTATTTAAGGTTATGCATCTTTCTTTTATTTAAAAATTAGAAAATCCTGTAAGGACTTCGGATGACATGCGGTAAATGTGGAATGTTAGCCCCATTACATAAGGCCTCTGGGTAACTGTTTCCTTTTTAGTGGAATACTGAAGTACTGTATGGGTATTCCTTACCATTTGCCGCAGTTTTCTGCAGAAATATATTAAATCTGATAAACTATTTATCGACCAAATGGAATTAGATTTTTACTCGATTGAATTAGTTTGCTTTATCAAAATTTAGCTAATTACACTAATTTCAACAGTATGCAATAACTTCTAAAATAAGTTACGCTTTAGCCAAGAACGAAGTTTAAAACTCACGAACTTAGAAAAGAAATTGACGATCTTATGTTCTACTACAGTTGATCTGGGAGAAAAATCAATCTACTTTCTCGCATGCTTTCTTTAAGTACTTGACACTGTGTACTAAATTATAGACTAATGGTATAAACAAGGCTATGTTCAGAGATCAATTAGATTTCTAATTTTTAACATGTTGCTAGACGAATGACGAGTTCAGTTCGCGCAAAAGCTTAAGTCTTTTTATTTTTATTAAAAAAAATGGATGTACGAAATAAAACTTACAAAATCAAAGATGTTAAGCTACTATTAACAGAAGCACTTGCGGAAGCTGACGGTGAAAAATGGCTTAATTGAGTTAAACATTTTGAACTAAAAGTTGAGCCTAAGAAGTGGGATGTAGATGTTTTCGCAAAAACAGAGGTGATTGTTGTAACTTTTTGCTTTAATTTTCTAATAAAAATAAAAAATTCAATGAGACCTGCAAGACTACCAATAAGACCTTACAAAAAAAAAAAAAAAAAAAAAACATTCAAAATTCACAAAACGCTCCCTCAACAACACACGAAAACATTACTAGCAAATAATCCACTATTTTTAATTCATCAAACTCTACTCTAAAGTGAATCGTTCACTTCAATTTCTTTTCATTTATTATTTTTCTATGAAACAATCATCTTATTTCGTTAGGTCTAACAATATCTAAGCACTTCATCTAATTCTTTCTTACAAAATACTGCTGCCCTAGTTCAGCTATCTCAGTCTCAAATCTCAGTCATAAAATAAATAAAACATTTAAAATTCATAAAATACTGGTTGGAGACCAATTCGACCACTAAATCTAACTTGGGTGACCACTGAAATATTATATATGCCGCCTCTGGCATAACTTCCACTGGTTCTGAAATAAGTTTTTACTGTGGCACAACCGGCCTAAATATGCTAAAGGACCCAGTAAGACCGCCTGTTTTGAAATTTGAAAAAAATCCAATGTTTATTGGAACGTTTCTGATATTTTTATTTTAATAAAGAGTTAGACATGGAGGTTATATACAAGGTGGCGCAAAATTAATCATCTAATTCTGTTTTTGAATTATTTTTTTACTAAATAAAAAAAAGTGATTTTGAGTAATGGAAATCTTTATTTGGACCTTTATAATTGTTTCTGTCAAGTGGAAAAGATTATATCAGCGAAGTGGCTGCCGCTAGTGTTGATACACCTTTATGCCCGAAGGCGTCCTAAAAAAATACGGCCCAATCACTCCTCCGCAGTGAACGCCGCACCACACAGTGGCTTTGAGTGGATGTTATGGCTCTTCGTGCATCAAACGCGGAATTCCAGTGCCCCAGAAACGAAGATTTTGCTTATTGACCGTAAGTGAGCGCCTCGTCGCTCATGATGATTTTCGACACAAAATCGTCCTCTTCGTTGTTGAGATTGAGGATGGTTTTACAGTAATTCACACGCGACTAACGGTCAGAAAGCATTAACTGATGCACTGTCTGCACTTTTTACGGGAACATGTGTAAGTCTTTCACTAAAATTCGCTGTAGGGTCCGTCTGGTGATGCCCAATTGCGTGGCCCGTAGTCTGGTTGATGTTTCTTCGTTCTCAGCGGCAGGCACAGCCGCGATATTCTCAGCCGAACGACCAGTCCGGTGGCGGTCACGCTTGTCTGCAGCTGTCTAGTTCACAAATGTGAAATATGATTGACGTACGATGCCATTTGAAAAAATTATACCATCTTCCGATAGGGTGATTAATTTTGCGCTACCTTGTACATATACATGTTTTTTTTTTTTTGTAATTATCGCACGCTAGTTAAAGTTGGTTGTTGTAAGAAGATTATTTATTTTATGCTACACCGAAATGCGTGCTCTTTATTAATATTTTTAAGACTAACCACTATATAAAATCTTAATGCTACTACTTTCACGACGGCTGTTATCACCATGGAATACTCCGTTGTTTGTTGTTTACTATTTATTATTTGGGTAGTTAATTTTTTGTGTTAATATTGCATTTTAGGTCATGTCGGTGGTAATGTTGTTTACATTCCTAAATGATGATCTGGTGTACGTGACTTGATAAGAATAACGGAATAGGCACAGAGTGCAATTACGTCATTAACTCCCCACCTTTTATATAAATTTCGTTCTTGTATGAATAGTGACAGTTCTATTTCGTATATTTCATCGATTCTTTTTCTTCTTTTTTTTTTCAAGAACTTAACACTCAAGTGGGTATTATTACACTTAAAATGCCTGAGCACATGTTAAGTTTTTAGGAAAATGGGACAAAGAGAGAAAGAAAGATTTTTGGGCTCAGTGGTTATTTCGCTCCATCGGTGTCATCCAGCATTTAATAGAAAGACTAAATTATTAGTGTAATAGGACTTGTTGTTGTATTATAGGCAACCATTTGTCTTACGTGAATTAAGTTGCCTGAAGAAAAGAATGTCTTTCGGATGATGCTGGGATTCGAACACCGAGCCTTCCGATTTGGAAACCAATACACTACCACTTGAGCCACGGCCACCCATCTTGCTTCTGCTTTCTGTACCTTGTACTATTCGCAGACTTTGGCTGTACCATAGATGAGAAACGCTAGTGATCATAATCCCAGGATGCAATAAACTATAATTCTGTGGCCACAAATAATAACCGCTAAAGTCGACTTTAGACGAAAATGAGATTTTGATTTTGAAGATGAACAAAACAGCTTAAGTCACTTTTTTTAGTTGAGATTAAGAAAAAACAACCAAACTAAAAAAACGAAATTTATTATCTAAAGTTGACTTAAAATAATTTTTTTATAGGATTTACTACAAGGAATAAAGACTTAATTTGACTTTAGCTGTGTTTCCACATTAAATTTATACAATTATTACATTTTCTTGTTGAGGAAAAATAGCTAAACTTGAGTTTAGCTTTTTAGTTTTTTTTTTTTAAACTTCAGTTTAGTGGTTATTCCCAAAGAAGGAATGAGTAAAAAGACTTTTTTATCTGCAGTTTAGCGCTTAATCCAAAATTATATTGATTTTAGTTCTTTTTCCCCATCAGTTCAATCCAATATTGATTTTGGTTGTTCTTCTTAACATAAGTTAAAAAAAAAGTGTTTCTTAAATATAATTTAGTTCTTTTTCCATACTTAAAGAAAGAAAAAGTGTTGTCTAAACTAGACTTTAGTGTTGTGTTTCCTGTGTTTTTAAACGAACTTTGCTATTCCTTGTGTTATCCTTTATGTTTTTATAAATAATTTTTGATAAAAACCTAAACGGAAAATATAATGTCTCGATCGCAAAGACCGAGAATTCCGCCAAAAAATGACACATACGTTGAAACTCAGAGTGTAGGTTGTCGGCCGAAGGGAGAAAGTTTGGTGCGAGAAGAAAGTTTGTTAGCGTTTATGAATCAACCCTTATCGCGGTAGCCATTTCTATCTTGTAAGGTTTTTTTTTTTCATGTAATATGTTTGGTATTTGAATGTACTTTTTTTGCAGAAAAAAGGCTCATTCAAAAAAGGTTTCTGTGATGTTAAGAACTTCTACACCAGAACCAAATATAGATATTGGTAAAACAATGTATATTTTACTTTTTTTAAGAAGCGTCGAACATGTTTTTTGATTTGCACAGGAAACATTGAATCAAGTTCGTTTACATGCCCTGAATCCCGGGAAACAAATTTTAGAAAAAAGTCAATTAACCAATGGTCAAAAAAAAAAATGCAACTTATCAATATTCGAATTCGACACACAAAAATATTATGTCAGACAAAAATGGTTTCTTTCATTATATATCAGTTAACACGACATCGGTAATTTTCCCAAACACCTAAGAATTGTGCAAGATAACACCTTCACGAGCATCCGGTCATTCTTCATCCACATGATTTACTTGTCATTTCAGTACACAAGTCGGCACATGACAACTTCCCATATTTCCCATGCACATCATTTAACACAGTGGATTCCACCACCTGAAACCCACTCTGTGTTCCCACACCGAAATCTGCTGATCCCACACATTCCCTCACGATTGCGATGCACCACATTAGAATAAGTTAGGTGATAAGTCAAATTGCTAGTTTAGAAGTAGTCAGTTGTTAAGTTACATCTGAATAAAGAAGGCAATCCTCAGAAAAAATATTTTTTTAAAAACCGGTTTAATTAAATGTTTTAACTTATCTAATGAAACTAGACCATTGCCTTCGATATAGATGTATTCAAAAGTAAGAAGAGTTCAACGATATCTGCATCAGCGAATATAACTTATGACAATTTGCCACAATGGGAAAATTCCGATGATTCCATAAAAGACCCTCATTTTATAATAAATAATATAGTTAATTCTTCTGATTTGCACCCAGAAAGAAGTTTTGGATATTTCGTTCAACAACGACGATCCACAATCGAAAATGAAGAATAAAAAACACTTACGTCAGACATTAAGGAACACTACAAAATCATATAAAACACTTTCGGGAAAAGTTAAGCATTCAAGAGCTCCAAAGCCCTTAGGAAAGTGTCGAGGCAACTGCCAAGATAAAATTTCGTTCGAGCAGATAAAACCACTATTTAACCAATATTGGGCTTCGGGAACCTATGACCAGAGAATTTTATGCAATGCATAGGAAATCGTCTGACTATAGGAAATAAAAAAAAGTAATACTCTGTCTAACGAAATACAAAGAAAGCGACACCGTGAAACATCAGTGAAGTACTTTTTGGAATATGATGGCATGCGTACACAAGTTACCAGAAAACATTTTACGATTTGTTTTTCTGAAACAGAAAGTTTCATTAAAAACGTAATAGCCAAAAAAGTTTCAAGTCCAAGCGAACCGTTTAAGAATTGTCGAAGTAAGGATATTCCTGTAAACAAACTAAGACTGGATCAAGAAGAGGAAGTTCGCACCGTATGAAAGCCAAACCATCAGGTGAGAAACAGTACAGGATGGTGATTGACTATAAGAGGTTAAACGCCGTTACACCTTCAGATGCGTACCTAATCCCAGACATCAATTTTACGCTTTCCAATTTGGGCAGAGCAAGCTATTTCACTACGATAGATCTCACCTCGGGGTTTCACCAGATTCCTATGAAACCCAGTGACGTGCCAAAGACAGCCTTCTCCACTGCGATTGGCAAGTATGAATTCCTGAGAATGCCTTTTGGGCTTAAAAACGCACCCGCTATCTTCCAGAGGATGATAGACGACGTGCTGAAGGAATACATCGGGAAGATTTGTTACGTCTACATAGACGACGTAATTGCCTTCGGTCATGACGAGGATGATCATCTTAAGAAGGTAGCAATGGTATTCGCGAAACTCCAGGAAGCTAACTTAAAAGTAAACCTTGAGAAAACTAACTTTACGAAATCCGAGGTCGAATTTCTTGGTTATATCATAACCCGCGATGGCATAAAAGCCGATGCGAGGAAAGTAGCAGCTATCGAAAAGTTACTTCCCACAGAAAATCTCAAGGAGTTGAAGAGCTTCTTAGGGCTCACGTCCTATTACAGAAAATTCATAAGGGATTATGCCAAAGTAGCTAAACCCCTGACGAATCTAACACGAGGTGAGAATGCTCAGATCAAGGCAAGTCAATCCAGGAAGGTGAAAATCACATTGAATGAAGAAGCATTGCAAGCTTTCGACGACTTTAAGACGCTGCTAATGTCATCGGAAATCTTGTCCTTCCCCGACTTCGAAAAGCCGTTCAACTTGACTACGGACGCCTCAAACTACGCCATAGGGGCTGTACTGTCTCAAGGGGACGCGGCCTCAGATCGACCAATCACCTACATCTCTCGTTCCTTGAGCAAAACTGAAGAGAATTATGCGACGAACGAGAAGGAGATGCTGGCAATTGTATGGGCCCTGGATAATTTAAGATCTTATCTTTATGGGGCAAAAAAGATCCGAATTCATACTAACCACCAACCTCTAACTTTCGCACTCAGCAACAGAAATTTTAATGCGAAGTTAAAGCGCTGAAAGTCTCGTATCGAAGAATACAACTATGAGTTGGTGTACAAGTCAGGCAAATCAAATATCGTGGCAGACGATCTCTCCCGACTCAAAACCAACGTCAACCATTTAACCGATTCATTGCAGGCTGAACCAGCACAAAGTGATGATGATCCTAATGAAAACTGCCCAACTGACACTGCCAGCGACAATAGCGGTATTCACACTGAGACAGCCAGTGAAGCACGATCATCGTTGGGAACTGCCCACAGTGCTGACCAAGACAGATCTGACTTGATCCCGCATGTCGAGGCACCGATAAACGTGTTCCGGAATCAGATTATTGTCAAAATTAGTAGAGGCCTAGAAATTCTAGAGGAGCCTCGACACTACCTTGCTATAGATAACCAAGACAGAAGGAAACTGATTGATTGTCTCAAAGCTAAACTGAGACCAAACATCCTCAACGGTATCAAAATACCGGAATCACATCTTCAACTGCTTCAGGAAATATGCCTGGAGAATTTCGCTGCAGCCCTTTCCCTCATTTCCATGTATCTGCTTCTGCTTACACATGCGCTATCAGTGGACTTGTGGTTTCCCTTGCAGTTTGCGCATTTGACGATTGAGTTCCTAGTTTTGCATTTTTCAGTCTTGTGTTGACCAGCACAGTGGGCACAATATTTCTTGATATGGCAGTTTTTTTGTTTACGGTAAAAGCTCCAAGTCACTAGTGTATCAAAAATGGATCGAATTTTTTTTTAAAGTCACCAATTTTAATGCTTCCGCTTACGAGAAAAATAATGTAAAATGTATTTGTATAGTGATCGTATTTTCTACTGAACATTTCGATACCTTTACACTTAAGGCTCGTTGTGATTAGTTCGGAATTTATGTCGAGTGGACCTTAGCCGTATAGAACACATTTAAAAGCTTTTTCACTTCTAATATCATGTGTAACATATTGAGAGTTGTATTCTTCTACTTTATTTAGTACAGAATTAAATGACTCCAAGGAGTCACACATAATTTTGATACCAATTTTAATTGAATAATCAAATACATTTAATGAACTTAAGGCACTGTGAATATAATTGGGTGATTTTTGAAGAATGAAGAAAGCACTTTATTTTGATTTACCTCGAGTTTTTGTTTTATATCAGGATACCCTCCTCGATTGAAGAACACGTGCTCGGGATCCTCTCCTGTGACTGAAGGTATTGTTGTGTTGTATTGTCGCACCGCGGTAAAGATTTCGTCTCCTGGTGCAGAATTATTTTCCTGTGCTAAGACTCTGGCGAGTTCGATCAGCGTGCTGTGTGTACGCTCAACTTGACCGTTGGTTGTGGAATGAAATGTCGGTGTCACTGTATGTACAATTTGTAGTTTTCGTAAATTTGTTTCGCGCATATACCCGTGAAAGTTGATTGTAGTAAGTATATAGTATGTAGCAATATTTTGAGTTGTGCAGATGCATATATTTCTGTTCATGTGAAGTAAGTCTAAATGTATGCGTTCGCATGGTGCAGCTCCGATCGGTTGTTTGTTTGGTGTGCGTTCGCATTTTTTTGTTAGGCAGATTTCACACTCTTGTGTTTCTTTTTTGCACATTTGACGTATATTTGGCCAAAAATATGTGATCAGTATTTCCTGCACGTTGTATTTATAATTTTTATGTGCTCGTTTGTGATTACAATTCTTTTTAACTATCTATGTCATCTATGTCTTCTGTAATTTTTTGAGCTAAATCAATTGATATATTTTGAAAACAAGAAATGATGCCGTTCTCGACATGGAATAGAGTTTGTTCATCTAATTTGTTGCCTTTGGATTTATTATTCGTTTCAGTTTATCTAATAGTGCCTCTTTAGTCGAATAGAAAAGCGCTCTGTGGAGAGATGTGTGAGGAGATTTCCAGGAGTTAATTATACTAAAGTTTATAATTATTTGATTTTTAAATGTATTTAATGGTTGTTTTACGCGTTTCATTTTTCGGATGGTAAATTTTCAGCTGAGTGTTGTGAGCATCTCGAAGTATTGTTAATTTATTGGCGACACAGTGCATCAGCGACAACGTTTTGGTGTCCTAGTTTGTATACTATTTTATCACCATATTCTTCTATGAAGTTTTTCCATCGTTTTAACTTTGTGTATGCATTTTTATACGAAACCGAAAAAATAAGTGACAGATAATCTGTGTAAATTGTTAGATCTGCCATACATACAGATAATTTCTTAATTCTTGAACCAAACGATCGCGAGAAGTTCCTTTTCATTCGTACTGTAGATTTGTTCAGTTTGACTAAGAGTTCTAGATAAAAATGAAATGGGTTTCTTATTCTGAGAGAGCACAGCTCCTATTGCAAAGTTACTTGCATCTGTCATTAGCTCAAAATGTTTGTTAAACTCTGGTTGAAATAATTCAGTTTCCGCTTGTAATGTGTCTTTTATTTTTGTTAAAGCCTCAAGTGCTGGGTTGTCTACATTAATTGGTATTTTTGCACTCTGATTTTTTACACTATCATTTTCTCCGCGTAAAAATGTGGTGAGGGGTTTCGCTATCACAGCGATAAATTTGCAATAGTAGCTTGCTAGACCTAAAAATTATCGCAATTCTTTAAGATTCTCTGGAGTTGGATAATCCTTTACCGTTCGAATTTTATTAGGATCCACAGCTATTTTATTATTATATATTTCCGATGTATTCTTCTGAATCCTGAAAAAAATGTTATTTCTCATTTGAGATTTTCATATTGGCATTGCGAAGTGTTCTTCGTGTGAGGAGGAATATATGAGTGCATCGTTAATATAAACGTATGCGAACTCCCCGATATATGGACGTAGGATATCGTCTACGCATCGTTGAAATATAGAGGGTGCGTTTTTTAAACCGAACGGCATCCTAAGGAATTCATATTTTGCGCCATTCACGCTGAATGCAGTTTTTTGTCTATTTAGTTCCTTGATCAACATTTGGTGAAAACCTGCCTCTAAATCTAATGTCGTAAAAACTTTTGCTTTGCCTAGGTTTTGGGTAGTCATTGTACCGTATGTTATAGGATATCTATCAGTGATAGTCTGAGCAATAAGCTTCTTAAAATCTACTACCATTCGTCTTTTAGGTTTGCCTTCGTTATCGGTACCTTTTTTGCGACGGTCCAGATTGGAGAGTTGTATGGACTTTTACTAGGTTGTATAATTTGATTATTTAATAATTTTTCTATTTCTTTATTTATAAATTCGCTGTCTGCTATTGGATACGGATACTGTTTCACCCAAATAGGATCTTCTGATTTTGTCCTAATTGCGGCTTGTATCGTAGTCGTAAATGGCAGAATTTCGTTAGTTTCGGAATTTGTTCACACGATATCTCCAAATTCAGTTTTATATTTATCTTTATTAACTGTATAATTCACTTTTTGTTCACTAATTTCTTTCTTTTTATATTTATATGAGAGATTATACTCAAAAAGGTCAATTTGTACTTTCTTGACCATGTAGAGCTCTTCTAAAGTTTCAGTTTCAAAAAATATAAAATTGTGATTAAATACTCGTAATGTAATAATTTTCTCAGCTTTAGTCAAAGAGTATCCCTGAAGCGTTTTATAGGTATAGAATCCGGCATTTCGCACTTAGAACTAATATAATTATTTGTCGCGCCTGTATCAATAATTTTAACGGAGTTATCTGTTTTTTGGCAGCATCTTTGGAGACATGGTGATCCGTTTACACTTCTAAAAAAATATTTCCTGTTTCATAGGTGGTATCAGCATGTGGGACGAGTGATTATAGATCTTCATCTCTGGTCTAGTTTACTCATTGTACTCGTTTTTGTTTGTGTTGCAGTTTCTTGATGACCGGATTCTTTCACGTTTTTCTTCTCGTTGGTCTCTCTGAATGGGTTATGGTGCTGTTGAGACTGTTGTTTCTTGGAGGGGGTTGCGTCTTATGTTATGTTAGTCGCATGTATTGACGAGAGTTATCCACTGCCATCGGTTCTTGGCATGGTTATTGATTACATTGTACCGTATATTTGGATTGAATTTTCTTCTATCCGCATATCTCTGTGGTGGAGGATTTGGTCGTTGATTGTATCGTTGTGGTGTAATTTGTGCATCAAACTGCATGCTCGCGTTATTGTGGTATACTGTGCTTATTTCCTTTGTTTCGTGACTGTATAATGTGGCACTTGTATATTTGCTGTTAAGTCCTGTGATAAATGTACGGACTGCTTCTTCATTTTCATATTCTGATATTCTGATATGCAAATCCCTGTTCTCCCGATATCTCTATCTTTGAGAGTGCAAGATTCACCGCTTTTCTGTCTTCGCTGTGGAAATTTGAGAGTGTGTGTCTTCCTTGTGTGGTTTTTTTAATTTCTTCGAGAAGTACATACAGTGGTCGTTGGTCGGCATAAGTCAAGTCTATTGATGACTGAATAGAAGTTCAGCTTGGTGTTGTGGTTAATTAGTATTATATGTCTGCTGCTTCTAAAATAATTTTTGTATGAAGAATTGTAAAAGGTGTACAGTATTTCGTGTGTTTAGAGAAATTTTCCATGCCCTTTTCCTCCAGAATCTGCATTAATTCTTATCTCCACTTAAGCATGGCATGGCTTCGAAGGTCTTTAAATTTATTTGATTTGCATCTGTAATATTTGAGGTAAATTCTTCATGTTGATCTATCGTATTGACTGTCTTTAAGAGTCGTTGTGCCTCCAGTGTGTCTACTTTTAATTGTGTATTCCTCAGACACTGCGTGAGTACTTCTATTTGTGCTCGTTGGTTTGCGATATCTTAAGCCATTGTATCGCCATCGTTTAATATTGAGGGTAGACAATTGAATAATTTCCAATGTTTATTTCGTGAGGGATTTGTTTCACTTTTATCTTTCACGATTTTATCCGTTTTGGCTACCTACTATTTCAAGGTTTGCCATTTTTAACGAAACTGGATTTAAATTGTTATACGAGTATCTCACTTTTTCAGAAATTGGTTGTATGTTTTTCTTCAAAGCCGTGGAATTTTTATTTTTTATCCTGTATTTCAAGGATATTTGGCTGCAGTCAAGAGTTAGACCGGCTTGAGCACAGAGTAAATTTTGGTGACTGAGTAATAAAATTATTTATTTTATGCTACGCTCTTTATTGATATTCTTAAGACTAACCACTATATAAGATTTTAATGATATTGATACTATGCGATGGCTGTTATCACTATGGCATCTTCCGTTGTTTGTTGTTTGCGTTAATTAATTGCGTTGATAATGCATTTCGCGATAATGCATTTTAGGTGGTGTCGGTGTAATGTAATTTACATTCCTGAATGATGATGTTATCTGGTGCACGTGACTTGATAAGAATGACGGAATAAGCAGAGAGTGAGCGTCATTAACTCGGGCGAAGAAAAATTAAGGAGGAATGAAAGAGAGGTACCGACGTACGGTGGTTTTAAATGTCTGAATGTTGCAATGACTAGGAAATAGAGAGCTCGGTGGAGATAAAACGAGATAGAACAAGCATTGTACTTCAACTTCGGGCGGATGTATGCCTTATATATTAAGGCCAGATCAGAGGGGAAAAATAATTTCATAAACCGCTTGAGGAAACCTAGACATTTCGCAGCATTTTTGGCGACATCAAACATGTGGTCATTCCAACCTAACTATGCATTGACACAAACACCGAGAATGGAAAATTTGGAAGTATCCGTTGTTGATAGTTCCCCAATTGCTTATGCTGTTAATATCCCGGAGACGTGAGTCCGGGAACGAATATGAAAAGCAAAGAGTACTGTCGTCAGCAAAGGAATATATTAGGTTAGAAGTGGCGGAGAAGAAATCATTAATAAAAATTAAAAAGAGTGTCGTAGACAGAACGGTGCCCTGGGGCACACCTGCATTTATTTTGTGAATATCAGACTTGAAAGCATCCAAGATAACTTGAATTGAACGTTCCGTAAGGTTATTTCTAATCTACTGAAGAAGAGATTCTTCGATGACAAATGTAAGCATTTTCGACAAAAGAGCTTGATGCCAAACTCTGTCAAATGCCTTAGAAATATAAAGTGCAACTTTCTTGCTTTCACCAAATTGATGCAAGCTTCGGTTTCACTTTTCCGTGAGACATGCCATTAAATGAATAGCGAACCTGTTGCTACCAAAACCGTACTGGCCCGGCTGGACAAATGCTGTTTTCCATCTGGCCGCAAAAGTTTGATGAAAAATCTTACGCAGTGGTTTTGCCAGCGTGGAAGAAAACCTCTTTAGAAAAACAGGAGATAATGTATGGTAAGGTCTTTAAGTAATCCCACTACTATAGGATTGCTGAAGTGGATTCGTCCCATTGAATATTCGACGCACTTAAATGTACGCGGAGACAAAACACAATCTTGAAGTGTTGAGCTCGCCGCAAAGCATAGAGCAAGCAGATTGACCTTGTCCAAAGAGCTCATAGTTGGAATACCATTGTAATTAGCGTTGGGATGGAGGATGAGGCAGAATTTATTTTACTACCTTTGGGATACTGTAGTATTTTTTTTTTGCCTCAGTTTTTGGTCGTATCGAAATTCCACATTCTTAAGAAAGACGTGATTCCTGGCTCGTTTAAACATTTTTCGGTTTCTCTCTGTAGGTTCGGTCACGTACAACTAAAAATACAACTCACTAACCCTGACAGCCTCTTAGGCGTACCACGCCCTTTCCTTTGGTTTGACACCTGGGTTTCACAAAGTACCGACAGAGACAGTCTGTACTTGCAGACGTGGACGTACGAAGTAAAATGATTACTTCTTAGCACACGTATATTGGCTACGTCCACCCTGAATTCCCTAGCCATAATCATAAATAAATATAAAAACAGAAGTATGTGAAGTAAATAATTCTGACAGCAACGGCAGTGACTGAGTGTAAGCAACAGTACTTACAAACACGAACAAGTACACACGGTACAGCGTTTCTGTTCCACAGCTATCATATATGAGCATTAGAGTTTAGTCATGATGAAATACACAGGCGCACAACCTCTAGAAATTGTGAAAATCCACAGTGTGTCATGTATGACAAAATGGCATCGAAATTTTTGTTAAATATACCATCAGTTACGAGGAGGCTATTTATTGGATATTGTGCTCCATACATAACCTCCATGCCTAAACTCTTTATAAAAATAAAAACATCAGAACTTTTCAAATAAACACTGCGTTTTATCAAATTTAAAAAAAAGTCGGTCTTAATGGGATTCAAATTATTTATATACATATGTTGTTCGTATTGTAATACTCTGCATAAAGAGGGATGTCTACGATGTTTTGGCGAAAACGGGCGGGAAAGTTGGAGACTTTTTATTAGGCAAAAGATAAATCTTTCCACTATTGCAGATGCCTGCGGATAGAGCGATGTTGAGAGCTTTTTCGGACTGGCCTTACTCCTTGAGGCCAGATCTTTCGGCTTAGTAGTTGACGAACCTAAGTCCATCATTTTGTAGTATGTTTCTATTTAACTCTTATTACTCCTGGGAACTTGTCAAATTCCAAAAATGTTCAGTTAATCTCTGAGGATGTTACTCGTATGTTAACTACAAGAACTTTATTGAAATATTGTCTCTAATTTAAATTAATATCACCTTGATTAGTTCGTTTGCGTTCCTATTCACTATTTCGCGACGCTAAAACTTCTCAATGCAGACAAATTTTTGAGAGAAATAATGGAAAAATGTACTTTTTTTTCCTATTGTATAGGGTTTTCCAATAAGGACTTGACAACTATTTGTTTAAATAAAACGCAAACCATTTGAGATATTTCAAAAACTTTATTATCGGCTTGAAGTACAGAAAATAGTCAAGCGGCGTTAAATCGCACGAACGAGGCGGCCAATCGACTGGCCTATTTCTTGAGATAACACGCTCACCATACTTACTCTTCAATAAATCGATTGTAGCGTGTGCTGTGTGGTTTGTGGCATCATCCAGTTGAAACTTCATGTCGTCCAAGTCCATATCTCCCAATTCGGGCCAAAAATAATCGGTGATCATGCCACGATAACGCTGACCATTCACAGTAACGTGACGATCGTTATCGTCGACGAAAAATATGGCCCAATAACGCCGCCGGCATGCTAACCGCACCAAACAGTTATTTTTTGTGGATGAAGTGGTGACTCATGAAGCAGATGTGGATTTTCACCCGACCAATAACGCATATTTTGCTTATTGACGAACCCATTGAGCCACAAATGAGCTTCGACACTGAAGATGATTATGCGATGAAATTCATCAACTTGGCGCATTTTCTCCAGAACCCAATCGGAGAACGTACGTCGCTTCAAATGGTCCATCGGCTTCAATTGAGTCAGCTTGATCTTGTATGGGTGTAAACCAAGATCCTTACGCAAAATAAGCCGTAATGTGAGCGATGCCCAATTCTTGAGAACGCCGTGGAATTGACTGATTTGGATCGTTTGCTACGGACGCCTGAACGGCAGCGATTTCGACAATTCGACCAATCCGTTATCGCACTGACACGGCAACATCACACAACGAGTATGCATACTCAAATTTTTGCACTAAACTTGTTATTGCCTGTCTACTAGGGCGAGAATTATGACCGAAAATTGGAGTTAACGCTCTTAAAGTTGCAGTCACCGACTCCGAATTTCGGTAGAAAATTTTTATAATTTGCAGACGTTGCTCGTTCAAGTACTTTATCATGATGAAAATGTTGAGTTTACTGAATAAACTAAAAGTGACAGTTTGATGATTAGTGAAAGAGTGCGTTCACAAATTAAATTCAAAGTTGTCAAGTCCCTATTGGAAAACCCTTTATTTACATATTACTACAAAATAATTCCACTTACGTCCTATGTTGACATTTCTCTAATCTATCTATTTTAACTTAAACATTTTTAATTGTTAAATATTGAACTAAATAATGCTGTTGATGCTAAGCATTGTACTATTGTTCGCGCCAACACTTTTCGCAGAACGCGATCTGTAATGCTATTGTTGATTGCCGCTGGACCGGTGTTACGTCATCATTTAATATATTGAAATTTTGTGATTTTAATTTTATGTGCAATGGTCGAAATGGCTTTGAGCTTTATTTTGAGTTTTGGTTACGTCATTTTATGGTACTTAACTTCGAACATATGGATTTATACCTTGACATCCTATAATAAATGTAAATATGTGCAGCATAAATTAAATCGTTCCTTTATATAAAATTTGGTTGTAATGAGGTGTATTATAGACACTGTATTCTTTTAGGTCTCTTGTTGCGTCAGTGCCTTTTTTTGCCAATGCTGACTCCAATTTTGTTTCTGACGTTGTTACAAAACTTAAATACGAAGTTTTTCAGCCAGGTACTTGAATATTTTTACATTCAATTTATGAATTTGTATAACCATATTTTTATTTTAAAGGTGATATTATTATTAAAGAAGGCACTATTGGAACCAAAATGTATTTTATACAGGAAGGTGTTGTGGATATAGTTATGGCCAATGGAGAGGTAAGCTTATTTCAGGATTTAAATTCTATTGGAAAATAATTGAGAAAATTTAAATGCATATTATGAATTCATATCCATTTGATTTTTGGTGAAAAATCACAATAAGCGATACCGCATACTATACCATATTTTGAAGGCGTATATCTTAAATATGATACATACGAATAATCTAGATTTAATAATTTTGAGATGGATAAATATGTTTGGAATTTTGTATATTCGTTTTACATTAAAATGCTTAACGTCGAGGATAAAATAATATTTGTTATCTCCCGATTTTTTGTCGTTCCGTACACAGGCTAAAAACGTAAAGTGCTAAACAGATATGTACGAGTATATGTATGTACTTCCAATTTTGTATTGTATTATAAGAAAACCCTATCGCCTGTTGTAGAGAAAATATCCTTCGTAGCGACTGGAATAAAGAAAAACCGTTTCACACGCGCAAATAAAGAATGCACGGAGAGAGAAAAGCCGATATCATTCGAATATCCTTCAGTGGTCCATAATGCACATCGGACTGTATAACGGGACCTGCGAACGAGATCCTTGAAACGAAGTGCCACGTTGTGCGCAAACATGCTGTAACAAGAAACAACCCTTCACGTGAATTTTGAATTAATTTTAAAAGAGGATTGATTTATTGTCGACTTAAGAATTAAACTACCCTCGACTTTGTCACACCCCCGTTGCCACCTGTAACACCCTCGGTAGCTATCGACGTAATTGTAAAAGTTTTTGTAGTATTTTTCAATGATTTAATCGGTGTTCTAGTCACCTGTTAACTCAATATTTACAGGCTGATCAGTAACCTGTGTGGACTTTCCTGTATTACGAGTATAACCACCGTTGATAGGTTTATCCTCTAGGATAGTCTCAAATAGTTTCATAGATCTATTTCGCAGTAATCTTCTACTCTCTACTCTTCATTTACTATTGCAATGTAATTAATAGAAAACAGATTAATATATAATTTAACTTTACATTGAATGAATTTCAAGAATCAATTAGAATCAACTTTCTGCACATGAAGTTTATTCCCCCGACAGGGCATTGCACATATGCAACTAATTCTAAGAAATATTTCAACGTTCAGCTCAGATATGAAAAAAGTTTAATAATCAAAATTGAAAACATAAATACCAGTGAAGTGATTATTTGCATTTAGTCTTAAGTAGATAAAGTTGAATAAAGGACAGTCAATCAGCCTGGAGAAAAAAATATTTTTTTAAAACATTTGACTTTATCTTTTATTAACTTCCTCGAATCTCCTTTTTAGGGTTAAATAAATTATTTTTAAATCAAGGTAGTCAGTAAAAAGTTGAAGTGGTAGCATGATTTCGATTCTTTCCTCTGTGTGTCGTTGGACGGCTCTGTTCAATTTGAGTCAGATCAGGTCAGGTTGTACCATTTTCCCACCATCTATTGGTTGAACATGAATTTACAAGTAATAACTGGCATTCCTACTTCAGATTCTGCATAGATGATGAATGTTATGCCACTTGGTTGGTGAGCGGGCACACATCAAATGTAGATTTCGAAATGTACAGCAATTTCATTAATAATCATTTTAAACAACTTTAAAATTTACGAAATATAGTTCAAGAAATATAAAAGCTACTTCGGTATAAAATATGTTTAAGTACAGATATCTTAAGAAGGATCCACTTAAAATATTTGTAATAAGCAATATAACAGTGGCGGAAGATCTACTTATATAAGCAACACAGGCCGAATTTTTGCATGTTTCTTAGTCTAACGATCGATGTGTAAAGTCAGTTAGATGTTTGGTGTTGTACTCGTAACTCTCTTTTTTTTTCTATAGCTTTGTTATATATAAGTGTAATCCAAATTTTATGCACGAGAAATTTGTAAATAATACTGCAGATAAAAAACTTTATTTATTTATTTATTTTAATTATACAATTCTTAATTATGAGTTAATTATGAGTACACTGTTTCGATCTGAGCGGTTAACGGAAAACCCCACTAAAATAATTTCTATATCTGTCCCTAAAATAAAATCACATTTAATCATTGTTTCTATTTCATTTTATATTGCACATTTACTATTATACTAATGTAATACTTATTTTGTAGGTAGTTTGTTGCCCTGTTGCACCCAAGTGGGTGGAAACGGGAAGAAAAAAAGAGTATACATCGGCTGATAATAATGCTCGATGTGCAATTATGCAAAAGAATAACAAAATACCGGTGCATGTGAAATGACTCACCACAGATTTCTTACAAAAAATTAATTACTGAACAAATTTCAAATAAATAAATTCTTTAAATCCGCAACACCTCCTGGGGGCCATGGACTAGTTCACGAAACAGGCAGTACAGCAATTTTTGTGGTAGATCGTGTGAAGGTACCCGTCGTCGTTTTCACTGATACCACCCTCATGCGTTCGTATCGACCTGGATTGACATCTACTATGCGACCCATGGCCCACTGAGTTGGCGGTAGGTTTTGCTCCTTCAGGAACACTAGGTCACCGACCTTCATGTGCCACTCTCAATTTCAATTTTGGTGGGGGCGAATACCCCCATTTATTAGACCTAATGCTGGATGCTTTCAATTTTCGAGATATGAACACTATGATATGGAGACCATACTTGACTGGCGTACTCTAGGAGGGGGCGAACAAAAGTAATATAGAGGGACCTGGTCACGTATGGGTTAGTGAATTCTTTGGACCACCGTTTTACAAAGCCTAGTGCAGAGTTGGCTTTGAGGATTATCTCATACATATGTAAACGGAAGTTGAGCTCCCTATCACACAAAATGCCGAGGTCGCGAAGAGATTGTACGGAGGAGATAGGTTGGTTATGGAGAAGATAGAGTCGGGGAGTAGATTGGATCCGCTTATGTGAGAAGGTGATGGATTGGCATTTGGCGATATTAAGTTCCAAAGAATTTTTGAGGCACCAGATCGAAAAACTATCAAGATCTTGTTGAAGGAGGAAAGAGTCATGGGGAGAGGAAATGGTTTTGAAAAATTTGGTATCGTCGGCGTAAAGGGAGACAGATGAGTGTTTGATGATCATATCGGGATCATTTATGGTTAATATAAAAATAGGGGGACCGAGATGGCCATGGCCATTCTCTAGGGCAGAGAGGGCAAAAGATACGAATTCCACGGGATTTGTGGTGGTTGACCTTCCCTTTAGGAATCCATATTGTATAGGGGAAATAAGTGATTTGCATTGGAAGCTTAGAGCTTCATACAAAATACTTTCGAAGAGTTTGGGTATATGGGAGAGCTTTGCGATGGGACGATAGTTGGTTATTTCATTTTTTGATCCTTTCTTGTGGATCGGAGTTTTTCTAGTGGAGGAGGTTTTCCAAGCCTGAGGAAATTCTCCTTGTGAAAAGGATACACGAAAGAGATTAGAAAGGGCAAGGGAAAGAGAGGAAGAACATTTTTTTAAAAAATATGATAGGGAGTCCATCTGAGCCGGGTGTGAATTCTTCATTGAGTTGGTGTAATTTATATTCGATATAAGACGGGTCCAAAATATAAGAGAGAACTAGGCCATTGCTGAAGTTCAGTAGGTAACTAAAATAGGATGGATCTGGTAGAAAGGAGTCGTTGGTGAGGGATTGTTTAAAAAAGGTGGCAAATAGGTTGGCAATGTTGAGTGGATCGGTTGATGACCTGTTGTTGAAAGAGAGGGAAGGAGGGTAACCATCGGACTTTCTTTTGTATTTAACAAATCGGAAAAAGGACTTAAGGTCGACTTGCGCATTGCTAAGGTAGCGCTGGTAAAGGGAATCGTAAAGTTCGGTGAAATGAAGATAAGCACCAAGATAGTTGGAATAGTCGGAAAAGGATCTGGTACACAGGAAAACAGCCCATAACTTATTTCTCTTATTTCGTAAGGAACGTTCTACCGTCCTCAAAATCATTGCACCAGGCTTTGTAAGTGCCTGTAGTGGTCTAGTCGGTTGCTTGGGACATCGATATAGCTCGGATCTGCCACTGCGGTTAATGGCTCACCTCTTATGAAATATGCGGAGCTAATGGATCTAAATCGGAATCTGACATTGAACATAGAGGACGGGAGTTCAATATAGCCTCAATTTGACATAAAATTATAAAAAAGTGTTCAAACACGAAAACAGCAGAACCAATAACGCGGCGTAAGTGAAATTTCACCGACTTTACGCCGGCTTCTCATAGCCCGCCAAAATGTGGAGCTGAGCGTGGAGAAAAGTGCCATGCGATTCCGTCAGCAGCGAGTTCAGTCTCAATGAGATTGTTGTGGGATTGCGACAAGGCTAGCTTCTGCATTTCGGAGAGACAGCGGCGAGCCCCGTGGAAATTAGTACCGTTGTCGGAACGAACAACGAACCGGTTGCTGACATTGGGCTGCGATGTGGCCTGGTTGCCTACATCGAAAACAAATGAGGGGTCGACTTGCGGTATCATTCGAAGAGTGACTTAAAGTTTGTACATCTGCGCTCCCCTCTCTTACGTCCACATACGCTAAATCCGGTTCTAGTAGAGAATTATTTCGTCTGGATGGTGGTGGCGCAAAACTCTCGACCAAGTACCTGGTTGCTTCCAGCCGGTGTCCCACTTCCACTAATCGGTCCAGATTGAAGGGGGAAATATTTCGACGAATCCATTTTAGCTTCACCTCCTCCGCACATGTCTCAGTTAGCCTTGAAAAAAGTCCTAAGATTACGCTGACGTAAATTCCAATGATCTCGGAACTGCCTTGTGTCCTACATCTTATCTCCTCCCAGAGCCTATCATGGTACCCCGGTGGCAGAAACTCCGCTTTTAACTTTTGGACCAGTTGTGGCCAGGAACTGATAAATGGTTTATTGGCCCCGAAAAAGTCGCAAATCCCGGAAAAAAGCTCAGCCTTAGTGAAACCCGAGCTTCCTTTAGCTCTTCTACCTTTTCCAAGAAGCAACTAATTGACTGAGTGTGGTCACCGCTGAACTTAACGCGTCATTTCATAATGGGCACCCTCTGTTCTGGTGTAAACAAGAGTGATGAGGTGGCAACAGGTACACCACAGTGAATACTATTGGGCGGCGAAATACTCAACACCTCTTCACCCTGAATCGCTTTTCCTTTCTGCTTCAGAACATTCACGCCCGCCTTAACGTCTAGGTTTGAGAGGAGCCCTACCACCTGCTGCCTGACATCAAAAACGAAGGCTTTGTCTTCGAGGGTGCTACCTTGCGACCTATTCAACCGCCTCAAAACCCAATCCGATTTAGCAGAAATCTTCTTAAATTGTGTGGAGTTTTCGTCACCAACAAACTCATTCGTCAACTTTAAAATTTCTTCTAATTTGGATTTTATGGCAGAGGATCAGAACAGCTAAACGGATACTCAAGCAAAATGAAACTAGAGTCCCTCCTCAAAGCCGTGCGCAATACCTGCCTCATCTCATCTACATCACTACATATGAAACCCCTAACATCTAGCTCGTATCGAAGCTCTTCCGAGCTTAACCTATTGATCTCAATCCCAAAAAAAGAAAAATAGTTTGGCTGTGATTGGAAGTTCTTGTTTTTGTGCTAAAATAAATAATTCGAAGTTCTCCAGACGCGAAAACAAGAGCCTTTATAAAAAAACAATAAAACCAAAAAAAAATTAAAAAAAAAATAAAAGCACGCGGCTACCGACGGTTGATTAAATGGCTAATTCCGATTAAATAAGGGCCCCACGTTGGACGCCAAAATGCTACCATCTTTTTACCCCCTACCTCGCGGCGTTGTACGAAAAGTTGCTCGGCCAACTGCGGAGACTGGCCGTGGGTAAAGATGTTAAATAAATGGGCGCCACGCGATTACCCTTCCGTAGAACTTCAATACAACTTTAATCGCGAATTGGTTGTGACGATCGCAAACAAATCCCGTCCTCTCTCAATTAGCACAAACAATTGCCGAATAACCTTATAATTTTATTCTATTCGCTTCAAAATAGTATAAGCTTAATTTAATAGTATAATTAAAACAACGAGAAAACCTTTACAAGCACTTAGCTGGCTCTAGCTCTGCTCCTCGGTCGTCTCGCTCCAAATTAAATTAAATTAAATAATAAAACTCTGCACAAATCACGCTGAATTGGTGGACCAACTAACAACATACTATTTAATGAAACACTGAGACCGATTCACTTGATTTATAGGGTAGACTCAGCACATGTAGACGGACAGAGGATCATCCTAAAATTCCGAGTATTTTTGTTTTTGTTTTCCAAAAGTCTACCAAAAACCCAATTTTCAATATTTTCAAATGATTGTAGGTCACTCGATGCACTTATGCTTATAGACTAAAACGCCGTTTTTTGTTTCTTTCTGATAAGCCAATCAGCCGAAATACTGGAGGAAGTGAGAGTCCTTTTTTCAAGGGACTTGTCTTCGGAATCGTCAACTTACGTTCTAATGAAGATTTTTGCTTGAAATTTGTTTTACAAACTCTTAAAATAGTAATAAATAAGTTATAAAAAAACTCAAAGTTATAATTTTTCATTAAACGTAAAAAAAATCCCAAAAACGGCTTAAAAAGCATGCTTTTTTTCTTCATTGCTTTTTCCTATTAGAGGTTTTTCTTGTATTTTCTCTAGAATTATTATGTATAAATTGTTTTCCTTTTCTTAAAAATCAGAACTCATTTATAATAAAAAATGTTCCAGTAGAAAGATATAAATTCTATCAGATCTCTGTATGTAAACTCTGTGATAACAAAATCAATGCATTGTAATTTATATATGAAATAAAATATGTATCTATCTATCATTCTCAATTTCTTCATTCTTCCTTTCTCCTCGGTCGGACCCAGCAAGTTAAAACCGGTACTTCCATCTCCAAGGAGATTAAATAGCTCGCGACATTATTCAAGTAGTAAAACATGGGCTACTAAGAATATGAAAGATTGCTATTTGCTGCAATCTGACTTACACTGGCTGAATGATGAAACGCAAATGCATTAAAGTTATATAAGCAAATGTAACTTTATTTCATTTTGTAAGTCCATATCGACTACCATAATCGACCATAAAGCCTATATTAGCCACATCTTATAAAAAGATTTTTTCTGCAATTGGTTTTACAAAACTAAATACTAAAGGTCTCTCTGATCCTTTCTCTTCCTTATCATTATATTCCTCCCTCGTCAGACCGTACTTTGTTTGTGCAGTTGCCATTTGAAATAATAACATCTTTTCCTATACTGATCGCATCAAAAATGTTCAACATCTAGACGCACTATACATGATATAATGGTTGTAAGAGACCTATTTTGTTATCACATAATACCTTCAAGACGATTAAGAATAAGACATTTTCTTTTGTAAAATATGTATCAGAACCAATTATGGTACAAACGAACATTCGATCCGAACTGTCAAAGTTTTCGATTCATTTAGTAATTGTTTGGATATTTACTTAAATAGAGCTCAGTTCAAAGATTTATAGTATTTATACAATTATTCATCATCTAAATATAAGATCGCACGTAGGATTTTTAATTCATATACTCGTAAGTTATATAATAGTTCTTCAAAATCTACAATAATAGCACTTCAGTAACTTAAAGACATATATAAATAAATAAATAAGATCTTGTATGCAATGTTGAGGAGACGTATACCTCTATGCAGTAGTTGACGCAGTTGAAGGAAGACCCTTTTTTCGTGGATAGGGCGAACGGTGCTGAGATTCTCTTTATCAGCCATACATGCTTCTGACCAGATCTGTGAAATGAGTGTGTGTATGAACTTCACGAAGTCACCTTAAGTAACTTTGAATACCTTAGCTGGTAAGCCGTCAGGTCCATCAGCTTTGTTGGAATTAAGCTTAAATATTGCTATCCTTACTTCGTTTTGGTCAGGTGGACGGCAGTTTTGGCTATTATTGTCTAGGATGAATGGTGTATACCGCCTGACGGCGAAAGGTTGAGCTTCGTCGTTCTTATAGTTTGCAGAAGAAATTTTTCTGACTAGATGCCAATGATAGTTTTTCCAATAGTTATCATTCAGTAACTGTCAAAGTTACCAATGACATCCAGTTGTCAAAATATTCAGTAAGGTTTGCCATTTTATCATACATTGTTTTACACTTGCCGTACGTGCAAATATTATTAAAAAATATTATCGTCATTCCGGCTCAATTGTAACGCAACGTGAATTTCGTCGCACCGTGGAAAAGTTTGAGCGTGAGTACACTCTTTTGGATCTTAGGCCACCAACCGGACAAAGATTGGTGGGAAATGAAGAAAACATAGCCGCTGTAGCGGCCAGTGTCGAAAAAGACCGAGAAATATTCATTCGGCGCCGATCAGCTGACTTGAGCATCTCCAGAGAGTCATCTCGGCTATTTTTCTGTTGGATTTGGGCCTACATCCGTATAAGATCGTGCTGACACAAGAATTGAAGCCGGACGACCATAGACCATAGTTCTCTATTTGGGCGCTGCAAATGTTGGCCGGAGATCCAGATTTTGGTCAAAAATTCATCTTGTCGAACGTGGACCGTTTTTGGTTTAGCGGCTATGTCAACAAGCAAAATTGCTGTTGTTGGAACGAATGCAATCCACAAATGTTCGGCCAGGCATCAATGCATCCACAAAGATTGACTGTTTGGTACGTTTTATGGCATGACGACATCATCGGGCCTTATTTCTTTCGGAATGAAGAAGGAGACACCGTTACCGTCAATGGTCTCGGATATAGAGCAATGTTAACATACTTTCTGTGGTCAGAGCTTGACAACATCGATATGTCCGAGCTGTGGTTTCAACAAGACGGTGCTACATGCCGTGCAAGCGACGCAACGCTCGAAGTTGTGAAGGAGAAATTTTACATTATGACTGTAATGGATTCAACTTTGGATTTGTGGAGCAACCGATAAAACCGAACAAGCAGTACTTGCTACTACAATTTTGTGTCTTCTTCTTTGTGCATAGTTGGATGATGATGGTCGATGGTAGGATCGATGGTGCGATCGATGGTGGGTCCGATCTGTGGTGTGATCGATGCTGGTACGATCTGTGGTGTGATCTATGCACACTGTTGTTGTAGATTGCATTTATTGAATGACATATAACAATGAGATACAGGTTGGTGATTATTTAACAATACAGTGAGTCAAAGCAAAGTTTAAGGAATTCAAAACAGGGGAAAAATTATTCAAGTTACATCTTATGAAGGTTAAATGAATTCATGTTGCAAAGAAATAGTTATGTTAAACGAAAATGCATATTTCTGAATCTTAAACATCCCGTCGCCCCTGGAACGATGTTTCAGGACAAGGGTAGAGCGGAAAGTTTGGTCACTGGCCGAATTAATATTCCACGGCTCGCTCTTATCGTAGCGACTCGTATCTTGTCATCTGAACCTGGATGGACAACTTCTATACGGCCAAGAAGCCACTTAGCTGGTGGAAGGTTTGGTTCCTTGATGACTACCAGATCCCCAACTTCTAAGTCTCTATTGACGGTCTGCCATTTTTTACGTTCTTGAAGTGATGTTATATATTCCAAATGCCATCGTTTCCAAAACCCTTGGACCATACTTTGAAGGTGATTCCAATGTGACAAACAGTTTTGTGGGACATCAAGATAGCTTGATCTTGAACAGTGGTATATGGTTCGCCTATAAGAAAATGTGCGGGGGTGAGTGGATTTAAATCTTCATCAGAGATTGCACAAAGAGGACGAGAGTTCCAAAGGCTTTCGATTTGAGTAAGAACTGTGTAAAACTCTTCAAAAGTGAGAATAGATGATCCAATTACTCTTCGTAAATGAAGTTTGACCGATCTCACTCCTGCTTCCCACAATCCGCCGAAGTGTGGAGCTGAAGGGGGAATAAAATGCCATTCGGTACCGTCCATAGCAATAGATGTAGCTATGTCTCCGTTGTGAAATTGTGATGTTGTTAACCTCTGCATTTCGTTTAGGCAACGTCTTGCCCCTTGGAAGTACGTTCCGTTGTCACTATATACATTAGAACTTCCCACGTCTAACGACAAAACGTCTGAAGGCAGCTAGAAATGCATCAGTCGTTAGATCACCCACCAACTCCAAGTGAATTGCTTTGGTGCTCATACACACAAAGAGCGCTATATATGCTTTCGATAATCGTAGATTTCGACCTCGAGAGAGTTTGATGGTAAATGGACCAGCATAGTAACATCCGCTGTTTAAAAATGGTCGACTAGCTTGAAAGCATGATGAAGGCAGGTTACCCATAAGTTGTTTAGTCATCGTTTTGCGTTGTTCGAAGCATGCCTTGCACTGATGAACTATTTTCCGAATCAAGTTTCTGCTACTTAGTATCCAATACCTCGGGCGGACTATCACAAATGTTTCTGAGACTCCTCGATGCTGATATTTGTTGTGAATATCCTTTATTATATGGGGAGAGACAAGATTATTTGGAAGGAGTATAAGATGTTTTATATTAAAGATTAAATTAGCATTTTTAATACGCCCGTAAGAGTCCGTTAGTGTCAGTAAATGGGGTGTATCGCAAAAGATTTGATTTATGGGGAAGGGGTCGTTTATTTGCAAGCAGATTTATATCACTTCCAAACGCGATTCTTTGTACACATTTTAAGATTAAAGTTTTCGAATTTCGTTAAATGTCAGAACACTTAAGTTTTTTTGCGAATTTGAGAGGAAACGAACAACATATGCTACAATTCGAACTAACCATGTCCACGACGATATCTTGAGTATGAGGTTATGAAGCGGCTCCGCGTAGGTGTACGTTATAAATGTTAGTTGGATGACTTTCCTTTCTTCTATATGGCTTAATTTGTTCTCTGGGGACACCCGACTAAACGTTGGCCAACTATAGCCAGGAGGGTCCTAACCAGCATAAAGATTGGTTGCTTAAAGCTGACGGGTTTACACCGGGCTGGGTTCCATTCGGATGCAATATGATTCCAGGCATGTCGCGGAATGGATTCGAGTATTAGTGCTGTGTGGTTCACAACGAATGAAGTCCAGCGACGAGTGGAGAGGACAACCAATGAAGAACTATTTCCGAGTCAGTCCAAGTCAGTCAGTTCCGAGTCAGAAAAGAAAATTGGTCTGTTTTAGGGTGACAATACAAACCCAGCACCTTGATTAATGATTCCGAGCAATCTCTTTCAAATAGTGAATATTGGCAATCTTCTTTTGGCAATCAAGAGAGCAGAGACCAGCAGTGTGAATTCCATTTTCGAAGTTGAAGTTGAGCCTTTGATAATAAGGATACCAGTTCAGAGTGCAAACTTATTAGATCATGATGTCATCTACGTAAACGTTCTCACAGAGAACACGAGCCGATCTGGGATATTGGTTTTTGTAGTCTTCAGACAGGGAGAGTAGAAATGAAATAACCTGCCGAGAAAAAGAGTTTGAATCGAGTAACTGTCCCGTTATAACTCAGCCAAACGTTGTATTTTGCGCTACTGGGACTCCTGTTGGTCCCTGAATTTGATCTTCTTTAAGTAAATACCAGAATTTATCGGCACCAAGCAACATATCAACTGGTTTTGGGATGTTGAATTCAGGATCTGCTAAGTCTAAATCGCGGATATGAGACTAAAAATAAGTATCGAATGGCTGTGAAGAAAGATTAAATATAAGCTTGCTAAGGATATATGCATCAACAAACAAGTAATTCTGATTAATTCGAGAATGCAGCTTAATTGAAACTATACCTCTTGTATAACCTGCATCAGTTGTTGATACTCCACGAATAGGAACGCGAGCTTGTTCTCGTCGAATTCCAAGTCTCTGCGCAAACGATTCGGTTATAAATGGGTTTTGAGAACCGGAGTCTAATAATATTCTGCAGTCAACCAGATTTCCCTGATTATTTTTTACCTGTGCGACGATAGTAGGAAGAATAGTTTACTTACACAGGCTTACATGGTGCAGATGATTGCTGACAATAGGAACACCGGGAGCGTCTGAAAACAAGTTGATGACGAAGAGTTCAACGATGACGAAGGACGGTTATTTTGTCCCGGCAGATGAACAAGGGAATGTTGACGGGATTTGCATTCGCGAAACGAAAAATTCGACCGACACTTTTTTTGCAGAATGTCCTGCCCGAAGGCAATTAAAGCATAAAGAATCATCTTTAACAAATGACCGACACTTAGTTGAGTAAACCGAGGACATTGAGACAGTATGTGCTGTTCGTTACATTTTAGGCATTGTGAAGGCACTTGCGACGCTTCAGTGACATGAGTACGAATTTTAGGTTGGTTTCGATTAACGCGATGGGCTTTTTGTAGCCAGCATTTGGCACGATACTAATGCATTACATCTTGGCTCCAAGAATTGAAGCAATTCACTGAACCTCTACCCCACCATTGTGTTCAGCCCAACCTTGTTTCGTTTCACTGTCAACTTTATTTAATAATAAATACAGAAGCCAAGGATCGCAATCGTTCGACTTTAATGCGTTCAAGCCACGAATTACTTCATGTGCTCCGTCTAACAACTTACGCCAACCTTTTACATTTCCGGATGTTACAGTTTGAAGATTTAAAAATGTTTGGATGAATGATTGGACGATAAGATGAACGCGATCATATCTGCCTTCTAAACGTTCCCACGTTTCTAGATAATTGGCCTCAGATATTGCCATATGTTTTATTAGGTTTACCGCGTCATCACGTAGAAACTACTTAAGATAATGGAATTTTTGTGTAGCCGACAGATTTTTCTTATTATCAACGGAACCAGTAAATGAATCTCGAAAGGAAGGCCAATCCTTGCAGTCACCCGAGAAAATTGGCACAGTAAACTTTGAAAGTTGAATGGGCGAATCTTCTGACGTGGCACAAATTTGTTCCAAAACCGTGGATTGCTGACGAGCGAGTTGTTCAACGACCGAACAATTTGCATTTGATTTTTCATCTGCCTGTCTGCTTCGCATTGCTGACGTAATTCCCGAATATGATTCGAAAAAGCGCGTTTCATAAAGTTCAAATTCGTTCTCATACACTTCGAATTGTTCATCCAAAACACTTTCCATAATCTTTGTATATAACTCAGAAAATTCAGACCACGAGTCATTAAGATTTTTTAATCGAATGTTTAGCATTTCTAGGGTAGTACTTTCTTCGATAGAGTCCACAAAATCACGCGTGCGAGTTAAACGACCCTTAACATTGCCGAACTCATATTAAAAGAGTATATTAATTCAAGGGTTTGCACTTCACAAAACAATTTTAAACTGTTTGATACGAATTTTAGAAATCCGGCCGAGAAGGACAACTTACGTAATGGATTCAACTTTGGATTTGTGGAGCAACCGATAAAACCGAACAAGAGGCAACTTGCTACCACAATCGAAAAGGAAAAAATTAAAACCAAAAAAAAGAAAGCAAACAATTTGAGTTATTCAACTTTATTCGTTGAGATTTAAACAACTTGGGACAATGCATAAAATTCGTCAACCCATCTAACCTTGCACCCACGCAGTGCTATAAATTGTGCGTGGTAACTGCAACTGCGTCTTCTTCTTTGTGCATAGTTTGATGATGGTCGATGGTACGATCGATGGTGCGATCGATGGTGGTGGTACGATCTGTGGTGTGATCTATGCACACTGCTGTAGATTGGATTTATAGAATGACATATAACAATGAGATACAGGTTGGTGATTATTTAACAATACAGTGGGTCAAAGAAAAATTTAACAAGGAATTCAAAACAGAGGGAAAATTATTCAAGTTACATCTTATAAAGGTTAAATGAATTCATGTTACAAAGAAATAGTTGTGTTAAACGAAAAATGTCTATTTCTGAATCTTAAATAATGACATAACATAGTTAGGGGTACTGGGTGGTAAACACGAAACTCACTGCTGTATGCTTTGTACTCGTATTTGTAAGCAGAACATTTTCTTCACTTTGCATTTATCGCAGATTTAGCTTTTTGTAGTTTGCATTTCAAGTGTCGTTACATGCTTTCATTTTGTGTGAAAAGCATACCGAAGAGTTGCACTCTTTTACTATTCCGATTGGTTCTCCATTCAGAAACCATTTTTCGTTGCTACAAATCCTTCGGCCACCCTTTTTAAAAATTAACAACCCTGATTTTACTAGGTTTATTATAAGGCTCCACATTTAAAAAAATTCTTACTCCCCCTTTATCACTACCCTTACAAACTCAACATCTGCTGAAAATGCATCAATTTATCCATCAAGTTAATAGTTTTTGAAGGATGCTTGATTCTTCCTGTTCCTTCGCGACGGCTAGTACAATTGTTCGAGTTCGACTGTGGTCAAGAACAGACGTGTCTCTTAAAGTGTCGTGGGGTGCGAACCTTTAATTATTCCTAATAACGATTTCTATCCAAATACTAATGATACGTACTATGCCGGAGTGGGAGTTTTTGTATTGAACTCATGTGTGATGTAAAAGTTTTTAACTTACGAAGCGCGGATGTCATCAAAGTTTGTTGCAATATTTGCAAAGAATTTTTGTAATTTTATGTATGTATGTAGACTTAATTTTTTTCCTCGATCTACAAAACTTGTTATCTTAGGTTACTTCAATCTAGATATTTTAGGCTCTAATTCCGTTTCTGATTCTTACCAAGCGCTCATGGCTGAACATGGATTTTTATCTTTTGACCAATTTGTGACACCTGCCTCGACAATATTTTTGCTCGTTTTGAGAATATAGCTGTGGATCTCCTTGCTGGTGTTAACTTGAATCTTCATATAACTGATCATTGTATGACAGGAATCTATTTTGAAAACATAAAATGTAGTAAACCAAACGTATCGTCTCAAGTCCCTTTTGATAAAATTAGCTTTCATGAATTAAACAATAGGCTACGTTATGAATATTGGGACAGTGTTGATGTTGAAAAAAATACTTCTTTAGCATATAATATATTTTTTTAGAATCTTGAAAAATTACATAAGATCAACTGCTTGCATTATAATGCACATAAAATCGGATTATCGCCTTAAGCCTTGGACAACTCGTACTCTTATGAAAAAAATAAACTTCAAACACAAATTAAGAAAAAAAAATATTGGAAAATCCATTGAATAATAACTTAAAAAATTGTATTAATAAACTTAGCAAAAAAGTGAATGAGGAAGTCAAAAACGCTCGGGATAACTATTATGAATTCGCCACACGTATCCATTTCACTTGTACCATTCATAATTTGGGGTTCCAATATGTCACACAACTCCAGGAGTTTTATGCCTTTAGCATTACAGATATTGTCCTGAGACTTTCTGCGTATTTCTGCTAAGGAATTCACAAAGCCAGCATACCTCCAATTCTAGCATTATGATCCCATACAATTGCAATATTCGAGATAAAATAGAATGACGTGATTTCACAGTCTCAAAATTGCAAATCATTTTTAAATCTAAGAAAACAACCTTCACTCGCTCTTCCTCTATTGTGTACTCTGTTCGCTGGTATCCATTTGAAGTTGTAATTTAAAAATCTTTTTTCGAACAAGCTAAATTTATTTGGAATTACAAATGTTTCAAATAAAAATATAATAACAAATTCAATAATAAAATTATAAAACTCCTTGAATAATGGCGTATTTTCTAGACTTGATATATTATAAGAGAGTATTCTATATTTCGCTAGATTCGATTGATTATTATTAATATTATTATTACTTCGGCAGACGGCTTTACGATTCAAGCTTCTTTAACTTTCCCCCCACAGTTTGAGCTGCTGGATGAAAAGTAAATCTGTCCAGGATAAAATGGCGGAGAGAACTGAAAATAAATGAGCCTGACAGCTGATTTGACAATTTATCCCTATTGAAAAAGCTGACATTGCAAAAAACGCTCATTATAAATATGTATGTAGGATACTCGTACTTCAACCGAATTTGGAATATCGTGGCTTGTAATTTAGAATGCATCAAGACGATGATCTTAGTTTTTGACTGCTGCAAGTTTGATACTTTTGGTTTGCCAAATTCTTTGTAGTGAATTCCAAGTCGCGATTGATCGGAAGGGGGTTATATGAAGAGAATGGCCGAATAATATTGAGAGAAACAGTAGATAAAAGAGACACACATTTCTCGCCTCAGTAAACAAACATCTTCTTTGATGAATTATAAAAGCACCGGCGCTCGCCAGCAAAATCTAACTTACAAAATCACTGTATGGCAAAAACACCTTGAAGTCATAAGAATTTATTTGAGATGCTTAATATTTTGAGTAAACAACTGTTTGAAAATTTCAAAAGTCAAGGATATCACAATCGGGAAACGATCTATAATAATCGCCCTTCTAAAGGAAGACAAATCGCAGCAAGAAGTTGCTTCGCGGTTGAAGGTATCAAGGTGTTGCGTTCAGCATATCATTCAACACACGCTCAAACCGGAAGTCTTGAGCATAAATAACGCTCAGCACGGCCTAAGCTACTATTAAACACGAGGATAGCTTAATAGTCACAACACAACCAGCAAACAAAGTAGATGAGAAACAACTCTTGAAATAAGTGCCGAAATAAAGCAAACACGGAATAAACCATTGTCCTTGATAACGGTCAAACGAAAATTAAGACATGCTGGACTATTTGGGCGGGTTGCCCCTGCTGCGACCATAAAACGAGCAGAAAAGGTTAAAATGGGTCGAAAAGCATTTTCAACAGTTTTATGGACTGATGAATCCACATTCGAGGTATTTATCACAAAACAGAGAGTTTTCGGTCAACGCAGCGCTCAACAAAAGATGCTACCTGACTGTGTGGTTCCTACCGTCAAGCATGGAGGTGGTTCTGTTATGGTCTGGGGAATTTTCCTCTCAAGTGGAGTGGGAGATCTGGTTCGAGTGAATGAAATAGTGAGTAAGAAGACATACAAAACAATATTGGAAGAAAATACTATGATCTCTTTACTAAGATTATTTGGCGAAGGATCCATATTTCAGTAGGGCAGCGATTCTAAATACACGTCTAGACTTTCGCAAGACTATTTTAAACTCAGAGAAGATGAAGAAATCATAGAAATCATTATATCAATCATCATTATAAAACCCTATAGAGTTTTGCGGGTCGAGCTGCATAGAAGAGTTTGCGATCAATGCCCATCATCAGGATCTGCCTTGTGGAATATACTATTGGATGGCTGGAGCAGTATACCATAGGCAACAATTCAAAAACTTATACCTAGAAAGTCATCTTGTGTCCTTTTTTTAATAAATTCCTTTATGTTTAGAACAAAATGAAAATATTTTTCTCCTTATTTTGGTTTCATGTACTAGTACTTGTATGTTCCCAGTCCATTTAACATGATAATTACTCTACTAAAAAGTTTTTTGCGATGTTAGATTCAGGCTTTCAGACTTTTGTCCTTCCGAGTACGTGCTGTTCGTTTAGAAGAGAGCCGTGGCCAAGATGGACTACATTTAGATGAAATTTCTCTTTATACATATAATCAATTATAATGGTGTGTAATTTAATATTTAATAAAGTTTTCTTCGGCAGACGTACATTTACGAGTAGATCACTACATTAAAGAAACTTTCTTTTGGATCACCTTCTAATACATACTCGTATGTATATAAACAGAATGTATATTTGGACCTTCCTTCCTTCCGTAAAGAATGAGCGATTTTTTAAAGAACTAAATTCATCATATTAAAATATACAAACATTTAATCATTTGTCTTACTACTTTTATTATAATTTTGGGTTTATAGAATTACATAATATAATGAATAAAAGAAATTTAAACAATTTTTTTTTATTTCTTCCTAGGTTGCGACTTCTTTATCGGATGGGTCCTATTTTGGGGAGATTTGCCTGCTCACAAATGCACGGCGCGTAGCAAGTGTTCGAGCCGAAACCTATTGCAACCTATTTTCTTTAAGTGTGGATCACTTCAATTGCGTTTTGGATCAATATCCTCTTATGCGGAAAACGATGGAAACAGTCGCAGCAGAGCGTCTTAATAAAATTGGTAAAAACCCAAATATAATGACACAAAAAGATGAGCAAAATAACAACCCGGAATCCAACACTATAACTGCGGTTGTAAACGCCCTAGCTGCCGAAGCCGATGACTGTAAAGATGAGTATGTTATAAGTCAAAGAAATTTTCCGAATACATCGATAATAATTATAATAAATTCCAGTGACAACGATCTCAAGGAAAATTTGTTACATGGATCCCAATCAAGTATAATTGAACCTGTACAAACTATTAGAAAAGGACTTCCAAGGCCTAGAAGTGGTGAATTTCGTGCTTTATTTGAGGGCAATACCCCATGACACTAAGAACTATATGAATTTGCTACCCCTTCGCTAGACAAATATCATCAAAAATAGTCAGATAGTTATTCGTATACTTTCTCAATTGTATTTTACTTAACTTAAAATTATTACAGCTCCGCTAACTGTGATGACTATATATAAGAAACGAAATTCAATTTATTTCATAACTCAAGCAATACTAAAACGATGACGACTCGTAAAACCCAATCTCCTTCATTAAAGATATTTAAGCCTCATGTACAGCATGTTGTCTTTCTTTTATATTTATTTTATTTTTGTTTAAGTTAATTAGATGATTTCGCAAGTTATATTTGTTAAAAAAAAATTATGGTATTTTACTATAGAAACAATAAATACATGAAGGACAATACCTTTTTCCATTGAAATGAAAAACAAAAACTGAAAATGTTAAACGAGAAGATATAAATTGAGACTCTATATTTGTTCGTTTTGTAGGTACCTCATATCTTGGTATATGTATATCGTAAAATGGTGAGGTATAACCTCACTTCATAGCGAAATGCAACAATCGCATTTCATGAAAAAAAAGGTTATTACGCTACATCGAAACTACGAAATGTGACATTTTGTGTAATGTGTCTTTATTCGTCATACTTTTCTTTTTTCTCCGCAAAAAAGCAAGATGCAAATATATGTACTCGTATTGTACTTTGATTTTTTAATCGAATTGCAATTACTGTGAAGACAATTTAGATTGAGCCAAAATACACGCTCGTGTAATAATGGACACTTCAGAAAGTACTGATAATAAACAACTTACATTTTTAACAAAAAATTAAAACAAGTTTTTTGTGTGTGTTTGGGGGAAGGGGGTAGAAACCGAAAACTGGGTGAGGCAAAATGACAGGACATGTTGATGATTTTGTGTCGATATTTCTAAAACTATCGTATGAAATTTAGGAGTGAGGGCCGGATAATTGAGAGGAGATTCAAAGAAATTTAATAAATGACAACTTAGGAATGTAAAGACACCGTGAAAAATGTGAGAAGAGTTTTAAAAGAAAAAATTATCAGAGTGGGAACATTGGAAACACCAGACATATTGAACGTATTAAGGAACAAATCAAGAGGTTCTTATCCCTTCTTAATTGGCCAGAAAAATCACCTAACTTGAACATAACTGGTACATGTGAGAAGAGCTTTGGCAAACAATTTATGCAGGTGGAAATCAGTACAACATTATTGCAGAATTAGAAGAATAAAATGGGATAAAATGAAATAAAAATATAATACAAAAATGATTGTCTAAAAGTATATTTCATAGAAAATAGAAAATAAAGGAAACTTATTTAAATTTTATATTTAAAATATACTTTCGTCATCCCAAACAGTTTTCGGTTTTCTCCGAATCAAGGAAATAAAGGGTTTACCAGAAATTATTCTATGGTAGGGGGTCTTACTTACGCACATTTGGTTTCTTAATAATTTAGGGGTTCTCGTATCACTTTGCCCCGAAGTGTATTTACTTAAAGGTAGATATAGGGGAATATACAAGTTAAAACAAGATATGATGAAGTATGATATATCATCACTTCGCACATTCTTTTAATAAGTGGATGTATTGTAACATCATTAGACATTATCAGAATGATGAACAGCAACAACCTTGTATTAAAAGCTTTTTAAATTCTATATTGATTTAGTTATATGGACCTTTTGAAGTGTAAATCCGCTTATATACCATACAAATTCCCGCCGTTAAGGAGAATTTGCCTGGCGGATTCCTACAGCAGAGACTATTGCTTTTTAACTTAAACCACCTGCCGTGTGGACTTATGTTTACGGGATGCCCATACATCCACGGGGGCAAGGATATGCCTTTCTATCGCTCTACCGCCTTCCTGAGATACCAAAGCTGAACTTGTGTTGGAGGCTAGTTGACTTGGAAAAGCTGCCACCACGAGATGTACCCTAAATAACAGTAAAATGGAAAACGATGCAAACCAAGTAAGTGTTTGTCTACAGTTTCTTACCTATGAACGTCATTCCCATGAACACAGTGGCTACGCACAAAAACTTCATTGGAATGAAAGTAATGTTGACAAATGGGGAACGATGAAATCTAAAACATAAGATATTGTTAAAGTATGTATTAGTTTGGCACGAATAAACATTTTTATAGTTAAAAAAAAAACGTTTTATTAGCAGATTAATCACCAAATCTACGACCCAACAACAACAAGAATCGTTTTCCTACTGTAGATTTAATTCGCTTTTTCCTTCAATCTCTCTCGCACTATACTTTTCGATTTCGGCACACTGTTAACCCCCCACGACCAGCAAAAAGTTAAGAAAGCCTATGAAGGGAGACGCTTTGATAACAGAATACTCATGCATCCATAGAAAATTATAAATATTTTTGAATCATCCGTACGGTGTAAGCCTTCCAATGGTCGAGAAAAAATTAAAAAATGTGTCGGAAACGAAACGCTTTGACAAAAAAACATGCGTTCTTGCACCGAGAATTATATTTTGAAGTAGACTTTCCGTGGATTTTGGGTGCAATCCCGTCTTGCGCAACACGATTTTCATTCCCATGACCAGAAGACATACTGGGAAAAATGAATTGAGCCTCAGAAATAAATATATAAATCTCTTTGAAGATACATTACTTTATTATTTCAGCAAAAATAAAGGGTATTTTTGTAAGAGCTGTGAGATTTTAAATTGAAATAAAACACTTACATGTTAAGTAAACAAGTCAATGTTTTTTGTGTTTGATAAATACTTTTATGCCGTTAGTGGTCGAAAATGATTTCGAGCATTCATCCTGCATCCTGGAGCTCTAATTTTCGAGCAATTGAGGCCGTATTTCACGAATGATGCGGTCAATGTTGGCTTCCAAGGCTAAAAACATAAGTTAAATTTCGAGACAAGTTACTTTGCGAGTCCCTTTAGAAATGAGTATTGCTTTGAAAATCTTGTCGTCTATATTATAATATCTAAATTAGTTTTGTCTACGTCTGCATCAATCACTCTCAAATGTTCATTAAGAGTTCCATGTAGTCTCCCAATGTCAGAATTACCTGTGTTACTACATGTCGTTGTTTGGTGAAATAGTCTACCAAAATTTTTTAACAATTGTTTGACGGCTTTGTGGATGATGCATGTTTCGCCATTGGTAACAAGTTTTTTTCATTTTACCTAAATAAATGAATCACTTTTTCATGGTCTTGAGAATAGATACCCAATTTCTATCCCCATGTTTATGTAATAAATATATTTATATAGCACGTTTCGAGATATTTTCGATCATTGCAAGGTAAATAACATTTCTACAAGAATGCCAAATACACATCGGTATGATGTGTGATGTCGTTAAATCTTGTTAATGATTCTGTAAGTACAAATGGAAGATTCTATTTAGTTTTTAAGTATATTTACACACAAATGTATTTCATATAACAATACCGTATAAATACACACCTATGTTTTCCATCAACAGCTTCGCTGTATACTTTATACACAAACTATAATTCATTGCACTCACAAATTATGCAACTCACATTTTGCTACATACTCGTAGACAATATTTGTTTCACTGTCATTTTTTGCTTTGTATGAACAATAATTATATAGGTCATGTTATTTATTTTGTTCTTCCTCATTGTTATAATTTAAGCTTAGTTAGCAATAATTTTGTATAAATATAGTTAAGAGTTCAATAAAGAATCACTCGCTATTGATCAACACTTTGAGCTTGTCCTTTTCGCTACATTAAGACTTCCCCCCACCAGTGGTAAGGGGTCTTAATCATAATCTCCACTGTAGTCCAAGTTTATGCGCTTGGATCTACAAAACAAACGGTCAAGGTTTATGTGCCCTGTCCAAATACTTAATTAAAACAGTCAATGCAAACGAGCATTGTCTTCAACATTTGGTGACCCCGACGTGATTCACACATTGTTTCACATATAGCGATTGGACTTTTGCTCTGAGAAGTGATTCACACAGTTGACTCACATATTCATCGGATCAAAAGCGAGTACAAGAAAGCGTTACCAGGGCTAGAACACTGGGCTTTAACATTTGCACCATCATAAATCACAACCAAAAGAGCCTTAGCCCAAGATGGAGGAACTAGCAACAAATCAACTGAAGGCAGGCGAGGAAATTCAGAGGCTCATAGTAAACTTTAAAAAGGATGGAGCAGAGTGAAAGTCAACTGTCAAATACTTTCAAGATTGGTTGTCACTGTTAGAGACTGCATGGTCGCAGTTCGAAGAAACGGACAACCGAATTCGAGGGCTGTCCAGCATCGATCATAACCACGAATACTTCTTAAAGGATTATTATACCGAGATCCGGAAATTAGTCATACAATACTCCGAATTATTCAACAAGAATATTGGCTCACTAAAAGGCAATTCATACACTCATGCTGCAAGCCAAGATCTTGCAGTATCTAAGAATGGTGAAGGAGGTGGTGCATCTGATATTAGTAATGTCAGCGGTATCATAAGAAAGCAGATTCAGGCAATCAATTCACTACATCGCTTATTGGGATTGGTTTCTAAGGACGATGAGCTACGGCCCAGAGAATATTATGAAGCAAAGCGGGAAATGATAAACAGGGTATGGCAACAAATCGAATCGCTTAATTATTTAATTTGGGAGTTAAGTGATGATCCAACGAAACATGGGTATGACCTAAGTACATATGTTCAAGTCGAAGCACTAGTAGAAAGCAACATACTCAACTTAGCAATGAAAATGGATTGCCAGACTTCGAACAGTCATTTCACGTCAATGAATAGCAACAACATACCGATTGACAATTCATTGAACCTACCAAAATTAACAATTCCGAAATTCGATGGAGACTATTTAAAATGGCGTAAATTTTTTGATATTTTTCAACAAATGATACACAACAAGCCAATTCCCAATATACAAAAAATGTGGTACTTAAAAACAAATGTCTCTGGAGAAGCAGAAAAACTGATTGGACATTTGGCGCTGACGGAAGAAAACTGCCTGACAGCCTGGCAATCGCTTCAAGAGAGATATAACAACGTGCGAGTGCTAACAAGAGCATTAATCCACAAAATTATATGTCAACCAAATCATACGTCTGAAAATGTGTCAGCTTCTGCCATAAGGGAGCTCCATGACACCACACAAGAAGGACTTCAAGCCTTAAAGAATTTAGGAGTGGATACTTCTATTTGGGATTCTCTATTGCTACATCTCCTAATCAACAAGCTCGAGAGGACCACACACGTCCTATATGAACAAGCACTCAGAGACCCAAGGGAAAATCAACCATTAAAAGAGTTTCTAAGTTTTTTGGAATTGCGTTTCCAATCACTGGAAGCAATTGGACAAAGGGTATCAAGGTCACAGTCAAAACAAAACTCAAAATCATGTTCGTCAGTTGTAACGACAACACAAATTGAAAAGAAAACTGGAAACTTATGCCGAGCATGCAATACTGAAGCTCATCCGCTATACGGTTGTATACAGTTTTTAGACTGGCCCACCAGCAATCGCCTACAATTTGTTCAAAAGCGAAGGCTATGCATTAACTGCCTACGATTCGGACATAAGGCCAAGGCATGTGCCTCGCGGACCTGTACCAAATGCAATAAGAGGCATAACACACTATTACACAGCAACGATCGGGCCAAAATTGCAGAAACGGAGAGCTCAACGTCAGCAATATTGGAATCAGCAAAAGACAAAAAAGAATTGACTACATTGGCTACATTAAATGACAAGAGTTACGTTCTTCTCAGCACAACACAAATAAGATTAACCGATAGGAACGGTAAAAGCATTGAATGTAGAGCCATTTTGGATTCTGGATCCCAAGTCAACTTAATTACGGAGAGCCTCATCAAGAAAATGGGCATATCGCCAAAAAATACGTCAATGAGTATTCAGGGTATCGGCGATGGTAAAAGGGAAGTCCATCATCGTATGAGCCTTCAATTATGTTCAAGACTAAATGGGTTTTCCACACAGTTGGAAGCTTTTACCTCAAAAACATAATATCACCACAACCAACGCAGCATTTGGATATTTCCTCATGGGCAATCCCGAACAATATTACACTGGCTGACCCAAATTTCAACAGACCAGGCAAAATTGACGTTCTTCTTGGCGCAGAATTTTTTCATCAATTGTTATCAATTGGACAAATAAAATTAGGTGAGGGCTTGCCAACACTCCAAAACACTGTATTTGGATGGATCCTAGCAGGAAAGGTTGAGACGAACACAATTGCTTTAGCAACATGCGGGATTTGTAGCGAATCTGAGGACCAAACAAATCAGATAATCGAGAAATTTTGGAAACTCGAAGAAGTAGAGGTAGCTAAACCAAAGACTACCCTGGCAGAAAAACGGTGCAACGAAAATTTTACTCAAACCACAAGAAGAGACGATAAGGGTCGTTTTATAGTTAGACTACCCTTCGCACAAAACACTACAGCCTTAGGATCATCCCAAGATATTGCTGTAAACAGATTTTTGACTTTGGAAAGACGACTTTTGAAGAACGACATTGTGAGGAATCAATATATTGAGTTCATGGATGAATATGAGACATTAGGACACATGACGGAAGTCAACATCGACGACATATTATCTCCCAATTATGTTATTCCACATAACTGCGTCTTAAGACCTGATAGCAGTTCCACCAAGCTTCGGGTAGTGTTTGACGCCTCAGCAAAAACATCATCTGGTGTGAGCTTGAACGACATTATGCACACTGGACCTATTATTCAAAATGAGCTTTTTGCCATTCTTCTCCGATTCCGGATGCCCGGATTTGTGTTTACAACGGATATACAGAAAATTTATAGGCAGATTCTGGTTCATCCAGATGACAGAGGATATCAGCTTATTGCTTGGAGAAGGAATCCCAACGAGAAACTGAAGTACTACCAACTGAACACTGTTACATATGGCACAAGATCTGCTCCATATTTGGCAGTAAGATGTTTACATGAGCTAGCCAAGGCTAACAAGGCAAAGTATCCACTTGGAGCCCAGGTATTACAAGACGACTTCTACGTTGATGATGGATTGACCGGATCAAATAGCCTCACTACTGCCAAGGAAATTCAGACAGAACTCGTCAAGATACTCGATCAAGCTGACTTTAAACTTAGAAAATGGTGCGCTAATCACACACAGCTATTGGAAAACATTGCACCAGAACATCAGGAAGTAATTCTTGACTTTAACACCAAGGCGGAAGAAACAATCAAAACACTAGGCCTAGCATGGTTGCCAAAGAATGATCATTTAATTTTTAAGACAAGCATTGGGGTGAAATCACGCATAACAAAACGGATGTAGCTAGAATCTTCGATCCACTAGGAATATTAGGACCAGTTATAGTAACTGCGAAAATCTTCATACAACAATTATGGCAATTGAAAATCACATGGGATGAAGCATTGCCAGCAGAGTTTAACACCAAATGGCTATCGTTCCAAGATGGTCTAAAAGAACTGAATAACATGCCCTTCCCACGACACGTTTTTAATTCAGAAGTCCCTAAGTTAATTCAGATTCATGCCTTCGCTGATGCTTCCGAGAAGGCTTATGGCGCAGTGATATACATTCGATCAGTTCTCAGTGACGGAAGAATAATTATGAGATTACTGTGTTCAAAATCACGAGTAGCACCACTTAAAAAACCAACACTTCCACGACTGGAACTTTGTGCTGCGCTATTAAGTACTATTCTAGCAACCAGAACTAAAAGGGACCTTAAAATTGAAGACACAACAATATACTTTTGGACCGATTCTGAATTTGTTTTAAATTGGATTAACTCCAATTCATCGACATTTCACACCTTCGTCAACAGGGTAGCTACAATTCAGAATCTTTCAGTTGCCGAGCAATGGAGACACGTCAGATCAAAAGACAATCCTGCTGATGTACTATCACGTGGGTTATCTCCGAGTCTGCTCAAGTCTTGCGGAATGTGGTTATAGGGACCTCTGTTTATTCATGGGACGGGGGACACATGGTCAAGGCCTTTTTGTAAAACTTTAGCAATAAACACTGATGAAGAACGAAGGAAGAAAATTTCGGCTACAGTAACAAGTGTCGAAACAGAAAATCTTCTCCGGCAAGTCAACCACGGAAACTCATTCAAGACACTTATACGCATTATAGCCTATGTTCAAAGGTTTATAAGTCGTTGCAAACAGAATCGACTTTCAACTCCAACACAATTAACACTAACACCCATGGAAATAGATGATGCACTAATGAAGGTTTTATCAACATTACAGCAAACACACTTTAATAGTGAAATCAAGGAATTGAAGAAATACAAAGAATTACACAAATCAAGTTCTCTCAGTGGTCTCTCCCCATTTCTGGACGAAAATGGAATTATTCGGGTTGGTGGACGAATCAACTCTTCATCTCTGTCATACGATGCAAAACATCAAATGCTCCTACCATATGATGACCCAATAACGAAACTGATCATGAAAGATATTCATGAGAAAAATTATCACTGTGGATCTCAAACATTGCTAGCCCACACTCGACAAAGATTCTGGCCAATAAAGGGAAAAATCCTTTCGCGATCAATCGTGCAACATTGTATAAGGTGCAATAAGGCCAGTCCACACTTTCTAAAGCAAATGATGGGAAATTTACCTCCTACACGAGTCCAACCAGCAAGCCCCTTTCTGAATTCGGGCGTGGATTATTGCGGCCCATTCTGGGTACACTATAAAATACGAGGAAAAAAAACACAAAAGGCGTATGTTGCGATATTCTGCTGCTTCACAACAAAAGCTGTGCATATAGAGATTGTTAGTGACCTAACAACAGAGTCGTTTATTGGTGCTCTTAATCGCTTCACAGGCCGCCGAGGACATTGCGAAAATGTTTACTGCGACAACGCCACAAACTTTATTGGCGCTCGTAATCAACTTGCGGAATTATCATCAACCATCTATTCCTCAACTGCAAGTGACAAAAATTATGAAGGCCTGCAGCGACAAGGGAATTAAATTCAACTTTATTCCTCCTAGAGCCCCACATTTTGGTTGGTTATTGGAAGCTGCTGTTAAGTCTGCCAAACATTTATTAGTGAGAAGTGTTTCTACAGCATCATTAACCTATGAAGAACAGTTATGATCGGCATTGAAGCAGTTTTGAATTCACGACCAATAACTTCAATGTCGGAAGACCCAAATGATCTGACTGCCTTAACACCGGGACACTTTTTAATCGGCCAACCTTTAACAGCGATACCTGATGTAAACACAACTACACTTAACGCAAACACGTTAACACGCTGGAAACTGGTTTCGCATCTAAAGAACGAATTTTGGAATAGATGGTCTAGAGACTATTTGAATGAGCTACAATACAGACACAAATGGAGAGAGCAATCTCCTAATATTAAACCTGGAGGCCTGGTAATCATCAAGGAGGATAATGATCCAATTCTTCAATGGCCCCATGGGAGATTAATTCAAGTCTACAAGGGTGACGACGGAGCAGTTCGAGTCGCAGACGTTAAGACCTCAACCGGTATTTGGAAACGCGCAATACATCGATTAGCACCTTTACACATAAAGGAACATCATGAAGAGATCGAAACAATTGAAACCCAGCCCGAGTTCAATGAAACCAGTCAAAACCATCATGAACCTGTAGAAGTACCAAGAAAGAAAATAAGACACTTAAGCCACACCAACTTGATCATAATGCTTATAGCAGTATTGATGTTCCCCATAATTGTTCAAATAACCAAATCCTGTTCAAATAACAAGGTTTAAATCTGAACCAGGAATTCACTTTGAAGGCATGGGCACAACAAGATTTGTCACGGCTGTATGGAAAATTATTGCATACTACGAACTAGCACCATTCAAGAAGGAAATTGCAGCATTATCAACCGGAACGCTTGCCTTACACAATTTGTGCGAACAATTTTCAAAGAGGACTACCTGCCGTTATTTAGTTGATCATTTCAATGAGACTATAACCAACTTGCAGTTTGACAACAGTTTGCTTTCCGAAAGGAGCGTTAAAAGGGGTGCTCTAAATATTATTGGAAACGTCGCCCACTCTCTCTTTGGTGTCTTGGATTCCAAATATGCTGAAAAGATGTCTAGCATAATTGATAAGGTTAAGGAAAATGAGGATTACTTATTAGAACTACAAAAACCCAGACATCCATGATTGATTCTACTGTGAACATCGTCAAACGAAGTCAATTAGACACAACTTCTAAATTTACACAACTTGAAAAACAGATCAATATGGTTATGAATGGTATACAAAAGACAGAAGCAGAAGTAGATCTAATTCAAATTTCAACTCCATATCTATTCGGCTGACAATGCTAGTGTCCAACTTACAGAGAACGCAAGCAGCAATACCCGACGTGCTTACTGACACACATCATGGAAGAGTAAACCCACTACTTCTTTCACCCCAGCAGCTAAAAGTAGAAATTTCGAAAATTAAAGGCCACTTGTCAGCTACTCAGCAACTCCCCGGAGATGAAGCAGACTTACTTCAGCTTTACAAGTTAATGGCGATTAAGGGCAGCATCACAAATGATCATGTAGTATTTATCATCAACTTACCATTAATCGATCACGAAAAATACGATCTCTTCCATATGATACCCATAGCAGTTGTTATAAACAAGACCATGCTGGCAATCAGCCCGTGTACGAGTCTCATTTCAATAAGCAGTCACAGAGATCAGTACGTTCCAGTAAGCAAAGACAATTTAAAAGAATGCCGGATAACAAAGGAGGGAACTTATTTGTGTTCCAACTCACAAGTGAAATTCAACAAAGGATCTGAGTTATGTTCTTGCAGCTTGCCTGTTCAACAACCTCACGAAACTAAAATGCAAGCTAATGGAAGTCCAAAACAATTTCGTCTTAACACAACTATTTCACAAGAACCAATGGATATTCGCTACTAGATTACCAATTCAAGTGTCCGTGGTATGTGGAATAAGTTTCTTTCAATTACAACTGAATTAATCAGGATTTCTTAATCTCGAACCAGGTTGCACCATCAAACACAACTCCGTTACTATTCAGGCTTACTACGAATATACATCTGCATTAAGACCATCATATACAAGTTTTGGCATCAGGACTGAATTTCCAAGTCCACCAAAGAAGGAATCATCTTTGAATAATTCCAACCCAACTCAATATAGATTCGAAGGTGAAGAGCTTACGGCCTTGAAAACTTTACTTAGGAGCCAAGATTTTGTAAAGCTACCAAACAGAATCAAGGCCAGTGAATATCATCATACAACAATCGGTTACTCCGCACTTTTGTTATCCATCAGTGTAGCCTTTGGTTTTATATGGACATCGAAAAAGGGCAAGGAAATATTAGCAAGGAAACCAACAGTATCACAACGCCACATCAAGATTCTCCTACCGATCCTCCGACGCCACAGACAAGAAGCACCCTTAATGCAAACAAGTTTGTTGTACACATTTAAATGTTGAACAATTGTTCAACGCGCGGGAGAATGTTTAGTTTTTAAGTATATTTACACACAAATGTATTTCATATAACAATACCGTATAAATACACACCTATGTTTTCCATCAACAGCTTCGCTGTATACTTTATACACAAACTATAATTCATTGCACTCACAAATTATGCAACTCACATTTTGCTACAGAGACAATATTTGTTTCACTGTCATTTTTTGCTTTGTATGAACAATAATTATATATGTCATGTTATTTATTTTGTTCTTCATCATTGTTATAATTTAAACTTAGTTAGCAATAATTTTGTATAAATATAGTTAAGAGTTCAATATAGAATCACTCGCTATTGATCAACACTTTGAGCTTGTCCTTTGCGCTACATTAAGACTTCCCCCCACCAGTGGTAAGGGGTCTTAATCATAATCTCCACTGTAGTCCAAGTTTATGCGCTTGGATCTACAAAACAAACGGTCAAGGTTTATGTGCCCTGTCCAAATACTTAATTAAAACAGTCAATGCAAACGAGCATTGTCTTCAACAGATTCGAAGGGTGTCTATTGTATTTACCTAAGTTACAAATGTCACAATTATTAATAAATTGATGTATTATTTTAAATATGTTTAGTTCGTAGAAAACTTCAGATATGCTCCTGTGGTTATTATCTAGGTGTTAATTTTTTTAAGTATTAATTATTAAGATGTTAACATTTCGTTTTTATCAGTTATATCAATTAATTTAGTACAGGATCTAAGCATTTTTAAGTTATTGTTATTATGAAAATATTTTACATAGATGTTATGAAATTCAAGACACAATTGTACGTCTTGGCAATAAAAATACACCAAACTTTTGTCAATAATAGATCGTTTCATTATCCTTTTGTGACCGTAGCTCAAGTGGTAGTGTATAGTGTAGGCTTCCCAATCGGACGGTTCGGGGATCATTATGAATAGTTGCCTAAAATACAACAACCAATCAATTTAAACGAATAATTTGGTTTCCGCATTTAATGTTGGATGACATCAATGGAGCAAAATAACCTATGAACCCGAACATCTGTCTATCGAAATTTCCAAAACAAAACTTAAAAGGTGCTCCGGCATCTTAAAAAAAAAAACTAAATCGCTATTTTCTGTGACATATATAAAGTTTTTATTTATAGTGAAACTCTTTTGCTTGACACCAATTTCTAAATTTATTTATTTCCTATAAATATTAATAGCGTTTTCTGTGATATGTGTGTAGTACTACGCTATGAACTGTTGCATATCGGTGGACATGATCTCATTGTCATTACCGTTCATACGTTCATTGTTATATAACTCATAACCACTCAAATCGTTTTCTTTCTCTTTTATTGTACTAGGTATATGCGGAGTCTTTGCAAACAAAAGTCAACTTAGACCAACGTCTACATAATTATCTTTACCCTTATGTAATTTAGTTCTTCGTACGCGTTTAAAAATGAGATAACATACGAGTATATGTGCTTTTGATGTAAAAAATAATCTTTCTTTATAATTGATTATTGAGTAAAATGGCACTAATATATTATTTCCAACTACAACATTATGGAAAGAATGCTTTAAAATTTTCTACAAAATAGTTTTGCAAACTAAAATCATTAAATAAAGGAAACTTGCACTTTACATTGCAATTTATATGTTTGTCAAATGCTTTAAGTGTTTTGGATTTTACTGGTGTTTTCCACTAAGGTTGTCAAAGATTTTCATTGATAATGATGAGCTCAGCGCCAATGTCTATAATAGATTTAAGTGTTTCTACTTTCGTATTAATTGTTACATAGGGTAATTATTTAAACGGTTCTATCCTAATGTGATTGCTATTCTTCATACCTCGTCATTGTGGAATTTGGTTGCTTTGTATATACTTAATAATTTTATCTGCTGTCATAATTACGGTTATTAGTGTTACTATAATTCGAATTATATTGCTGCTTCTTAAGATATTGAAACTCTGTACGTTTTTGTGTATTATAGTTATCTAAAGTCATTGTTTCGTATATGGTGGTAGTAGTGCGAAACTATGAGGTGAATTTGTGTATTTTGAATAAACTTTAGTTAAGGGGTTACATACGTTTCTCCGCTCAAAAAAATCGATTTTTTTTGCATGAAAAATTTCTATATTCTTTTGCAATTCAAATGGCGCAAGAATTTTTCAAAAATTCCAATAATTAAGAAAGTTATGACCGTTAGACGTCGGACCGGACGGAGCGCTCATTATGGACATGAGCAGCTGCGTGCCTGATCTGCCTTCCTACGCAAATATTTATACCTGCTCAGCAATAGATTTAAACCTTATATAAGAATATTAGAATTCAGAATATACCAGAAGGCGCTACTCGAGCAAATTTTCAGTTTTGCTTTCGAAGCCACGCAGGCAAGACACACTGCAGATTTTGCATTTCGTTTGCGTTTTTCTCGAAACAGTGTTTTCCGAGTCGGTACCAGAAATATCTCTTGAACCACTCGACCGATTTGCATGCCATTTCGCACGGATATTCTTAATACCATTATCTAGTCCTACGCAGGATTTTTTTGATATTGTGATAACCACTTAAAGGTGAGCAGCGACATCTAGCAGAAAATGTCGAAGACCAGAAGATTTCGATATTGGAATAACAAAGTGTCGACTGGAGAGTAGAATCGAATTTTCTAGCAGATTGGAAATTGTATGGGACGCTGGATGGCGAGGATTGTTCTCGAAGTATGCCATTCGAGTATAAATACCAGCACCCCAAAGGTATGCAAGTTAGTTCTAAAGTGTAATTTGAAGTGTTAATTAAGAGAAGTGATTAAGTGGTTTAAGTAAAAGATAAGAAAAGTATAAGTGGTTGAGAAATTGAATTGTACTGAGAGAAAGAATTAAATAGTGAATTGTAACTGTACTGAATAAAGGGACTTGTATTGAAAAGAATAAGTTCTATTATTTGTACCCACACAACATTTTACATTGGTGTCAGAAGTGGGATAGGACTTATTGTGTGTAAAAATAATTATTGAAAAAGCTAGGATGGGTCGAAAACTATTACAATTGACCCTCGTCCTACTCAAATCCGAGTTGAACAAGAGAAGCCTCAGCGCCAGTGGAGGAAAAAGTGACCTGGTGCTCCGACTCAGGAGGCTTTGAACAACGAGGGACATGATCCTGATGCATATTCCTTTGAGGTTGACGAGGATGAACAGACAAGTACCGGCAATGACATGGCTGCGATGATGCAACTCCTCTTACTAAAAATGGAAGAACAGACGAACATTCTCCAGAACAGTCTGGAACAAAAAATGGACGAACAGAAGAATAGTCTCGAACAAAAAATGGACGAACAAAAGAAAAATCTAGACGAGCAGAAGAGCAGCATTGAACAAAAATTCAACGAACAAACCAACAATCTGCACGATCTTCAACAGAAAATGGATGAATAAAAGAATAATCTGGAAGAACAAAAGAACATTCTCCAGCAAAAATTCGAAGAAATCGATGACAAATTTGAAAGAATAGAGAAGAACGTTGATGACAAATTTGATAGAATACAGAAGAACGTTGATGACAAATTTGATACAATAGAGAAGAATGTTGGCGAAAAATTCGAAGAAATGGACAGCAAAGTTGAGCAACTGGCAAAAGAGCTCGACACAGTGCGAAAACAGAAACTGCGAGAATGTTCTTTAAGCGGTCCAAGGAGAAAAGAGTTGAAACCTCCCTCATTCGATGGCCAGACCTCATGGTCTACTTATAAGAAGCAGTTTGAAATGGCTGCCTGTGCAAACGACTGGGACAATGAGGAAAAGTGCTTTGCCCTAACAATGGCCTTGCACGGTCCTGCAGCAGAATTGTTGCAAACAGTAGACATCGAAAAGCATAAAGATTATGTGACTTTAGTACAGGCTATCGAGAAACGGTTTGGGGATAGCCACATGCAGGAGGTCTACAAGGTCCAATTGCAAAGCCGAACGCAGCAACGAGGAGAAACACTGCAGCAGCTCCAAGCAGACGTGAGTAGACTGGCACATCTGTCATACCCCACCGCAGGACAGGAAATTATCGACGAAATGGCAAAAGATGCATTTATCAGGGGAATTGCAGATTCGAAGCTACAGTCAGCAGTAAGGATGGCCGGGAAAAGAACCCTTGCTGAAGCACTTGCCTTCGCTCTGGCGATGGAAGCAGCCAATCAGGCTTAAAGGGGAACACATTTCGTCAGGGAAGTAGCATCTGTCGAATGTTCCTGCACAAGAATCAGTGCCGAGGAACGAGATACTCGACGGGATAGACGAATAATGCGCTGCTGGAATTGCAATAAAATAGGACACCTTCAAAGGCAGTGTAAAGAACTGGTGCGACGAAAAGCCTGCCCTCACTGTGGTGACAAGCAAATAGAGGAAGAAACCCGCAGAAACAGCTATCAAGAAGCCGGTCAACCTTCCCGAAGCCATCAGTCGGGAAATGCTTAAGCACCAACTTCGCGGGGCAGAAGTTGGTAGCAGGAGTCGACGGCCCCAGGACCATCATCCAAGTCTCGCTGGCAAAACGACGCAGCGAAAGCCTTCTAGTAGAAGTAGTCAGTGGAAAAGAAAAATGGATGGCAACAATAGACACCGGTGCCACGGCCTCAATCATCAGGAGGAATCTTGTGCAGAAGTCTTGGCTGCATAACACTAGCAGCTGCAGCTTGCGAACAGCTACAGGAGCAACGATTAAGGTATATGGTGAAGTCCGCATAAAAATCCAACTGGCCGGAATAACATTCACTCACGCGTTTCTGGTAGCTGACATATGTGACGAGTGCATCATTGGTACAGACTTCATGAGAGAACATGGACTTGTAGTCGACTTGGGGGCATAAACCCTGAAATACGGAAACATGGAGATACCAATGATATACGGAAACGCCAATACCACAGTCTCAAATGTCGTCATCTGCAGCAATCAGAGTCTAGAGCCTTCGTCAGAAGCAATTTTGTGGGCAAAAGTGGAAGGTGGTCCTGGTAGCCACCGATTCTATTTGATGGAGCCAGAAAAGAAAAGAGACTTCATGGTGGGAAAGACCTTAGTGGAGCCAAAGAACAACATGGTCCCTGTAAGGATTCTAAATCCAAAGACATTCAGTGTAAAGGTGAAAAAGGGGGAGATAGTGGGAAAATGCGTACCTGTTGAGGCTATATCGACCACAACGGAAAAAAAGTGTGCAAAACCGGTCACAACAGTTCAGAGCATAAAAATCAAGAACAAAATTCTCAGCCTCTGTAATCTGGACGAAGATCAGCGAATCCTGGCAGAAAAACTAATCGGTGAGTACGCTGATATATTTACTACACAAGACGGAGAATATGGACGTACGCATATTGTTCAACACCACATTGACACCGGAGACGCTCGACCAATCCGTCAACCTGCAAGGCGTCTTCCATTGGCAAAGCAAACAGAAGTTGCCGAAATGATGTCGAAGATGAAAGCTGAGGGAGTGATTGAAGAATCGCAAAGTCCGTGGGCATCTCCAGTGGTCCTCGTGAAGAAGAAAGATGGCAGCACGAGATTTTGTGTAGACTACCGACGTCTCAATGATGTCACTAAAAAGGACAGCTACCCACTTCCGAGAATCGATGACACTTTGGATATGCTTTCTGGAGCGAAATGGTTTTCAACACTTGACTTGAAGAGCGGTTACTGGCAGGTAGAGATAAATCGTACGGACCGTGAGAAAACTGCCTTCACTACAGGAAGCGGTCTTTGGCAGTTTGCAGTGATGCCGTTTGTACTGTGCAACGATCCGGCCACCTTCGAGCGACTAATGGAACGAACATTGCAAGGACTCACCTGGAAAACCTGCCTAGTATATTTGGACGACGTTATCGTCATAGGTAAGACGTACGAGGAGCACCGCGAAAATCTAAAAGAAGTGTTTGAGAGGCTACGAAGTGCTCATTTAAAGCTCAACCCGGAAAAGTGCGCCTTGTTTCATCCGGAAGTAAAATATCTGGGTGACATTATATCAGCGGAAGGAGTAAGAACGGATCCTGACAAAATCGAAGCCGTGAAAAGTTGGCCTTCTCCAAAAGATAAACACCAACTGAGAAGCTTCTTGGGACTCGCCACGTATTACAGAAGGTTCGTAAAGGATTTTGCTGGCATTGCAAAGAGCCTGCATCAACTTACAGAAAAAGGCCGACAGTTCAGGTGGTCTGGAGAATGCGAAAAAGCATTTCAAGAACTGAAGCGACAGCTGTGCAATGCCCCCATCTTGGGTTACCCGACGCCCGGAAAAATGTTCATCGTGGACGCAGACGCTAGCAATGTTGGGGTCGGAGCTGTGATTTCCCAGGTTCATGATGGTCAAGAGAAAGTGGTCGCATATTACAGTAAAGTACTCTCCAGACCTGAAAGGAACTACTGTGTAACCCGGCGCGAGCTTCTGGCGTTAATTCTGGCTACGAAGTATTTCCATAAGTACCTCTACGGACAAAAGTTCATTCTCCGGACAGACCACGCAGCTCTGAAATGGCTACTCCAATTTAAGAACCCTGAAGGCCAAGTTGCAAGATGGATCGAGCAGTTGCAGGGCTACGACTTTGAAGTGCAACACCGCAAGGGAACACTCCACTCAAATGCTGATGCTCTCTCTCGTCGACCGTGCGGGGTAAAATGCGAACACTGCAACCGTAAAGAAGCGAAAGAACAGGCAACTATCCAAATGATCAGGACTGAGCCAATAGAGGGTTGGAGTATAGACGAAATCCGTTCCTCCCAACAGGCAGACAATGACATCGAACCAATATTGGCCTGGAAAGAACACGAGGAAAGACCAAGCTGGCAGCAGATATCAGATCGGAGCCAAACTCTGAAGGCATACTGGGCACAGTGGGACTCGCTTTTTGTGCAAGATGGATTGCTGAAGAGAAAATGGGAAAGTGCAGATGGGACAACATCTCGTATGCAGCTAATTGTGCCACGGTCCAGAGTCAACCAAGTGCTCCATGAAATACATGACGGAATCTCAGGAGGCCATTTGGGAATAAACAAGACGTTGGAAAAGGTAAGGGAACGTTTCTATTGGCTAAGCGCTAAACAAGATGTCGAGAATTGGTGCAAAAAGTGCATAAGATGTGCAGCTACCAAGGGTCCAAAAGTAAAGCCACATGGACAAATGCAACAATACAATGTCGGAGCACCTTTCGAACGAATAGCCATCGACATCGCTTGGCCGTTTCCCGAAACCTTTAATGGAAACCGATATACTCTCGTAGTCATGGATTACTTCAGTAAGTGGCCGGAAGTGTTTGCCATCCCAAATCAAGAGGCTAAGACCGTAGCCGAACAGATAGTCAACAACTGGGTGAGCAGATTTGGGGTCCCAATGGAGCTGCACTCTGATCAAGGGCGAAACTTTGAATCAAAAGTCTTCCAGGAAATATGCCAATATTTGGGAATAAGAAAGACAAGGACAACGCCACTACATCCCAATCTGATGGAATGGTCGAGCGATTCAATCGGACCTTGAATAAGCATCTATCTAAGGTTGTCAGCAACTGCCAGCGGGATTGGGATCGACACATACCCCTCTTCTTAATGGCCTACCGAAACGCGGTCCATAGCTCAACAGGGCACACACCATCCGAGATCTTATTTGGTCAAACGATTCGGTTGCCAAGTGAAGCAAAATTCGGATCCCCACCGACGGAGCCCAAAGAGGTGAATGAGTACGTGAGTGACTTACGCAGCAGGATTCGTAAATTGCATGAAGACACCAGAGAAAAGATGAAGCTAGCAAGCAGCCGCATGAAAACTAGGTACGATATCAAGGCGAAATCTTCCGGTTTCAACGAAGGAGATCTGGTTTGGCTGTATAATCCTCAGCGTAAGAAAGGCAAATCACCAAAATTGCAACAGGACTGGGAAGGTCCATACAAGGTGATAACCCGCATTAATGACGTTGTCTACCGGATCCAGCGTCGGAATCGAGGAAAATTGAAAGTGGTCCATTTGGATAGAATGTGTCATTTCAACGGGATGCTGAATGACGAAGTTGTTCGGGACGAACAACTGTAGGGAGGGAGCAATGTGATAACCACTTAAAGGTGAGCAGCGACATCTAGCAGAAAATGTCGAAGACCAGAAGATTTCGATATTGGAATAACAAAGTGTCGACTGGAGAGTAGAATCGAATTTTCTAGCAGATTGGAAATTGTATGGGACGCTGGATGGCGAGGATTGTTCTCGAAGTATGTCATTCGAGTATAAATACCAGCATCCCAAAGGTATGCAAGTTAGTTCTAAAGTGTAATTTGAAGTGTTAATTAGGAGAAGTGATTAAGTGGTTTAAGTAAAAGATAAGAAAAGTATAAGTGGTTGAGAAATTGAATTGTACTGAGAGAAAGAATTAAATAGTGAATTGTAACTGTACTGAATAAAGGGATTTGTATTGAAAAGAATAAGTTCTATTATTTGTACCCACACAACATTTTACAATATCTTAATTTTTAGATTTGTTATACGTTCAAAAAGTTGCCATTTTGTTAAAAATAAAAATTTTTGAAAACGGCTATGATAGAGACTAGTTTTATCCATCTACTTTAACAGGTTTTTTTTTTTTTTTTTCAAATGATACCTACCAGAGATATTCCTGGTACCGCCCAGAACGTTTTTGAAGAGAGGTTTCCGGAGATGGGCGAAATGTATACTTTATAATTGTTTTTTTTCAATTGTCAATAAAGTTTTGTATTCGTCAAGGAATACTTTACACAATGTATATTTTACTTTTTTTCATATTAATTTAATATCGTAGCGAAAAAAAATCTTGAAAAACGCTCCGTTTTTGAGTGGAGAAACGTATTTAACCCCTTAAAATAATTGTTGGAGAATTTCTTACAATTGTGTGGTGTTCGGGAGAAATCTGGTACCTCTAAAAGTAATGGTTTTCAGTATAGCCATTTTTAGAGTTGTCTTGATCAATAATAATAAAGACATTATAAATAAAGGGATAATTTACTTAAATTCATGTATTTATTTAAGTATTAATTTAAGTAGTCCTAACAGGAAAATGACATTTTGTGAGCTATCAGACCTCTCTCAAACACCACAGTATTGTAATACCTTTAACAGGTTCTGGTAAATTTGCCTTAAAATAATTGAAAACCATTCTTTTATTGCATGTTATCTGGTCGTTTGTCAATTGTTCGGTTAGTAAGTAAGCGTTGTTTAGTGTTTGAATGAATTAATTATTTTGACCCCTTACCGCTGGTGGGGGAAGTCAAGTCAATAAACAGTCAGGTATATTCGAACGAACTGCCCTTTATTTGCGCACATACTCGCCTTAAATAGTAAAATTTAGCTTATTCTACAAATATACACATAAAGCACAATTTTGCTTATTCTACAGTCTACACATAAAGAAGGAATAGAGGTGCAAACAGGCGTATGCGTATGCAATTGTGCTATTATACTCGTATGTTTTTGGTGACTGACATCCTCTGGCCTCGTATGGCATAAATTGTTGTAGTTGATCACAGCATTTAGTGTTTTTAGTAAGTCGTTTTGTTGATTCTGAAACTGTGCTATAGTACCGTAGCAACTACATAATACAATTTCATCAAGAAGCATGTTTATTGGGGTCGATTTGCCATAAGCTTTTTTAAAACACTTAATCCTAGAATCACAGACCCTTCAAAGCTGCCTAATTTAATAGTTGTAAGGATTAATGTAAAAAAAAAAACACTTAGGTTCATTAAAACAATATTTATTTTAAATGAAAAACAATTTAAATTCTTTACCTCGGAGCAACCTTGATACTCTCTCTCATGTTTCCATAACTCGCTTTTTACGACACAAAAGAAATAAATTATGGGCGTTTTTTTTTCGCACCAATTCTTATTCTGACTGTCTTGGAACCTACCTCCAATTCACCCAGCTATATAACAGCCTCTATCAGCTTTCTCGATAATGCGCAGACCAACCTCATCAACGATCCTAAGTCTTTTTATCAATTCATTAATTATCGGAGAATAAGACAAGTTATTAATTTTTCTAAACAAAAGAAAAAAATACTAAATTGAAGAAGAAATTATTTCTGATCCTCGTTTTTAGTGAGTATTATAAATACAAAGGGAATGGTTTGATCCTAGAGGAAATCAACCTCAGATTGAACCTTTCGTGTATCGACTTGAATTGCAAATTTTCGAAACTGATTGTCCCAAAGCAGAAGATTTTTTCTGCTACTGGTAACGGAAGACTTATTACAGGAGATAGTAGATCAAACAAGCTTATATGCATCTCAAGTATTGAAACAATCCATCCGTGCGATTAAGCTACTGGGTTCGAACTTCAAAAGATGAAATTAAAAAAATGTTGGTTTAATTATTTGGATAGGAATAATTAAATTGCCCGAAATTAGCTTATTTCCGTGAGCTATGGAAAGCAGAAGAACATTTTTATTTATTTTTTATTTATTTTTTTTGTTTAAAATATACAAATATATATTTGCCATCGAAGCGAAGATCCTGTCGATCTTGGTTGCGAAAGTTGCGAAGGGATCTTACTCTTGTTAGATCGAATATTAACTCTTTTGCTAATGGCACTGACGTGAACCAGTTATGGTCATATTACGATTACTACCTCGAAGAGTTTCCGTATGTTGCTACACAAAAAAGGATGGATATGGTTCTCTATTCGAATGTCTGCCCTTTCCCATATACCATATGGTATCGCATCTAGCATATAAATATTTCGTCTTTGAATCACAAATGATTGCTGTTTTGTCGACTTTGGATGGTACGAGTATGTACATGCGAAATGAACAGTCCACGAAATCCCAGTAGCTGTTCATCCGCCGTCACAAATGAACCGGGCTTGTAACTGTCTCGAAATGCAACAATAAACATTTCCCACATTTCCTTTATCAACAGCTTTTCGTTCTGCCGGGTTGCTTTGTCATCGAATACTAGACAGTTCAATAGAAAATCGAATTTGGACATCACTGAATTAAATTTAGTTACACTTTTAGTTGAATCAAACAGCTTTGCGCTTGTGAGATGGTTATCTTTTTTCTTCCACCTAATAAAAGCAATCCTATCAAGGCATTTATTTCTTCAGTACAAGTATCACTATCGGTAGCTATTTCATCCGTGTATTTTGCTCTTTTAGTAGAGACTTCTATATTGGTGTGCAGTACAATGATATTCACACTATTGAATCAGAAGTAAACAATTTGTATTGGTCCATTTGAGGTATTGCATTTTTTGTTTAGGTTTGGGATGGGTTTGCTGATCACTTGTGACCATTCTTTGCTCTCTGATTATTAGGTTAGGATAGGTGAGAGTGGCTGTTGGAAATACCAACCCACTTAGGCCTATTGGCCCATTGTGATGCCACGTGGATCTATGATCTTCTTACTACTGGAACCAGTTTGAGCTTATAATAAAGCGTAAGAGACTGTTAAGGTCTATTTTTTCTAGATCGTTTAGGTCGTTGTAGAAGAAAGCTCCTAGATGAAGCTTCCTTCTCTGGGAGAGAGCTGGGCATGTGCAGAGTAGGTGGGGGATTGTCTCCTCCTCTTCCTCGTCCATATAGCTTCTACAGAAATCATTAGTAAAAGCGCCAAGCCTTCTTGCGTGCTTGCCTATGAGGCAGTGTCCAGTAATGACACCTATTATGGCGCTGAGATGTTTCCTATCTAAAAGGATCAGACACTTAGAGCGACTCAGATCCAGCCTTGGCCAGATTTGTTTGGTTACTAGACATGTTTGTCCAGCAGTCCACCTAAGGTCTGTTCTTTTATTGGCATCTAGTTTTAGTGTTAGTTTGCACGTAGCGATTGGTATACCTATACTACCTTTGTCCGGTAGGATAGGTAGAGTGGTTCCAATTTTGGCGAGTTCATCGGCTCTGCAGTTCCCTGGAATGTCTCTGTGGCCCGGCACCCACCAAAGGTGAATGTTGAACTGTTCTGCCATCTCCATGAGAGATGATCGGCATTCAAGGGCGGTTTTAGAATATAATGAGACCGAGTCCAGGGACTTGATGGCGGCCTGACTATCCCAAAATATGCGGATATCCTTTGCAGATTCACGTTTTTCTTCAGCCAGGACAGAGCTTCTTTAATCGCCAAAATTTCCGCCTGGAATACGCTACAGTGATTTGGAAGGCGGAAAGAGAGGCTTAGATTTAGCTTATCTGAGAAAACACCGCCACCAACTCCGCTATCGGTTTTAGATCCATCTGTGTAGATCGGTTTTAGATCTTGTCCTCCATGAAAGCATCCTCCTCCCAGAATGATCTAGAGGGGAAGCTTACATGGAAGTTTGTATCAAACCAAAGTTCAGGTATGGTGTAATCAATGTTCTCTGTGAGGATTCCTAATGTATTAAGAATATTGGCGTGGCCAAATGAATTATTTGTCCACTGTTTAGTCGCTTTAAGGCGAATAGCTGCAGTCGCAGCTACTTGCTTGCTAAAAATGTCGAGGGGTGTCAAGTGAAGCAGAATATCTAATGCCGCAGAGGGGGTAGACCGCAAGGCTCCGCTTATGCATAGACATGCTGTTCTTTGGACTCTGCTTAGTTTAATGCGGTTGACTGCATTTTCCAAGGCCGTCCACCAGACAACCATCCCATAAGTAAGTATCGGTCTTATGACCGAGATGTATATCCAGTGGGTTATGCGAGGTTGAAGGCCCCATTTGTTCCCAATGGCTTTCTTGCAAGAGAATAAAGCTATAGTAGCTTTATTGACTCTTTCTTGAATGTTAGGTTTCTAGTCTAGTTTCCTGTCAAAAATGAGACTCAGATATTTTGCTGTATCGGAGAAAACTAAACTGGTACCGTTTATTGAAGGAGGGTCTATGATTGGAATTTTATATTTCCTAGAAAAGAGGACAAGGTCAGTTTTATGGGGGTTTATTCCCAATCCACAGCGATCTGCCCAGCGGGTTAATCTGTTGAGATTTACTTGGAGGAGTTCTTTAATGATATTTAGAAGTTTTCCTGAGACGGCTATGGCAACGTCATCCGCATAGGCAATCACTCTGCTACCACCCGCTTCCAGGTATATCAGTAGTTCGTTAACTACTAAGTCCCAGAGAAGAGGAGAGAGGACACCGCCTTGCGGCGTACCTCTACTGACATATCTTTTAACAGAAGTCTCATCCAGTTTGGAGTTGATTATCCTGCTTTTTAGCATTAGACTGATCAGCTCCCCAAGTGAGCCGTCTACCTGCAGAGTTGACAGCGCAGTCGTGATTGCGGATGTGTTGACGTTGTTAAAGGCGCCCTCTATGTCTAGGAAAGCAACCATTGTGTACTCCTTATATTGTAGGGATCGTTCGATGTGGCTAGTCAGAAAGTGCAAAGCCGTTTCCACCGACTTTCCTTTACAGCAGGCATGTTGAGCCGTAGACAGAAGTCTTGGATCAACTTTAGCTCGAATATGGATATCAATCAGTCGTTCTAAAGTTTTCAGAAGGAATGATGATAGACTTATAGGTCTGAGGTCCTTTGGGACTACATGAGAACATTTTCCAGCTTTGGGAATGAACACTACATTGACTTCTCTCCATAACAGTGGAATGTGGATAAGTTCTACACAGCTCCTCATAATATTTACCAACACTGGTAGAATAATATCTGAGGACCTCTGTAGCTCGGCAGGTATAATACCGTCCGGACCAGCAGACTTGTATGGTTTGAAGCCACGCAGCGCCCAGAGCAGTTTGTCTCTCGTAATCAGACCATGAATTTTGGTCACGGTTGCAGTAGGCCTGTTTGGGCTGCTACTGGCCGCGAGTTGGGAGCTACCTAGAACCTGGAACCTCACTTGAGGTTGTCCAAGAGCCATCGGTTTTTTTCAAACAGCTAGGCATCATAGGATTTGTGGAGAGGATTTTTCTAAGCCGCGATGCCTCAGAGGTTTCTGTAATTTTGTCACAGAATGACCTCCAGGATTGTCGCTTTGCCTTCCTCAGTTCTTTTTTGTATAATTTGAGGGATTCTTTATATGAGTCCCAGTCGGTCACTTTTCTTGTGCTTTTTGCTGCGTTGAAAAGTTTTCTGCAGGCGTTTCTGAGCAGTCCCAGTGCCTATGTCCACCAATGTGGCTTTTTCTTGCCTCTTGGTTGAATAAGAGGGCAGGAAGCGGCCATAGCCTTATTGAGAGCCAGAGTAAATTCCCCGACTTTCATGTCAAGCTCATTGGTGTCACGCGGGGGACTTGATAGTTCAGAGGATAACGTTTTTGACAGTACTCCTCTGTATTTTGACCAATCAGTTTTCCGGTAGTTCCGGAAAGCTGGTTGGCTGGGGGGTGCATCACTCAGACTGAATTGGATGTATCTATGGTCTGAAAAGGAGTGTTCAGACGATACCATCCAGTTTGTTAGTCTTTGGGTGATGCTGTCGGAGACAAGAGTAATATCTAACACTTCTTGTCGGTTTCTTGTTATAAAAGTGGGCTCATTGCCAATATTGCAAATTAAGAGGTTAGTAATACTTAAAATATAGTCTAAAAGTGACTCACCTCTATCATTGATGTCGGTACAGCCCCATACCGTATGATGTGCGTTAGCATCGCATCGGATTATGAGGCCAGTTTTTTGCCTTCCAGCTTCCAGTACTACCCTTTCTAGGTTATCACCAGAGAGAGGGCCCACTTGGTCATAGCCGAGGTAAGCCGATGCCAGCCAGTAGAAGCCTTTGGCAGTCTCTAGTCTGGCAACGGTTAAGTCGGGGTCACTGAGGTTGGGAAGTAGAAATACATTAAGGCTACGCTTCACTAATATACAAGTTCTAATCTTACCTTTGTCTCTTGTATAGAGCGGAACGTATGTGGGTGTCCTAAGTCCACGAACCACGGCTTCTACAATCCATGGTTCCTGGATTAGGAGTATGTCTTCTGCGTTTTTATAAAGACGCAGAATGAGTGCGACCGAAGCCTTTTTTAAGTGGTGGAGATTAATCTGGAGAAACCATATCATTGCTACAGTCTTTCAGAGTCGCCTCCACCACGGTGTTATTGTGGTCCTCCGATTCTGAAGATGAGCCCAAGAGCTCATCTTCTATCTCTGATCGTGTAGGACCTCTAATTGTCTCGTCATCGGTTTCCACTTCCGACAGTGTGTCAGAAGAGGAGACCGACAGCTTGATAGTCACCTCGGACAGATTGGAGTCGTCGCTATCCAATTCTGGAAAGGATATCGACGCTCCAAGATCCGAGGTTGTGATGTCAGGTATTAAAGGAGGAGGAGGTTGCTTATCAGCATCCAGCTCATCCTTTTTGTACACCCTTAAATGAATGGACTCGAATCCGAACCGAATCATGCCTTTCGTCTGCGCCAGAGGATTAAGGGATTCCTTATTGATTACAATTAACGCGCATCTATAAGAACCCCTTAGTTCCCCCAGTTTTGCGATTTTCCAGTCATGAGTCGGAAGAGTCGGGTTGCTGAGCCGGATGATTTCCAGAATACTTTCTGTAGAAGAGGGCTCGGCTGGAATCCAGGTACGAGTTCGAGGTCTACTAGAAATGTCTTCCTTAGATACGACGTCGAGTTTTGCACCCGGCCAAATCTCTCCTAAACCATCGATGGCCTTGGTGAAGAGATCGAGAGATCTATGGTTTGAACAAGCGATGAGTTTGACATGGCCTTGGTGCCAGCCAGCGTCGCTTGTGATAGGAGGTGGTCCGGGGTTTTCCCGCAAGAAGTTGTTCGAGAGCTTCAGCTTGACCAGTTGCCACCATTCAGGGGTAATGGAACCGTCGATATCGTTCCTATCGATCACCGCGATCACCAATGCGTCCTTTAGGACTTCATTGAAAGACCTCAGAACTGTGCTGTTGGATGGCCCAGGGGTTTCGGAGCTATGTGTTTTTGGCCTCTTGGAAACAAGCACGGTTTCCTCCAACGATCTCTGGCGCTTCGAGGAGTCTTTTAACATTTTGGGAGCGGTGGAAGCAGTGGGTAATCCGTCTTTTAGGATGTTTTTAGCCCACTCAACCTTGCTCTTTATATCCGCACTTCTCTCAACCTCCGGAATGGATTCGAAGGTTTTGATAATGCGTGAAGCATTTCGGCGTCTTAGATAGAGCACCTTAGATGGGGCTTGCCGATCCGGCTGAGCTCCAGATTCCTCCTTGGAGGGAGGAGCTTTGGTAGCAGCAACAAGTCCGAGGCCTGTCAGAAACTTGCTGCGGCTAGGGGTGGAGGAAGTGATATGACCATGGTTTGCCACAGTCTTAACACTCCATGAATCTTTATTTTTAGGCTCGTTGTGTTTGCCTTTAGAGGATTGTGCACCATGGCTTGCCACAGTTTTGCCTCCTCTCGACAATGCAAGAGCCTTGCCGGTAATCGGTGTAGTCACCGTTCTACCACCCGGTATTAAAGGAGTACCAGCCTCGGATTTTGTTTTAGACGTTTTATCCATAAATGGTCCCAGGATTAGCGGATTAACGGGTGTCCGTCTGTACAGAGATCCGCTGTATACAGATAAGGCTAACTAATCCGGAGGTCGCCAGGTATCCGGATACTCCGTTCGCGACTGAGCTATTTTTGGAGATACTGGGTCCTCAGCCAGGTTGATCTTCAGCACGGGTCGTATGACACCTTGATCCAGCCCAGTGGTAGGAGGGAGTGCTTTGTGAGTTGGGGAGGGGGGGGGAGCATCCTTTGGTTTCAGGACTCGTCTGGAGAATTTCTTCTCGAGATTCATTGACCCTACTCAGCCTCTACAACTCGACAAGTTCGATGCTCGCGGTAGAAGTCACTTATTATCAGTCAATGGGATACTTATTCAAGCTGCTCGTTGTCGTTCATCTGAACTCAGCAGTTTATGAAGAGGTTGCTCACTATCTGATGAATCGGAAGAATTGATACGAAGGCGGCGGAAATGAGAAATATTTGATGTTTAAAGAGATTCGCCATCAGAATCACTTGAAACATCTGTTAGTCGTTCACTTTCAGTCTGTAAAATATCTTCGACTTCACAACCAAAACATTCGGACTAAGATGATCTTCGTTATCTCCTGTGTTGCATAATATATATATATAGTATATATAAATATATTTGTTCTTGGTTTAGAGTAGCCATGCTGAAGAGCAAAAAAAAATTAATATTTTACCGACACCAAATAAAAGTGATTGGAAATATTGTATATACTCGTACGAGTAGCTAGCAAAGCGATTTATCTAACAAAATTACAATAACGGCGGTTAGTAGTAATAATCAAAATTAATAATTACGTGTATAATTTATACATAATAAAATATATACGTACTCCTATCTGTGAAATTATCACACAGCAGTTAATTTTATGAGGCAAATATATAAAACAAGCAACTATAAAAAACTGTAACACTATTCATAAACATACTTATTGAATCTCTTTCACACCTCCCGGTATGAGTGTTTAATCATAAAACAGGTGACTGTGAGCTACCTGTTTATGAATCCAGGGTTAAAGTCTGTCCCATATTTCTACTTGACCATGTTTCAACATCGTGTCCCTCGCCCCTTCAGTCAGTCTGTCTTCTATGTATCCAATCACTATTCTTTTGAAATGTACGAGGGTCGTTCAACATATTCTCGGTATCGGGGTGAAGCTGTGGTTGTATATATAAATTGACTTATTTATCAAGTAATACTGTTATTTTAGTGCATTCATGTAAAATTTCATATAAATGTGATTATTAATTCGCGTTTTATCTCTAGTTAAACAGAATCATAATGGCAACTGAGACGATGATGGTGAAAATTGAGCATAGCGCTGTAATTAAATTTCTCACTAAGCAAGGAAAAATTCAAAAAACTATTCATGAAGAGATGGTGGCTGTTTACCAGGGTTCCGCACCTTCATTATCAACTGTGCAAAAGTGGTCAAGTGAGTTCAAGTGAGGCAGCGAGAGCATTGAAGACGACCCCCGCTCCGGCGCCCCGGCTACTGCTTGTACGGGAGAAAGCATCCAAGAAGTCGAAAAACTTGTTCTTGAGGATGCCCGAATAAAGGTGAAAATGATGGCAGAGATCACCAAGCTTTCAATTGGTACCACTCACACCATTCTTCATGACCATCTTAACCTTTCAAAGGTCAGTGCAAGGTGGGTGCCACGAATGCTCACAGCGACTCAGAAAAAAGTGAGAATCGCATGCTGTAGAGAGCTTTTGGAGATGTGTAGTGAGAACGCGGACGGTGTTATGGATCGAATTGTTACTGGGGACGAAACATGGGTCCACCACTATGACCCTGAAAGCAAACAAGTGTCCATGCAGTGGAATAAAAAAGGAACAGACCCCCCGAAGAAGTTCAAAGTCACTCCGTCTGCCGGGAAGCTCATGGCCACAGTTTTTTGGGACTCAAAGGGAATCTTGCTCATTGAGTACAAAAAACGAGGTGAAACTATCAACGCCACATCCTACGCTTCCACTTTGCATAATTTGCGGGAGGAAATTAAAAAGAAAAGACGGGGTAAACTCGCAGCGGGTGTGTTGCTTCTTCATGACAACGCTCCTGTTCACACGGCGCGAGTTTCCAAGGCTGCTGCGCGAGATTGTGGTTTCGAAGAAATCCAACACCCACCCTATAGTCCAGACCTTGCCCCTAGTGATTATTTCCTGTTTCCGGATTTGAAAAAATGTCTTCGTGGAAAAAGATTTTCGGATGATGCAGAACTCAAGTCGGCAATAAATGGGTATTTTGCAGAGAAAGAGGAAATTTATTTTTTTGAGGGTTTAAAAAAGCGTATCTCAAGATGTAACAAATGCATTGATGTTAGGGGAGATTATATTGAAAAATAAAAACAATTTAAATTGAATTGACATTTTCCTTCATATCGATACCGAGAATATATTGAACGCCCCTCGTATGTACCTGATAAAATTGGCGACGGGATGAAAATCCTCACCATGAACGTCGTTCACATTTTCATGGGGTTGGAATACTTGAATCGGAGCATTTTTAATTTTTAAATTTGTCCAGTTGGCCTGAAACTTACCATTTTTCCTATTCTTCACACATCCTTGCTCATCAACGATCAAAACTAAAATGAAAAAATATGTCAGAAATGGAACGATATGGAAAAAAACGATGTGTTGCACCCGAAAATCCACTTTAGAAATGGATTCTCGGTGGAAGTAACCCTTCATCTTCCCACTCCAATAAAAAGCTTTCCCTCTCTTTCGGACAATCTTCCTGCCCGCGCCAATATGAACAGGCACTATGTCTAACGTTTCTATCAATTATACTAGTGCTTATATTCTTCTTATTCATAACCATCGAATGGATGAACATTTGCTTCGCATTTTCCAAAAATTTCAAAGACTCGAGTTAAATAAATTAATATTTCAATATGTGAATTGGTAGTTTTAACTTATATTAAATAATGTTTAAATAAATATAAACAATACAATTACTCAGGTGCTCATCGGAAATTTTGGATGATGAATGTACTGCTGCAATCTGCCGTTGTTTTAGATTTAATGATATGTCGAATGTAATGTGTTCTGTTAGTCTTAATTTAAGTAAAGTATAGGAAGTCCTCGTAGGTATGTGCAAAATAGTAAGAGTATAGCTTTTTCTAAATTCAATTGCACTATATTTCCTTTACGTTTAAATGTTCATTTTGACAGTGGGATGTATACTGTTGTTTTTAATTCAAGTAATGTAGACTAAATACTTATAAAAAAATGTGCAAATATGTAGTAACTAAACATAGATTTTTTTATTTTTTTCCAGTTCCGCTGTATTTCTTTTATTAATTTTAAACTTTTGAAGCAATGATGAAAATGGTTTTGCAGTTCACTTATAACTAGACCATAGTATTTTTTTTTTATTAGGTCAAAATCTCTTTTAGATTTTTTCAAGAGTTTTGCTAATGAATGGTAATATATTATGTTACATGTACATAGGTTTGAAATATGACCATAGGTATACTTTCTTTAAACACCTTCTAGAAACTTTTCTCTTTTTTAATTGTTTATTATTAATTAATTTTATATCGAAATCAAACTTTTGACAAAAGAAAGTAGAACAAAATTGGCTAACTCGAAATAAAAAGGAAGCCGATGTCAGTTTCCAATAAAAAAAAGGGTTTTGATAGTTTTCACAAATTTCTGGATAAATCGACACAAGAGGGGAAATGAAATGCTTTTTCCATTCGATCTTTTCTGTGAAAAACTACGAAAAGTGTAAGTACACGAGAGTCCTTACGAAAAGTGAGCTCTTTTTCGTAGACTTTCGTAGTTTTTGACAATACGCGAACAGACTTATTATAGATCCTTGCAACTGCTATTGCATAATTTAAGTACAAAAATTGTTACCTTACTACCGTTAATTTATACTATTTTAACAAACTTATTTAATGATATTCAATTAATTGAAGAAAGGCTGTTGCAAAAGTCAATACCACACAGTACATTGAAATGAGAGAAGTCGTGATATGCGATCTTGATTCCAAGTAAACTTGTAGATATAATAAATATTAATATATTAACAAAAATATTGTAGGTCAAACAACAAAACAATAAATAAATACTCGTAAGTAAAGAGCAAAATAGTAATTAAATAAATAATGAGCAATAAAAAAATTAATATAATTATAATTTTTAGGGAAGTCCCCCTAATTCGTCAATAATTTATTTGGGAAATGATTCCTGGGTATATTCTATGAAAAAAATCGTTGTACAGTAAGGGCCTATCCCCAATTTTGACAGCATTTATCGAGGATTTAAGAAAAGTCTTACTTTGGTGTACTTTGACCCATGTTAACGGAAATTACTCTGTTAATCCTAATGGCAAAAACTTTGTGTAGGACCTTGTTTTTAGAAAGAATACCAGTCTTTGTAACGGCGTTTAAATAAAGTTGATATCTTGTTTGAGTCCTGAGATATCCAATTTCTAAGCCTGTTCCATTTTCACTGTCCATGATAATTTTTTATTTTGAGGTCACCTTTCTATAGAAAATGCCCAATTAACATAACGTTTTACTATTTTTTTCTTATGAAAGTAACAAAATAACAAAAAAATCATCAATAAGTTTGCAGAAAAATTCACAGATTTTATGACATTTGGAAAAACCTGCAGCAAGTAAAATGTATAAAAAAGGATTATTTTGCTTTAAGCTCAAAAGACTATGAATAAAAATGATTTTGTGTGGTCTTAGGTAATTTTTATTTTATGTGTGTACTAAAACAGTTATAACAAGGACTCAAAGTGTCCCCCTTCGTTTTGTATACATTCTAGAGCCCGTTTTTTACTTCACTGCAAATGTTTATTGATGCTAACTGCTGCCTGACTTTTGATGACGCTTCGAGAATACGCTCTTCCAATTCAATTAAAGTTGCTATTTCGGTTGAATAAACAAGTTCTTTCAATCTCCCCATACAAAAAAATCCAATACTGTAAGGTCATGAGATCTTGCAAGCCAGTGAACTGGTCCATTTCTTCCTATCCAACGGTTACCGTACTCTTCATCTAGCCAATTCCTAACCTCACGACCATAGTGGGCTGGAGCACCGTTCTGTTGAAAATATGATGAAGTTAGTTGAACCAGTGGAATGTCCTTCAATTGTTCTGGTAAATCATTTCGCAAAAACTCCAGATAGTTTGTAGAATTCAGCCTAGGTGGTAGTTTGAAGTGGCCGATTAACTTGTTTCTAATTAGACATGCCCACATATTGACGCTGAATTTGTGTTCAAATAATTTATGTCTCCTTGTATGTAAATTGTCCGCAGCCCACGTATGAAGATTATGAAAATTTGTGATCCCATCTCTTGTAAATTGAGATTCGTCCAAGAATTCTGATATTAAACTCGTTTTCATCCAAGCTCCGCTCCAGCAATCAGTTAGAAAACTCAAGTCTCTTTTCCAAATCATTGGGAAGCAGTTCTTGTACAGTACATTAGAAATTTTATGTCTGGAAACATTGAATTGCAAAGCTCAGCATCTAATGCTGATTGATGGATCGGTTGTAACAGCTTTTAGTATCCTTTCATCAGCCGATATCCTTCTTACTTGTAGAGCTCCCGCATTCGGTCGTGTATTTGAAACTGATCCCGTTTCTCGAAGCCTTTGATACGACTTTACTAGGAAGTCGTCGGTTAGGATAAAGTTCATGGGATCTTTGTCGGGCACTAGTTTAACTTCCATTGCACAGCCCACAAACGTAAATAATGTCTGCGTATTCATGGTTTGTAAATGCAGACATTTCAAATAGCATTTCTAAGCAACTGTAAACTTAGCATAAAAAATTAAACTGATGAATTAGCTTTTTTTTCTAATCTTTTATACCATTTTTGTTTGGTAAATTTTCGAACATGTACAAACCTAACTCTTTCTGAGAAATTTTAAGGAACAAAGTAATGAAATCAGTGTTTTGACAGGTAGTCAAATAAAATAGCACGCTTTAAAACTCTTTAAATCAACGTAATTTTGGAAAATATTATAAAATTATTATAGTAATTCTTGAAAAACCACTCTTACGAGTACTGTCAAATATTGATAGAAAATTTGGTAAAAAATTATAAATTCCTTTTTTTACCTGCTGGATGTTTTCCCAAGTGTCATAAAATCTATGGGTTTTTGTGATCACAATTTTTTTTATTATTGTTACTTTCATAAGAATAAAATAGTAAAATGTTATGTTAATTAGGCATTTTCTGGAGAAAAGCGACCTCAAAGTCAGAAATTAGCATGGGCAATGAAAATAGAACAGGCTAAGAAATTGGATATCTACAGACTCAAATAAGATGTCAACTTTGTTTAAACGCCGTTACAAAGGCTAGTATTTCGTCTAAAAATAAAGTCCTACACAAAGTTTCTACCGTTAGTACTAACAGAGCAATTTCCGTTAACATGGGTCAGGGTACACCAAAGTAAGCATTTTCTTAAATCCTCAATAAATTCTTTCAGCATTGAAGATAGAACCTTACCGTAGAACGATTTTTTTCTTAGAATATGTCTAGGAATCATTTCCCAAATTATCGTTGATGAATTACGGGACACCCTGTATAAGTTAATGAGTATGTATAACTAGAAAATAAATAACAACAGTAAATAATATGGAAGAATATGATTATAGTATATACTCGTATGCATAATACGATATTTGAAATTTGATCATAGTTTATGTGTTTTGTTGGTGTAGCAAACGTGAAATCAAGTGATTTTAAGACAAATTGGTAAACCAGCTGCAGAGCTCTAATAATGTTTTTAGCTTTACGGATACTTTTTTAAGTTTTGAAATCACGTTCAAAAGATTGTTTCGTGTTACTTGTATTCAATGAAGGTGAAGTTCTGCACATTTGCCCAAGCGGTCCACACAAAACAATTGCTAGAAAAATTTCTACGAAAATTAAAAGTATATTTTCGTTACTCTTTTTTAGTTCCCGGTTTATAAATACATATCGCATTTTATCATTAACTTTTTTGATAATCTCGTGGACATGAAGACTAAAAGTTCATGATTTGTCGAGGTGCACCCCTAAATATTTCATTTTCAATCTAATTGTATATTATTAAATACTAGTCTATTGCTTGGTAACAAACAGGCATTTATTTTCCTAATAAAAAACATAGAATAGGTCTTTGAAGCATATATTTTAATCTAATTGTTGAAGTATGTTTGCATTACATTTAAGTCAAATTGCAAGTTAGTTTCAATGTTTAAAACAATTGAATCTATGGAATAGACGCGTGTGCCATCAAAGATAGCAGATTCACAATAATTTAACTTTAATCTTCATGTATTTAAATATAAATAAAGGTTGGTCCAAGCACTTAACACTGGAAAACACCTGTTTCAATTAGAAAAACAGTTGATAACAAACTGTTAACTGATACTATTGTATAGAAGTAAGTTATTTCTATCCGACACATTGGGAAATGTAGGCTTAAAAATGTATGCAGAAAACCATTTTACAATACAGTATCGAATGCATTTTCCACATCGAGGAGGACTCTACCAGTACTTTTTTTTATTGTTAGAATACTAAGCAGGCAAGAGCTGGTAACCAGGATAGGTATAACCCATTCTCTTTCTTCCTTACGAAAATTAATTTATTATATTTAATTTCCAACACTTATTTGAGGTTTATAGTTGCTTTTGTTTCCGTTAAATAAGAGTCAATTCATAGCTAAGTTCCTTATTTTCCACGTTATGGCGTTGTAGCGAACTTGTATAGTAACCTACATTAAATTCCTCAATTTTAAACTAATTTCTATTTAATTTCTAATGCTATGCCAAAACTTACCAAACCCCGTAAATTATGGCTTAGGTCGGAACGCTTCTGTGCTAAAATGCAGCCACCTCGAAAGTACACAAAAAGATGTTTTGTTAACAGCCCTAATGGCTGAAACATTTGAATACCTATGTAAGTATGTTCTCAATTAATATTGTTTGGCAATTGAACGAGCTACGTGTTTTTTTTTTACTGCAACGGCAACACCTTCATCCCTTCTCATTTCTATCTAAAGTGTAACACTTGTATTCACTATTGGACAATTTTTGTATATTATGTATCAGCCCTGTTTCAGTGAATAAATATACATTAGTATTATGTGAGCTAAAAAAGTTATATAGTTTTTTTTTATCACTGTAAAATTTTGAACTTTTAGTCCTGAAGATATAAGTTCGTGTTAAAGAATTTCATCAAGCACATACAATATGATTTTAAATGGCTTTGTCCAAAGATCGTGAGAAAGCAATTGACAATTTATTGTTTTAGGCACTGCAAGCACTGCATCGAAGCTATCAATGTTTTCACTAGAAATCTTTATACCCTTTATATTGATACAGTTTTACAGTATTTAAATCACAGAATAAAGAATGTACTTGATTGCTAGTTTTTATTAAGGTTGCAGTTATTTGTATCACGTCACAATCCCTTTCATTATCTCAATTGGGAGAACACTGGAGGTGATCCTAGAGTTATACTTATAACTCATTTTTAAATTTTTTATTGTTGAAATACAAATTATTGTGTTCAACACCAAGGACTCTGTTTGATTTTATTTTTTATTTATCGCACAGAAAATAAGAACATTTTTGGAAATGGTTACGAAGCGTGGAGGTCGGACATGTTCGCCTAACTTAACTACAACAATTCAGTCGTTCATAGACCTCAGTGAAGTTTAGACCTGTTTCGCAATAAGCGCAATAAGCAATAAGAAAGACATTTGAGAAGTTTTATTAGGCTTCAATTGGCGCAGTGCCAGTGTGTTCGGTTGATAAATCACAGGTCGTGTGTTCGAATCCACTCCAAGGAACAAAAAGTTTTTCTGTTTTTTTAATTTAAAAATAAAGATAAAAAATAAAAAGTGCGCAAACGCGATGCATTCCGAGGAGCGGTCTGCTAAGTCAATAGCGGGATCAGCTGACAAGTCAGGCCAACCAGAACCTAAGATGTAGAGGAGAAGGAAGCTTAAGCCTACTCCGGACCTAATGAAGGGCACTTCCCTGTCAGCATCAACAGAAAAGCTGCTTGGCGAAGTGAGGGAAGAGGCGCCAACAATATTAACAAGGGCAGCAGCACAACAGCAAACCAGGCAAAATGCTCTCAAAGATCATTTCCCATATGTTTCCGATGTATGGAAGATCACAATATGTTTGCATCTCTGGCGGCCTCTTAGTCAGATGACGAAGAGGAGGAGCTATTAAAGCGAAACAAATAGCAAGGAGAGAGAAGGAGCAGCTAGGAGAACTTCTCGATTCTCAACAGCCACAACAACAGCAACAACTAGCAGAAAAAGAAACTCAACACACAACAGAAACAACAAACACTAAAACAACAGCCTAAACATTCACAGGCTCAAAAAACAAATCAGCGGACACTACACCAACAACAAGAACAGCAGCAGCAGAAGAGCCAGCAACAACAACAGCGGAAACAACAGCAACCACAACAGCAACCACAACAGCAACAATAACAAAAGACATCTAAAACAAGGGTTCCACCTATAAACACTTATAAAATGGAACTCAAAGAGACTATAGAACTGTGTAAGTCGGCCATAGGCAACAACATTTTATAGGCATGCGATCCACTGTAAGACAGTGGAGCGCTACCATAAAATTAAAAGTTTATTGAGGGATTCGACGACGGAGTTCTTCTCCTACACCCCGAAGAGGGAGAAGTTGCAAACAATGCTGCTAAGGCACTATTGAAAGAGTGCCAAGGGCTCAAATTCGTGGGGGTCAAGCCATTTGTCACGGCTAGAGCCAAAAGGGAGAAGCGGCAACTGCCGTTTTTCCTGGTCCAGCTAAGTCCCAACAGCAATCTGGATGGTCTAAGGAATATCAAAGTCAAAGACTACCAGGTTGTACACTGTGAAAAATTAAAGAGTAGCGAAAGCATTTTACAATGTGTTCGCTGCCAAAGGTTCGGGCACGCCACGTAAAACTGCGAAATGCAGCCTCGATGCGTGAAGTGCGGAAGGAACCACAAGTCCGAGGAATGCACTCTGGGTAAGGACGGCGTTATGTAGGAACACGGGACACACCGCAAACTATCGGGGTTGTCCCAAATTCTAGTACATCAAAATCTGGCCTGGCTGCAGAAAGTAGAAGTTAAACGTCCACCCGTGCATTTAAAAAATCCAGCCGTTACTCCCAATGTTACCTACGCCCAAATTTCCGCAGGTAGGGGAAATACGGTACAGTAAGCGAAAGTTACTTCTTAGGCCCCCGCTTCTACGGCATCGGAACCAGTACCTGACATGCTAGCTATCTTGCTCTCTATCCAGGGGCAGATGGCCCAGCTCCAACGTCAGTTAACTGAACAGACCGCGCGGGTGGATCAAGTATACGCGATGTTGCCTAGCCTAACGCACCTTTTGTCGTAATTGGTACGTACGTGGCGGAGCAGACCCTGAAGGTCCTTGCAGTGAATGTGAATTCACTGATTAGGTTCGAACGACGAGCCGCACTATTTAAGTTGCTCAAAGACCAAGCACCTGATGTGCTTTTGGTTAGCGAAACTAAGTTTACCAAAAGACACAAAATGAGGCACAGAAGATACAAAATAGTACGAAGAAACCGACCCAACTCTATTCAGGGAGGAGGCGTTGCGAATTTCGTAAGAAAAGGTATACGTTTTAAAAGAGTGTACAGTCGTGTAGTACGTAGGTTCCAGGTGCTGGAAGCATGCATCGTGTATATCCCCCTCCGTAGTGGAAAGCGGTTGTACATGGTGTCTGTCTATGCACCTAGGGGTACTCAATTCACCTTATTCATCTCAGAGCTCGAGACACTTTTTCGATTCCTGAGGCTGGAATTGGAAGACAACTATTTTATTATCGGCGGAGATTTCAATGCCAAACATAGTGATTGGGGAAATAATACACCAAATACTAGAGGGAACATACTATTCAATTGGTGGGGTCAGCACAGTATAATGTATCGACTCGGCCTTAAGCCGACGGATAGTCCGTCGTTTCCCGGATACGGGTCCTATTTGGATCTTCTGCTGTTCGACTCACGAATACAACTGACATGCACTAACCAACAAACTACAAACTGTCTACGCACTTTCGTGTATATCAGTGACCACTGCGGTCTCAGCACAGAAATAACTGTTCCACACGAAATTGCGGAATTGGATGAGTTTGTTCAAAGGACACAATTCACCAGAACACTGACGAGAGCACTCTCCTCGAATTCGCTCTACCCACCGTCCAACAGAAATCTGTCAAACGAGGAGATTGACAGTTATCTAAGACAAATGGACGAGATAATCAAACGATCAATGGACAAAACGATTGTTCGGTATCAACACACTGACAACGAAGACTTATTCCGCAACTCAACTATTAACGCACTACACCGACATAAAAGTAGGCTGCTGTCACGACTAAAAATCTTGTATAGACAGTTTACTGACAGACATAACCCGGAGATCATGATACTGAAGTCGTCGATTAAAAACCTCCAAACATTAATAAAGGAAAATTACAGAAATTCTGTAAGTATGTATTGGAACAATAAAATTCGGGCTGTAAGCACCAGCAACCCGAATATGTTCCCGCAAATAAATAAAATATTTCGGAGAAATAATCAGAACGACCTTCCATGTCCTAAAATCGCCCGAACAACGAATAAATACTTGTAGCAGCAGGCATAGATCCAAATGAGGCTGTGGATGATGACAACTTCTTTGTGATCGAGGATCCGCAGGAGAATGAGGAGGCTATAGGAGGGACTTTCCAGGAAGTGTACAAGCCCAATGTTATCATTGGCCCAAACCACGATCTGGAGAATCGAGTCCTTGTGCACAATTTCTACCTTGAAAATAAAATTGTGAATTGGCGATTCGAGAGCTTGGGTTTCACCCAGGTCAGTGACGAGAATGTGGCAAATAATGTCATCACCAACGAAAGGGTACTACCCCCATTCATTTAGAGGGAATAGCTCCAAACGATCTTCGAATCAGTTAGAAGTAGGAAATACGAACCCGTGAAATACCGAACATTGTGCTTCGGCATCTCCCGTTAGCGGCTGTGAACATTTATTCCACCCTGTTTAATAATGCAATAAAAAATGCACATTATCCAGCGCATTGGAAAACTGCGGTGGTACATCCCATCCCCAAAAGGGATAAAGATACTTCCAATCCGGCGAATCTCCGCTCGATCAGTCTTCTTCTAAACATCAGTAAGGTATTTGAAAAGGTGATCAATAGAGTAATTAATGACTAAGTGGGTTGAGGACAAACATATAGTTCCGGATAATCAATTCGGTTTCAAGGCAGGACATGATATCATTCATGCTGCGTCTAAACTGGTTTCTGATATTCAATGGAACAAATACAAGAAACAGTGCACTGGGGACTTGGAGAAGGCCTTCGATATCGCATGGTTAGAAGGACTCTTTTTCAAGCTGGACAGGTTGGGCATTAGTAAACCACTGCTGTATATTCTTTTTAATATGCTCTCCGGTAGACAGTTCATCGTGAAGAATGAAGAATTTTTTTGTTTTTAAAAACGTAACACTCAAGACGGTATTACTACTCTTAAAATGTCTAAATTTTGCAGAAAATTGGATAGAGAGAGAGAGATAGAGAGAGATGTTGGGGATCAGTGGTTATTTCGCTCCATCGATGATATCCAACATTTAATGGAGAGACTAAATTATTATTGTAAACTGCCTTATTTGTATTTTAGGCAACCATTCATCTAACGAGATTTTAGTTTCCTGAAAATAGACAAGAAGTGTAAAAAAAAGTAAAAGATTTGTTTTTTTATAATTTACGCGCACCTAACCTTTTACTGTTGCCTGGGCGCGGGCGGAAAGGTAGAACGAAGAGAAAGGAAAATTGTTTTGTAGTGGTTTGAAACTCAGGTGTGTTTGGTTTCGATATTAGCTCTCCAGGGGGTGGGAGTCCGAATATGACGGAGAGTTTTTTCTTCACTCAGAGTGATTCGAGGTATAATTCACAGTATTTTTTTCTGTGCTTGAAACTCTACATCAGCCAAATCTACGTGTCAGTGTTATGCCTTCACACGCAGAATTTTTCTGTCTGAGTTCCAATTACACAAATGAAAAACTGACTTGCCATGGACAGGATCCGAACCTGGACCCTCCGAGTGAGAAGCGATTGCTAGTACCACTATACCACGGTAGTACCACCACCATTTTGAATCAAGGCATAATAAGGCCGTGGTACTCGTCCTTAAGTTCGCCTCTATGGATAGTACCGAAGGAAGCCGATGACAGCGGGAAACTAAAATGGAACTTGGTCATCGACTACAGGCAACCAAATGAGAAAACGGTTTCCGATCGTTTTCCACTTTCGAATACAATACAAATGAAATATTGGATAAACCTGGAAAGTGCATGTATTTCACCAGACTAGATCTTGCCAGTGATATTGGGAAAACATGTTTATAGTAGAAAGTGAACATTTTGAATGTCTCCGTCCATATTCCGGAGAGTGATGAACAACATTCATAAAGAGTTACGGGGGACGATTTACCTCATTCCCCTCAATGATATTATCATATTTTCAACATCACTACAGGTTCCTGTAATTAAACATTAAAAAGGTTTTCTAGAGATTAAGATGTGCAGATCTCAAAATACAACTTGAAAAATCGGAATTTTACATAAAGAAATCGCTTTCCTAGGACACACTGTAGCAACTGAAGGTGTAGAACCAAACCCAGGCAACGTGAAAGCTTCCTAGAGAAACAAAATCATTTCTTGGACCTATGGGTTACAATAGGAAATAAAGTAATTCTAAACGACCAATAAAGGTCTCTTATCACATGTTCTGATACTCCAATCTGAATTTCAGCAAAACATTAAACCTTACTGTCGATATTAGAAGTTACACCTTAGGTGCTATACTTTTACAAGGTCTTGTTGGAAGTGATGAACCAATTTTGTATGCAAACCGTACACTGACAGATTCCGAAGTAATTTTTAAAATGAATTGCTAGTAATTGTTTGGGCAACAAATTACTTCCTCCCCTACTTATTCGGTAACAAATTCAGAATAGTCACTTTCACATAATGGTGACTTAAACTGGCCACCTAAATCTTGCGATTCAACAGCACTAGATTACTTTCTTTATGTTTTTTTCAAAAGTAAAGTTTATTTGGATAAGCAAAAATTGTACAGCTGAAAAACAACATTCGGCCCGCAATTGATGAACATAATACGGTAATGTGTGAGCGAGTCCTTGAAAATGTTGATGTTCGTATTAGAGCCTGTAGACGTGCTCGTGGTCGTGGTGTATTAAATGTGATGTTATTTTTCACACATAATTGCTAAGACCCAGGTTTTCATAAAAATATAAACACAAAAAAAAAACTAAGTATTCACATGTTTTATTTAGAAAAAAAACTATCTAAGCGCGAATTTTGAAAGACCCTTTTCGTTTTCAATAATTTTTTTTTACGCGTATGATGCCGATTTTCACTCAACGGATGTCAGCTGAATACTGAGAATCAGATTGTGGCAATTTGACTACACACAGTACAATTTTTAGGACGTTATGGAGAGTAGAAATTGTGAGATTACCAGAGACAATCTGCCTATTTGGTTTATATATTTGCCCTACATATGAAGCAGTTTGAAATACGAAGATAAAATAGGAGATACAATAATGGCCTATAAAAATGTAAATACTGAACAGGCTAGTCAACAGCCCTTCGAGGAAAAAAGCGTCCTCAAACAAGTAGACCTTTTCCAATACCTTAGAGTACCAGACCCCATTCCCCCTTTTCGTTCTCTCATAAAACATTATTTTTTGAGAAGCAAAACGGCGAAGGAAACAAAAGAAAAGTTGGATCAATATTATGGGGCTAATGCTCCGTCAGATTACACCGTCAAATATTGGTGTCTAGAGTTTCGTGGTGGCCGCAACTCCACTACCGATCAAGTCCGCAGCGGTAGGCCCTCCGATGCGGTTACATGTTAAAAATGTTAAAAAAATACATGAAATGGTGTTGGCTGACCGTGACCGTAACACGAACGCGAGAGCACTTCGAAAGAGTGTTTGTACTTGCTGATGCAGAATCGGGCGGACTTTGGACTGTTGATGAAACTTGGATCTACTATTACACACCAGAGAACAGAATGAGTGCCCGGCAATGGACTGAAGCCGGCAGGAGTGTTCCGAAGCGGCCGAGGCAGGCTCGGAGGAAAGGTTATGGCGTCGGTTTTCTGGGATTGTCATGGCATACTTTTCGTCGACTACCTCGAAAAAGGAAAAACCATCAACAGCGAGTATTACTGCGCATTATTGGAGCGATTGAAGGCCGAAATCGTTGCAAAACGGCCTCACATGATGCGAAAAAAAATTTTGTTTTTGCAAGACAATGCGCCGGCGCACAAGAGCGTCGCAACCACGGCTAAAATCAATGACTTACGGCTCCGATTGCTGTCGTATCCACCGTATTCGCCCGATTTGGCTCACTCGGACTATTGTCTTTTCCCAAACCTCAAAAGATGGCTCATCAATATAAAAAAATTCAGCTCACGCGAGGAAATCATCGAAGCCACGGAGGAGTATTTTGCAGACCTTCCGGAAAATTACTTTTCGAACGGGATCAAGAAGTTGGAAAATCACTGGAATAAGTGTAACAAGCTAAAAGGGGACTATATTGAATAAAATAAAAATACATACATACTTTTCACCCCACCTAGTATTATCACTATTTAATTATTAATTTAAAATTGTAACTGTATTACTGATTGAAATAAAGACTCTGATAAACAAAAAACAAACTTTTGGTTGCTTTTTCTTTTGGTGGTTCTTCTTTTTTCTTTTTTTCTTCTTGTAAAGTCGTTGAGATCCGCTCCTATACTCGAACGCACAGGGTCTTTAAATTTTGACTCGGCCTACAAATTTACATTTATACAGGACCGAGATGTCGTACGGGAAAAAATAGAGCAATTTCAAGAGCTCTTGGTAGAACCTCCAGGTAATCCTAACTAGAAGGATTACCTGAAAGTTCTTACCAAAATCGAATGGGCTCTTAGTAGGTTGGATAGGAAGAAAGACGCTTCTCCTGAGCAAATCGAGGAGAAGTGTAATCTCAAGCATAGGTTGATCGTACTAGCCGGAGGTACGAATGAGGAGTCGGACGATGAGAGCGAGCAAGAGCAAGCGTGCTCGAGGCTCGTCAAAGACTGACCATCACAGAGAGCGAGGGGTGAACACCAACAACAGCAACATATTAGGTAACAAAGATTTTCCCTCCAGCAGCATCAAGCAGTGGGCAGAACACCAGTCTGCGCTGTGAGATCACCAGTGACGCCTACTGTTGCGGAAGAAACCGGTTTCTACACAACTACTGGTGACCACAGCGTACGCGTGCCGTATGCGAGGGGGGAAATCTGGCCAAGTGGGATATTAAGTTTACAGGGGAACGTTGTGGTGCTCCGGTAAACAAATTTTTGGAACGGGTGGAAGAGCTCAGTCACGCGCGTGGGGTGACTGAAGCTCACTTGTTTAGGGCAGCTGTCGAACTTTTCTTGGGGAAGGCACTCATTTGGTATAGGGCGGTTAGGTTGTGGCAAGAGGCACGCCGGGAAACCCGCAACGGACTTACGGGCCACCAGGACGGGAGCGCAGACGCAAGTAGGGTACAGGTCGCCTGCTGGGAACCAGTCGGGTGATTCAATAGTTCATTTAGGGTTGACCTTGGATTCAAACGGCAAGGATAGGCAAGGATAGGATACTCCATATGTAAGAGTTAGTATTTACGGTAGAAGGATGTTAGGTCTTGTAGATAATGGCACTTCTCGCACTATAATAGGGGGTGAGGGATGGAGTATACTGAAAGATTTAGGGCTTAGATTAGGTAAAATGAGGTTAGGTCCGTCGCTTTAGCGGACGGAAAAAGCATAGATGTCGTGGGGGTGGTGTCTCTACCAATTGAGATACAAAGTCGGTCCATTTATTTAGAATGTTTTGTCATACCAGCGATACCCCACACCGTGATCCTTACAGATTTTTGGGCATTGGCGGGAATCGTCCCGGATTTAAGATCACGAGTGGTGGACTTTTGAGCCAACAGTCGGTTGCTTCGATTATCGCAATTCGTGAGATCTCCGAGATGGACGTCGCTGAAGCAAGGCAGTTGGGAGCTTTGGTTGACGGTATTTTTAAGTCGATGCCCGAGGGATTAGGGTGTATTCATTTGGTAGAGCACAAGATTAGGACGTTGGCAGAACCTATCACACAAAGTTATTACCCTGTATCGCCTGCGATGCAGAAACACATTGATAAGGAGCTAGACGAGATGCTAGAAGCGGGAGTTATCGAGAAATCGAACAGGCCGAGGGCATCTCCAATAGTCCTTATCAAGAAAAAACGATGTGTCATTTAGGTTCTGCGTCGACTATAGGAAAGATAATAAGGTGATAGATAGGGATGATTATCCATTGCCATTTATGTCATCGACATTGGATAAGCTTAGGGACTCCAAATATTTGAATATTTGACGTCATCAGACATTAAGTCGGCCTAATGGCAGATCCCCACGGAGGAAAGATCGCGCCCACTCACAACCTTCATGGTTCCGAGGAGATGCCTGTTCCAGTTTAAATGAATGCCTTCTGGGCTACACAATGCGCCTTCTACGTGGCAGAGATTTATAGATAGCACCTTAGGTGCTGATATAGAGCATATTTCTATTTGTGTCCCTGGGCGATATTATCATTGTGGCGAATACATTCGACCAGCACCTTAAGATACTGGAAGAGGTCTTTAAACGATTGTGTGAGGCAGGGTTAAAAGTTAGTCGGGAAAAATGTAACTTTTATAGGCCGTCTTTGTAGTTATGTAGTAGATAGGAATGGACTACATGTAGAATCAGAGAAACTAGAGAGCGTGGTTAGGATTCCCGCACCCAAAAGTGCGAAGGAAATTAAGAGTATTGGTATAGACGTTTTGTACCAAACTTTGCCGCTTTATTCAGGCCTTTAACAAATTTTTTAAAGAAAGATAGGAAATTTATGTGGACGGACGAGTGTGAGGAAAGTTTTAGGAAGGCGAAACAATGTTTAGTGACGGCACCCATTTTGACATGTCCACACGTCGATAGGCCGTTCGTAGTTCAGACGGACGCCTCGAATTATGGAATAGGGTTATCTGGTTATCTCAGCAGGTCCCTGCAGAGAAGTGAGAGGAATTACTCTACCACAGAGAAGGAATGCTTGGCTGTGCTGTGGGCGATTGAGAAGTTGGGACCAAACATGGGAGGGGTTCGGTTTACGGTAGTAACTGATCATTATTCGCTAGTGTGTCTGAGTAACCTTAAGGAATCTCAAGGGAGACAAGGTCAATGGGCAGTGAGGCTGTAGCAATTTGATTGTCAGATAGTCCACAGAAAGAGGAAAGAGCATGTAGTTCCCGACATGCTTTCGCGAGGAGCCCCGGAGTTGGCTGGGATCTCAGAAGCGGACCAAGACCCTTGGACCGAAAATGCGGTCAGAAGTAACAAAATACGTACAAAATTGCACGATTTGCCAACAGGTGAAACCTGTGAACGAGCTACCCGCTGGTCTGAGGGTTAAGAGGGTAGAGGTGTCAAGGTGTTGGGAAATGGTTTGTATAGATATGGGAGGCCCACTTCCCAAGTCCACTCGGACTTATAATTATATACTTACCGTGGTCGATTAGTTTTCTAAATTCCCTTTGCTTTTTACTCTATGTTCCGCAACAGCAAGGGCAGTCTGCAAGGAACTGGGGGAAAATGTTTTCTTATTGTTCGGCGTACCCAAGGTTGTCGTGTGTGACAACGGTCCCCAATTTCGAGGGAGGAAGTTTAAAGCTCTCTGTGACTCTTACGTGTCACAAATTCGGTTTACGGCCCATTACCATCCGCAGGCCAATCCTGCGGAAAGGATAAACCAAATACTCCAGACAACGGTCAGAGAGTTGCCTCGAGGGATTATCTTCAGATTAGGATAGGTAGCGGGAGCAGGTTAGGTAGTAGGGATATGGTACCAGGTAGCGGGACCGCAAGTACTATAGGTAGGGATGTAGACGCTAAAAGTATGGAAAGGAATAGGGAAGTTAGGGACCTAGATACACCGGAGTTGGGTAGGAGATTTGAGATATTGAGGGAGGATATTCATAGGAAATTGGTGGCGGCAGCGAAGAAGTTGGCGAAAGCCTAAAAACTCCGACGGCGAGATGTGCAATATCTCCCAAACGAGTTAGCATGGCGACGAAACTTCGTGTTGTCTGAAGTAGCTAATTACTAAGCGGCCAAGCATGCGCCGAAATTCGTGAGACCATTCAGGATCCTCAAACGTGTGTCAGCGAGGACATACAGTTTGATGGATGCGAATGGTCAAAAGCCCTATAGCGCTGAGCCAGAAGAGTCTAAAGTCCCTTTAGGGTAGAGTAGCTTAAAAGACCGATTGTGTCAGAATTTTAGTTTGTTCTTGGTATAGACTGGGGGAATTGGCCTTGATGGGAATGTCCTTCCTAATAAACCTTTAGCCTCGGGAAATGGTGTGCTCTTCTTAGGAATGCAAGCCCATTTCCTAGGAGGTGAGGGTGGGGGTTTGTTGCTGTAAATTTTCCCGCCACCGATATGGAGACAGCACATCCCTACATTGGATGTGGATGCACCGAGCCAATTGATCGATGGGTGAAGAGACGACGATCTCTTTTATAGCAACACTCCAGCGAGGGAGCAACAAAGGAGCATCAGTGGTGTGCAGGCGGACGGCCAAGACAATCGAGCACACCACAACGACGAATCAACTTGAAAAGTTATGTTCGATGGGTGAAGGGATGACGACCCCCTTTAAGTCAGCACCCAACCTATGGAGCACCGACGTAGCAGCAGAGGCATGTAGGCGGACAGCCAAGCAATAAGACAGACTCCAACGAGGGAACATGCAAACAACTTACACATGGAAACAAAGAAACACACAAATAAAAACAAACAAACAGTAACAACCAATGCACAACAACAAAACAACCACATTAACAAAAGTACAAACTAAACAACCGGCAGAAGTGCCCAATGACAAAAAATAAATAAATAATTTTAAGGAGTTACACGCTATTGGTCAGCCCCCCCCCCCCCCACAAATCTGGACGCCGATCCACCGGAGTAGTTAGGGATTCGCGGATAAAAATATGAACAATTGCACAGGCATTGGACTTAGCTTTTGTTAGGGGCGGGAATCCAACGAATGGTTGGATCGAGATGCAGTCCCCTTCGGATTGTATCTACATGCTTTACCTTTCGTCCCAACACTCCAGTTACCTTTCCATCGAGTATCCTTTCACCTTCGCGGTCGTTTTTATTTTGTAATACATTTTATTAGTGTTATTCAATTTCTTCGTAGAATCTAATGGTAGGAGAAATAGTTAGGCATAGTTACCATCCACAGCTTCCATAAACTCTTTCAGTGGAGTTCCCAGGCATTACTGGAAGTGGGAGCGAACTCCGAGACTGAGGAGTTTAGTGTGAACGTAGAAAATTGTATGAGTGAGAGGCCTAGTCGGACACGGGTGCACACACTAGCAAAGCTTGCTAGTGTTGTAGATGAAAGATGAAGCAAGCGAGCAGCCGCGTGAAGACTAGGTACGACATCAAGGCGAAATCTTCCAGCTTCAACGAAGGAGATCTGGTCTGGTTGTATAATCCTCAGCGTAAGAAAGGCAAATCACCAAAATACAAAGTGATAACCTGCACTAACGACTTTGTCTACCAGATCCAGCGTGAGGATCGAGGAAAATGTAAGGTGTCATTTAGATGGATAGAATGTGTCATTTCAACGGAACGATGAATGACGAAGTCGTGCGGGACGTACAACTTTAGGGACTGAGCAGTGTGGTATCCATTTAAATGCGAGCAGCGTCATCTATATTAACACAGCAGAAGATTTCAATACTCGGATAACAGAAGATTTCGATACTTGAATAACAAAGCCTCAAACATTGGTGAATGAAATTGAATTTTCTATGTCATTGGAGTATAAATACCAGCACCTCTAAGGTATGCAATTGAGTTCATCAGTTGAATTTGAAGTGTTAATTAGGAGAAGTATTAAGTGGTTTAAGTAAAATCATTAATAATAGACCTTAGTCCTTTCAATACAATCACTTTATTCAATACAATTATAATTCACAATTCAATCGCTTTTCTCAACCGCTTTTAATTTTCTTCATCTTTTACTTAAACCATTTTATCACTACTCGTAGTTCACATTTCAAATTTTACAGCAGAACTGACTTGTGTTTATTACAGTATGCTGTTATTTATTCTCTCATGCCATTTTTCGGGATCTTTCTGTACCGTATAGTATCATGCAAATTTCCATTTTGCTAGAAAATTCTGTATGAGTTTCCATGCTCCAATAGTTGAGTCTTCTGCTATTTAAATATGAAAACCTTCTGCTATTCAAATATAGATGACGTTGTTCATCTTCAAACTGATATCACAATATTATGATATCTGAATTCAAACAGGGTTATCTACGTTTCAATAGCAGACGATTTCCTTATTTGAATAGCAAAAGACTCAACCATTGGTGAATGGAGAATAGAATTGAATTTTCTAGCAAAACGGACATTTGTATGGAACGCTGGATGGTACAGAATATTCTCGAAGAATGTCAGGGTAGTGTAAATATCAGCATCTCCCAAGGTATCCAAGTTAGTTCATCAGTTGAATTTGAAGTGTTAATTAAGAGAAGTGAATAAGTGGTTTAAGTAAAAGATAAGAAAAGTATAAGTGGTTGAGTAAGCCATTAAATTGAGAATTGTATTTGTATTGAATAAAGCGTTTGTATTGAAAGAATAAGTTATATCATTTGTAGCAACACAAAAATTGTACATTAATGTCAGAAGTGGGATAGGACTTATTGTGGCCAGTAGAGGAAAAAGGGACTTATTGCTCTGATTACAGGGCGCTTCGAAAAACGAGGGACATGATCCAGATAAATACTTCTTTGATGTTGACGAGGAAGATCAAATGTCTACCGGCAATGACATGGCTGCGATGATGCAAATCCATTTATCAAAAATGGACGAACACAAGAACAGTTTCGATAAACAAAACAAAAACTGGAAGAACACCGTCCTGCAGCAGAATTGTTGTAAAAAAATAGACATCGAAAACCATAAAGATTGTGTGGCTTTAGTGCAGGCTATCGAGAAACGGTTTGGGGATAGCCACATGCAGGAGGTTCACAAGGTCCAATTGCAAAGACGAATGCAGCAACGAGAAGAAACACTGTAGAAGCTCAAAGCAGACGTGAGTAGACTGGCACACTGCCAGGCAAGGAAATTATCGTTGAAATGACAAAGAGCACATTCATCAGGCGTCTTACGGGGATTCGAAGCTACAGTCAGCAGTAAGGATGGCCGGGAAAAGAACCCTTGCCGAAGCACTTGCCTTCATTCCAGCGATGGCAGCGGCTGATCAAACTTCCAAAGGAATACATTTCACCAGGGAAGTAGATTATGTTGAATGCTCCCGCGAAACACAAGGTGCCGGGGAACAAGATGAATTAGGACATCTTCAAAGGCAAAGGTACTACGAAAAACTGACTCGACTGTGGTAACAAGCAAATAGAGGAAGATACCGGAATAGAATAGTTTAGTTGAACCAAAGAACAAAATGGTTCATGTCAGGATTCTAAACACAAAGATATTCAGGTGAAGGTGAAAAAGAGGGAGATAATTGGAAAATGTGCACGGAAACGAGTCGTGCAACACCAGTCCCACCAGTCCAGAGTATGAAAATTAGGAACAAAATCGTTAGCTTCTGTAATCTGGATCAAGAGCACCGTATTCTGGCAGAAAAACTAATCGGTGAGTACGCTGATATGCTTGCTACACAAGAGGAAAGTACAGACGTACGCAACTATCAGTGGTACTGTAGACGGGGCATTCCCAGTGGTCCTCTTGTGTAGATTACCGACGTTTCAACAATGTCACCAAAAAAGGCAGCCATCCACCATTAATACTCGTAATTGATGACACTCTGGATACGCTGACACTCTGGATGCGCCGACACTCTGGAACGATTAACGGAACATACATTGCAAGGGCTCACTTGAGGAACCCCACTAGTGTTCCTGGACGACGTTATCGGTATAGGCAAGACGTCAGAGGAGCATCATGAAAATCTAAAAGAAATAGTTTAGAGGTTGCAAAGCGCTCCTTTGAAGCTGAACCCAGGAAAATGTACCTTGTTCCATCCGGTAGTAAAATATCTGGATCACATTATATCAGAGGAAGAGTAAGGACGGAACTTGACAAAATCGAAAAGGCATTTCAAGAACTCAAGCGGCAGCTTTGGAATTCCCCATCTTGGGTTGAATAACACTCGGAAAAATGTTCATCCTGGACGCAGACGCTAGCATTTTTGAGGTTTGAGCTGTGATCTCTCAAGTTCATGATGGTCTAGAGAAAGCGGTTGAATAGTACAGCAAGGTACTCTCCTGGTCTGAAAGGAACTACTGCGTAACCCGGAGTAAGCTCCTGGCCTTAGTTCTGGTAACAAATCCTTTCCATAAGTACCTCTATGTAGAAAAGTTCATTCTTCGCGCGGATTACGCAGATCTGAAAGAAAGCAAGGGGAAAACTTGAAATAGTGATCAAATAGTGATGCTCGTTGACCGTACGAAGTCAAGTGTGAACACTGCAACCGTAAGCAAATGAAAATGCCACTATCCAAATGATCAGGATTGAGCCAGTATATAATTGGAGTACAGAAAAAATCCGTTCATCCCAATAGGCAGAGAACGAAACCGAACCAATATTAGCCTGAAAGGAACATGAGAAAATGCTACGTTGGCAGTACATATAGAACCGGGCCCAAACTCTGAAGGCATATTGGGTACAGTGAGACTCGCTTTATGCAAGATGACTTGCTGCAGAGAAAATGGGAAAGTGCGGATGGAGCCACATATTGCCACGGTCGAGAGTCGGCCAAGTGTTCCATGAAATACAAGGCGGATTCTCAGGAGGTCATTTGGGAATTAATAAGATGTTGGAGAAAGCAAGACGACCCTGAACGACCATCTATCTAAGATCCCAGGCAATGCGACTGGGATTGTCATATACCTTTCGTCTTAATGACATACTGAAACCCGGAATTTAGTTCAACAGGACATACACCACCCAGGATCCTATTTGATCAAATCTTTCGGCTCCCAAGTGAAATAAAGTTCGGATCCCCACCTACGGAGCCTAAGGAGGCAAGCAAGTTTTCACTTTTCTTCGTAAATACTACGTAAATACATCTTTAAATACTGTTTTGGCATTCAGTGAAACACAGGTAGATCCCCGCCCACACCTATCAGATCACTGATATCTGAAGCTGCTTAGTTAAACCAAGTTTATTCTTTTGTCATCGCGGTCTCGCCAACTATGTGCCTACTGATGTAGCCCGCTCCCTTCGAAGAATTTAAATGTTATTACGGCGATTTGGTATACACAATTTTGGTTGGCTTCGACAATCTGGACAAATAACACCCGAACGACGGTGTGTTGAGGTATCCGCTGTGGAAAACAATTTGGCCAAACTTGTAAATAAACTCACACGAATAACAGCCATTGATAGTCATACCGCCAACTCTCCGGGCTTACTTTAAACTTCTCAGCCTGATAAATACTCAGTTGATATGCTCTCCCCTCTAGGCTCGTCGTGCATTGTGTCCTCTCAGCTAACTTCTCGTAATGGACCACACATATAGAGAAAAGGTTCCTAAAAGAACCGTATGGCAATACAAGAAAGCCAATTGGAGCGGACTTTAGTAATTTTCTCGATCGCCAGCTCCACACTTCCAGATTGTGGTTTGTCTCCGCCTACACTTGTGCGCGTCGGATCTTCAATAGGACGAATTAGCACTCGTGTAGTAGCAAGAGTTTATCCAGATAGTATACCTCCCCTTTTCCACCTCTTTCACGCTGGCAAAACCGCTGCGCAAAACTTTTTCATCAATCCTTCTCTTTCGAGCAGATGGAAAACAGCATTTGTCCCTCCTGTCCCTAGAAAAGGGACTCTCCTCCTACAGAGCCATTACGTCCCATTTTTCAAGGTTATAGATATTATAAACATATCTCAAAATACGAAAATTCTCAATGACCGACTGTACGATTTTCGTAGCAACAGATCCACTAGTGATCCGATAGCATGTCTCACCGAATAGAGGAACCAAAGCGTACATCAATCTGGCGAAAGCAAGATAGTCGATGGTTAGGTTTCCTCAAACGATGTAAGAAATACTTTTCCCCCTCTGGCACTTACTCGTATTTGGAGAATAAAATCAGGGAAAGGAATACCCATATCTTGAAATTTCATTAAAGCTGAATCACAACCTAGCTCTACACCAAGAGAAAAATCTTTTAAATAAGATTCCTGTCAGCAATCAAACTTAAAATAAGTGGGAGGTTCTTTGTCCATATAGGAATCAACTTCGTTATCAATTTTTATTCATTCTACCGGGTCAACACCACAACGATCGACCCACTTAAGTCATAGCAATTTACGCAGGTTAATAGTTTGGAAACTACGGATAACCCTTCAGAAAATAACACAAGGCGGCAAATCCTGTATTTAGTAAAAACAAAATGTAGTATTTGATCCTATCAAAGATACTGAATTAGTGCATACAAAACAGAAATTCAAAAAACAACAGCCGACTCTAAAACACGGCAGAGAGCATGCAGAAAGAAGTAAAAATTAAGAAAATACTTTGTGACGATTTCACTTGACCACCAAGCGGCCCACATAACATATGGGTGGTTCTACGAAAAAACTAGATGCATCAGGCGAAAATAAGTACTTGCTAAATATGAACTTCAAGAGACTTAATGCAGTCACAGTACCGGACACTTACCCTATTCATGAAATACAAATAATACATACACTGGCAAGTTTTGGAAAAACAGATAAAATTAATAAAAACGGTATACCAAAAACCTTAAAGGGAAATATGAATTCTTTAGATTTTTTTCTGTTGAAACAAAGCACTCAGAGAAATAACTAGTCCATTAAATTCCTTGCAAGTTTCTTTTAAAGAAAATTCTCAGTCTTTCGAAGAAAGACGAGTAAGCGTTTCAGTGATAAAGTGCTGACAGTACCAGGACTTAGCGAGCGTAGGCCGGAACTTCACAGAGGTAGTGCTCCGCAGTGTCATCATCACTTTCACAGCGTCACAGGTTGTTGTATCACTTATGGTGAGTCATTTAAGTGCTTAGCAAAAGAGAAGTACCTTATGTTCAAGACGAGATAAAAATCGAATAAATAAAACAACATATTTTTTTCTTATTGGGAAAAAGAGACTTGCTCAGAAAAAACCCAACCGTTTATTTTGCTATCCGATTTTAGACTGAATGCTGAAGTCACTTTTGTGGGCGCAGCAGCACTACTGTGACAAGAGCAGACACAATACTACTACATATACTTTACATATACTCGTGTGCTTCGCATACGATACAACTACTTCATATACTCATGTGCTTCGCATAAGATACACCTTACACGACGCCGCTAAGCAGTTTGCAGTCTTTCTTCCTGAGGGACAGCAGGAAAGGCGCTGACCTCTTAGATACGTCGTCAAGAATTCGTTTGAGCTGCAGTTAACCTGGAATGTCATACCATCTGCACTTATGCTCCTATGAAACCCAACTGTCAATGGAATCTCTAAACGAGGACGTAGACAGGCCCAACGTAGGTTCGGGTCGTGATAAAAAAATAAAAGAGAATAAGTTAGAGACATTTTTATTTTATGAAAGAAAAAATAGAGCTAATGCCACTTCAAAGTTAATAATTCATTGTGGGGTGAGCAAATTTAATACAAATATGTTTTAAAACTTTTAAAACAAATTGAATGGTAATTAAAGGAAAAAGTAAAGAAGTAATCCAGAAAAATTAATCATTAATCAAATATATAAAAACAATTGAACAGTAATTAAAGGCAAGAGTAGGAAAGTAATTCAGAAATTAACCATTAATAACAAAATTCACAACGAAAAAAAAAGAAAAACAAAGGTAACTATACAATATAGCGCAACAAAACCTGAATATTATTGTGTTCGAAACCGAGAAGCCAACACTTTATTTTTTTTCAAAAAAGAAGACAGTGTTAGTTTAGTTTAGTTTTAAATGCATTTTTATTTTCTTAATCACTAACTCTTACATACTAACAAAAAATGCTTAAGTGCTAGCCTACAATTACTTAATAATCTTATATAACTTACTGGCCCCACACAGGCACTCTAAGCTACTCTAAATTCTTATATCTATGTCTTTCGACTTCATTTTCATTTTATTCTGAAATGTTTATTTTGTATACTTAGGGCTAAGAAAAAATTGTTATCAAAAAACTTAGCCTATGGATGTAATTTTTTATTTTTTATAAAAACTTAATATCTAACTTAAAAGAAGACAGTGTTGTTATGATTCGCATGTCAATAGGGAGTTTGTTAAATAACTTGCATGATATAATGGAGTAAGAATTTCTAAAGCTTGTAGTACGAAAGGCAGGGAATGGAACAAATGATTGGGAAATGCTTCGTAAGATATATGCGTCAGAAATTGGGCTTTGCAGGTATCCACCTCACATAAAGAAAATTGTAAGTACCTTGTAATAGAAAAGATGTCGCACTGAGAAAATTCTCGTACACCTAAATAATTTCATGGAATGAGCTAGACTAGAAGAGTTACAGACTTTTCTTATTGCACATTTTTGCAGCACAATTAGCTACTGAAGTTTACTAAGGTACACGGCCCCCGAACAACTTATTCCATACTTTAATTTAGAATTAAATTGTTTTTAGATCAACCATATCGAAGGCTTTGGCTATATCTACAAAATTCCACTGCAAAATGTTTTATCATCAAAACCTTTGTGTACAAAGGTGCAAAATTCTGAGTGAACATCCTCAGTAGAAAGGCCAAACTGGTTCGAACTAAAAAGAGATATTTCAAAATCATACGCTTAACTAGTTACTCAAATAGTTTTGAAATAAAAGGTAACAGCAAGATCGGCATTTAATTATTTTTGCTTCCTTTTTTAAAAAGTGGCATAACATTGGTACATTTCAATTCTTCAGGGAAATTGCCTGTGACAATACTTAAATTAAAAAGATGTGTTAAAATATGTTAAAAGATATACAATATTTTTAGCACAAGGTTTGAAATACCATCATTCCCATATTAATTTGAGTTTTTTAAAGATTTTGTGGTTTTTAGTAACTCAAGACCCGAAATAGGTTCAAAAAAAAAACTGTTTCTGTGCAGAACACTATCCACAAGACCATCTGTAGGTTCACCATAGCAAATATTAGAAAAATCAGGCGAAAATGACAATTGCCCAATTGAAGCAAAGAACTCATTGAATTCGTTTGCTACTGCAATAGGATCCAAGAAAACTATACTATTATCGCTAAGCGTTATAGTTGTATCGTGCTTGCTCATATTTCGATCAATAATATCGTTAACCACTTTCCATTCTTTCTTAAAGTTTCCGTGCGAAATCCTAATTTTGTTATGGTAGCAACTTTCGCTACATAAACGGATTTCCTTGTCGATTTTAAGGCACATGCGATCATAACGTCTTTTTAAACACACATTTTTACCGCAGTTTATGTTTCAGTTTGTTTTTATAAGAAGAGATGGCGTTATCCAGGGCTTTAGACTTATTTCAGATTTGCTCAGTACAACGATTTTACTGGAAGCAGCTATGGAGTTTTTTAAAATTTCAATAAATGAATCATAAGCCTTATAAGCATTTTCCTCGGCATAGACCTCATCCCAATTATTTCGGCGCAATACACTATTAAGGTGAACAAAGTTAATCTTTGTCGCACTTGTCAAAAAATGTTTTACATTGCTCTTCATTCAAATCAAAATACCGGTCATACAGTGAACAGAAATTTGAAGGTCAAAATTAACAGCAGCACATTGATTAGACTGAATTTTTGAGAAATGACAAAAAACGTGATCAAGACAGGGGCCAGCAATTGGTCTTGTGTACTCATTAACAAAAGAGGTAAATCCATGTTCGGCGATAAGAGCAAGGTAACAATCCAAAGAATGACATGAGTTTAACAAGTCCAGGTTAAAGTCCCCTAAAATAATTAGATTGGCTGCTTTCACATTGGACAGAAAATACGAGAATTCTTCAAGAAATACATTAAATGAATTAAATCTATATGCACGAAAAAAAGTAAAGGATTCATTGCATATGGAACAAGATATTTTTATTGCTGACGTCATAAAAATGCTTTATATCACAATCATACAGATCTTTCACAAACGCACCCACTCCACCTACTGCATACGAATCGTTTGCATTTCCGTAAAAAATATAGATAGGAATACAGGAATCATTTATCTCACAAGAGTAAATCCAAATTTCGGATACGAAGATAATTTCAGGAAGGTTTTCAAGGGCTTCAAGATTGCTAACAAATACATCGAAATTTCGGCGAAGACTTCTGATATTTTGATGTATTTCGAAAAAAGATTCTTTATTCAAATTGTAATGAAAAATGCTATCATTACATCTTGTTATGAAATTTGAGGAAAGGTTGTTATTAAAAATATCAGGCTTTACGTTGATACTCGTATTAAAAAACAGATTTATTTGTCTTTAATTAAGGATAAATCAACAAATGATCTTAAAGCATTCAATTATATTATGATAATTATCAATGGACAAAAAGCGAGATTTCACACTCAACTACAACGACTCTGCAGTTTGAAAACGAATTAAGCTCTAGCTGAATTCTAGCTTTAAAATATAGGCTGCTTTCCAAAATGCAGTACTTCCTGCTTTTTGCATCAGCAACCATTCCGAAATGCAAACCCAAACTGGTGACAGAACGCATTACGAAATTCATTGAACTATCACGATGCAAATGACAGTTGTTTGTTTGGTTTATGCAATCTGAAGTATATACGAGTATAATGGAGAATTCCGAGAAGTAAGTTTTAAATAAATAAGAGCATTCAATTATATTATTATAATTATTTATATGCAGAAATCAATGGACAAAAAGCGAGATTTTACACTTAATTACAACGAGGCTGCAGTTTTAAAATGAATTCAGCTTTAGCTGAATTTTAGCTTTAAAATACATATATTTTGTGAATATTCGGTTGTTACAAGCACCACAATTATTTAGCAAATGATTAATTATATGAATTCCAATCAATTTGTTACACATTGTTTTACGTAAAAAAAATAAACACTGTGCATCGCGTAACATTCCAAACCATCATGATTCGTAAAACAACGGAATACGCATCGCATCATATCACAGATGCGAGGTGCAGTCACAATGCGCATTTAGTTTGAATTTTGGAAAGCAGCCCATATCTATAGCTGCCTGCTCTTTAGAGTCGGTAATTTATCTGTTGAATAACGTTACCGTTATTCTCTCGGCTAAGAGCCGACGTAGTTGTCACACGGGAGTACGAAATCAAGGAGATGATTGCATTAGCATCGTAGCATATGATAAGTCCCATCTTCCTTGCATCACAGTATTCAATGAGTTCGGCCACCACTTTTTTTGTTTTTTGTTTTATTAATTCATATTTTCTTAACAATTATTCTTAAGTTTAGTTACAGAACGTAAAGCAAATAAAGGTATTTAAGAAAATAGCTAGTGACATTTGTATTTTGCTAATTATAGCAATAAATAGGGTTAAATGCCACTTCAAGAAGAAATACTTTAATAATTTTAATTATTGTGGGGTGACACTGTTTTAGTTGAAGATAAAGTAAAAGTTAGCAATATTTAAAAATTCAGAAGTCATAAATGAAAAAATAAAAATAAAAATAAAAAACAGGCAGTGCGAAAATAATCAATTACACAATGTAAGTGAGCAAAACTTCAATCTCATTATGATCGAAACCAAGAAGCCATGCTTTGATTTTATTTGAAAATGTACGAGAAGTCGTCATGATTCTTATGTCGGCTGGAAGACGATTAAAAAGTTTATAAGATACAACTGGGTAGGAGTTTCTAAAGTGCGTTGTGCGGTAAGCTGGGACTTGAACAATATGACAATTAGTTCGACGTAAGTTGCGTGTATCAGAATAGGACTCTCTAGATAGACACCTCTCATAAAAAAGATCTTAGAGACTCTAAAATGAAACAAGTGCCTTAATGGCAGTATTTTCAAGGACCTAAACAATACCATGGAATTAGCTAGGTGGTGCGCATTACAAATCCTACGTAAAGCACATTTCTGCAAAACGAGAAGCGGTTTTAGATTGGTAGTGTAAGCACCTCCCCAACAACTAATTCCATATTGCAGTTTTGAGTGGAAAATTCCATGATAAATAGTTTTTAGAAACTTTGGAAGACACCGAATACAAGAACGAAAGTATCGTTGGAAGTCTAAAAAATACTCAGCCCAACTCATGTTTTGGTCAATTGTTGTGCCAAGGTACTTGAAGTTCCTAACAACTTCAACCTGAAAACACTTCGAGCTGCATAAGGAATTTGCATGGTAAGATGGTTCGGACGGATCAGTGGTAGAAGCACAAGTAACAAGGGTAAAGCGCGGGCAATCGCAGAAATGGAATTTGATATCAATTTCTGCTGGCACAAATCCTGCTCCATACAACTTGTCCAAAAGAATGTCATTGCAAACCATGTCAAACGCTTTGGTAATATCGATAAAGAGGCCGGCGCAAAACTTTTTACGATCCAAGGCTTTGTTTTTGAAATTGCAGAAAAATAGTAAGGCATCTTCAGTGGAACGTCCTTCCCTAAACCCAAACTGCACCGGACTGAAAAATTGAGTTCTTCGTAAATAAGCACACATTCGCCTTTTGACAACTTTTTCAGAAACTTTCGAAATTAAAGATAGCAAGGAAATCGTCCTGTAATTGTTTTTATTTTTACGACTACCCATTTTAAAGGGTGGTAATATATCGGCAGATTTGAGGTAGTCAGGAAAAACTCCACTGAAAATACTCCTATTAAATAGATATGCTAATATGTCCACTAAGTTAGGCGCAATATTCTTCAGTAAGACATTACAAATGCCATCGATTCCATACGACCTGGAGTTTTTGAGTGAGTAAATGGCTCGCAAAATTTCTAACCCAGTAATTTCTTCAAAAACGAAGCTTTTCATGGCAGGCGTTCTTTCCACTAACTGAGCCCAAACACAGGGGTTGCAAATTGTGTTACATTGAGAGGACATAGACCCAACTGGCTACTGCTACGGGTTCCACTATTTCAGCACCTTCACTACACAGCACAATATTTTTGGAATTGCATAAAGTATTGGCGTTGATTATACTGTTAACAACTCTCCATTCCTTCTTAGGGTTGTTCTGTGCATCGTGAAATCTGGAGCAGTAGCATTTGTCGCGACAGTTCAATATTTTCTTGTTTATGATTTTGCTCATTTTCTTACAAACGTGTAATACACAGTTTACGCAATTTGTTTTTTAATTTAATTCTTTTCAGAAGAGAAGCGTTTACCCATGGCTAGTTTGCCTCTATGTTTAACAAAAGTTTGTGTAGAAGAACTGATATAGTTTTAAAGAATGTTCCAAAACAATTCGTAAGCTTTAGAAACGTTGTCTTTGGCATAGACTTCTTGCCAATTTTCGAAACGAAGTTGAATGTTAAGTAAGTCGTACCTTATATTCGTTACCGTCTGAGAAGAGAAGTTACCAGAGCGTTGTAATCCGATTAGACCTTTAAACAAAATACCCGTCATACAATGGTCAGTTATTTCTAAGTCAAAATTAACACCGAAACAATTGCTTATCAAAATTTTTGCAAAACGACCGAAAACATGATTAATGCATTTACTCGAAATTGGCCTTGTTATTTCATTGATAAAGGAGGAGAAACCTTCAGCAGTCAGGTTAAGAAGACAATCAGACGCAATGTTAGTAGAAAGAATGTCAATGTTGGAATCACCCAGAATAACCATATTCGAACCTTTTTCATTAATTAGAAAATTTGAAAAATCGTCTAGAAAAGATTGGGGAGATATGGCTTGTAATCTGTATACACAAACAAATTCAAAATATATAGAGCGGAGACTAAAGCATATTTTAATTAAATCTGTGTTAGCCAAACTATGGCGTATCACTTTAAAGTTTTCGTCTATATACTTATCACGAATAAAAACTCCTACACCACCAGCTACGTACAGTTCATTTGTGTTTGCATAAAACGTTTAACCGGGAATAAAATAGTCTTTAGTTTCACAAGAAAAATCTGCCAAAAATTCAAAGGCTTCCAGATTTTTGCAAAATTTTGCAAGATCAAAATTTCGCCTCACACTACGGATATTTTGATGAACAATGAAAAATGGCTTGTTCTCACTTAAGCTCAGATGGAAAATACTATCATGACTACTTTTATTGGTTGAAGTGATTGGGTTGTTGCTATCTAGATTATTATTTATGTTGAACATGTTATAAAAAAATAAATACGAATTAGTCCTGCGGTTTTGCTAAATCATCTAAGGAGTTTATAAGAACAACCCTACTATTACGAGTATCAACCTTTCACATCAATATTTGGGAATTTTGGAACTACAAGTATTTAAATTTTTCAATTACTTTTGTTTTCTTAGTTTCCATAAATAGGGAGCGATTCGTTTTTGTTAAGCAATCATTAATATAAATATTGCCCTTTTCCCCCTCCATAAATAAGGCAGCGTTCAGCTTCTCGGCTGCATTCCTCTTTCCTCTCATAATTTGCTTCTTCACGGCTTGTGATGAAAGATTCACGCATAAAACATCACGGAATAAACCTTTGTTGGATCCAGTGGAGTAGACATTCGATGAATTATTGTTTCTCCGCACTCGTTTTACGAAACATTTCATTATGTCTGTGGATTCCACAGATCTTCTCAAAGCATTGGCTAGCATTTTGGTTGTTTACACCTGGCACACCAATGATCTCAATTGAATTCTCCAGAAATTGTTGTTCTCTCCAGTTAAGTCGACTTTCAAGAGATGTCAATTTCGATTTCAACTGCTCATTCTCTTCTCTAAGTTCCTTCATCATACCAAGAAAATCAGTGTTTATTTTTTTCACCTGTATGATTTCTTCATAAAGCAGATGCAAGGTTATTGCACTGTGTAAACGGTGTGCATTAGAATTTACCGTCGCTGCTTCCGAAGCCGTTTGATGACAATTTACAACACTGGTTGACTCATGCATAATCGGATGTAGGGAAGGCGTTGTTGGCTGCTTACTAGAAAACCCTGCCTCTGGTCGTTTATCACTTTCGGCTGCTCCCGGTTTTTTTTTTCTTCTAGACGGTTGATGAGGTAGAACTTTAGACAACGACGATGGTGCACTTGTGGGTAATGGCATTGACTGTTGTTGTTGCTGCAACGATTTGCGACGAAGGGCAGTGCACCGGTCGCAACGATATTTAATATCGTTGGTGCTCATATTGGAGTATAAGAATCAAGTGAGTTAATGTTTACACATTTGCAGTGGTAAGATGTATTGCAGTCTGTACAACTTATTTTAGAAGAATATGAGTGGTCTATTTTTTTTAGATGGATTAGGCAGTTCATTATGAAGTAAAATTAGAAAAATAAAAGACTTTGGAAAGAACACTAAAGCGAGCACCCCACAACACTTAGAGCCACCTACGGCGGTGGTGGTGGTAATAAAGAATCATGGGAAAAAAAGCAGACGCAATGACGAATTTGTGCCATTCTTCGTTCGTTTCATAGTTTATGTCTGCAGCAACTAAACCTCGGTTGCAAAATTACCCAACTGGTCAGAACGAGTTCGGGATATAAAGACAAGTTATCTGTCTTACCGATCGCTCGTCATATACTGGTGTATAACCCCTTAAACATCCGGAATGTCAGATACGTATCTGTACGGATATTATGCGAGAAGTATAATTCATTGGGGTCACCCCTACACTCTAAAAATTTAACGACTAGTGTGTACGTCTTTGACGCATAGTTCGACGTTTCACCGGGGTTTTTTTCAGAACCTCTGGATATTTATTTTTAAAGCCTTCCTGCCACGATAAGGCGGCCAATGAAAGGAAGGAAAAAATAATTCTTTAGATTGTTTTTGGTTCATTAAAGTTCGTCCAAGTCTGGTAATGTGAGTTCTGCTGCGGGGCGATCAATTACTAAAATTCTCTCTAACGTATTATACGAGTATATAAAGGTCTAAAAGTATGATATTGAAATGCTCGTAGTCTTAGTCAACTAAGGTTAATGACCTAAGGTACATTTTTGAGGGCTTGGTGTTTACCTAATTTGTATTACGAAGACCTGGTTTGGATCAGATATGGATGTTCATACAAGCCCTAAAGCTTGAGGCATTAAAAAAAAGTAAAGGTAGTGTTGTTGAATATTTAGTGGTAGAAGTAAGCGATGGCAATTCTAAATGTCTCATCAATCGCTGCCATGTTATTATTTCGGCAGTATTACTCGAGATTGATTCCCTACAAAAAAAAATTCTGTAGATTTATAAAATTATGTTTTCTTAAATTTCTTATTCATCATAAAATAATATGAAAAAACCAAACAAATTTTCAAAAAATATTTTGTACTATATATATAACTTATAAGTTTAAATATACAGGGAGACTTTTTAAAAAGAATCAATTTTATTTCTTGCCCATTTGGCGGATACTTATCAACTAACTCACAATTTTTCTTCAATCTTAAAATTACTTATTCTTTTACAAATTTAACTGTCGCATTTGCATGATTCCCACGAGCATATTGTACCTGCAGGAAATGCATCAAATATGATCCGCAAGAATTTATTCATGGGAACAGATACATGCTGCGAGATAATGGAGTTCATGTGACGCGCGCATGTTCCTTTACCTGCTTGAATCTAAGCTTTCAGAATTTATTGTGGAGAGGCTCGGGTAACGAACATGCGCCGCTACCAGATACGTAACCTCGCCCTCCTTTAAATTAAAATTCTCCTGGATTTTACAGGGCACTGGAATTTCTTGACTCAAAGTTTTTATTGATAGCTATCTTGAGTTGTTTGCTTTTGCGCTTCAATTTTAGAGTAACTGATATAACAATGATTAAAATAAAAATGACAGTTAAACTTGTAATGTAGTTAACATTTTTATGAAATTTTGGCAACTTGATGTGTTTCATGTTTACAATATTATTAATTATGGTATCTTCAAAATTTGGTGTTTTGGTAAAATTATAATTAACTTCTTCTAAATAATAGAATCTTTCTTTATATTTTATATTTGAATTACTGATTGTTGTATTCATTATCTCAATTGAACAATTATTAACAACTATTAAGTAATTTCCACTTAACCTAATTTTCCTATCATCACATTTATTTATTATTTCTTGATCTTGCAAATTTTTACAAATTACAGTGCTATCATCTAGTTTTTTTATTTCTATTAATTTATTTATCTTAGTTTTACAATTTTGACTTATAATACAGCTTTTAAGAGGCTTAAAATCCTTTACATTTTGAACATTGTCCAAGAATTCATATTTCGTATTGTTTACTTCTAAAAAATATTGATCTTCTTCTTCAATTTCTGTATTATTTACTGTGGGTATTGCTGAGATTAATTTTAAGTCAAATAACTGGTATCTGTCTGGAATTTTTATTGCTAACACTAATGTATCTATACTGTATTTAAGTAGCCCTACTTTTACGTTTTTTAGTTTGTAAAAGTCAAGTCCTGTTTCATTTATTTCTTCTGTCGTTAAAAGACTAGGATGTATTAAACCGTGTTTAACTAATGCTATATTATCAATTACTTGATTTAAATGCTCTTCTAACATTCTCAATTTTACTAACTGATCTAATTTTAGCTGCTGTAGGATGAATCTTCGTTCATTTTCTGTCTAATTTTCTATCTAATTCTATCGCGGATTTAAGATGGGATATGCTTTCATTCAGTTGAACATTGACTTGTATCTGTTGGTTAAGATAACTTACTATATTCTCTTGATTTTTTTTTAATACGTTTAGATGGTCCGCCTTCTCCTGTCTGTCGCTATCGTCCATTGTTCCGAACAACCATTTTTGTCCTGTCCCTATAATGTTAGCTAGTCCTCGCTTTTGTCTTTTTCCTGGTTCTATGGCTGTTACTTTAGCGTAAAGTGTCTCTATTTCGCGTCTTATAGCTGGATCATTATTTATTTGAAGTTTCTTTGCATTTTCTACAAACAAGCTAATGGTCTGCCTTATTTCTTTTGTATTAATAATATGTAGTATAGTTTTCGTGTCTTGAATTATTTCAGTCTGTCCCATATTAATTATGGTATAGCCGTTGCTTGTTGTCAATTCGTCAATTGTCAATGTCGCTGTGGTTTGTGTTTTTAGTATTGTTAGTATTAGATAAACTGATACGGTCATATGCAAATAAACGTGGTTGTTTAATTAATTCTGTATCTAGGTTCATTTTTGTAATAATTTCTTTTGTAGTTTTTGACTGGTATGATTTCTCTTACTTCTTTATATTCTTCTCTGTTCTGATTTATTTTCTCAGTTCTTTTTTTCTTTTCCTAACTTTACTTGTCTTACTAAAATAGCTATATCAGCATACATTGCTTCTTCTGGAGACATTTTTAATGTGGAATGATACCTATTATTGTAATTACTAACTGCTCTATGAATTTTTTGAATAAGAGACAAATCTAAAGTTCTCATACGAGGGGCGTTCATTATATTCTCGGTATCGATATGAAGGAAAATGCGAATTCAATTTAAATTGTTTTTATTTTTCAATATAATCTCCCCTAACATCAATGCATTTGTTACATCTTGAGATGTAATAACCCTCAAAAAAATAAATTTCCACTTTCTCTGCAATATACCCATTTATTGCCGACTTGAGTTCTTCATCATCTGAAAATCTTTTCCCACGAAGACATTTTTTCAAATCCGGAAACAGGAAATAATCACTAAGGGCAAGGTCTGGACTATAGGGTGGGTGTTGGATTTCTTCGAAACCACAATCTCGCGCAGCAGCCTTGGAAACTCGCACCGTGTGAACAGGAGTGTTGTCATGAAGAAGCAACACACCCGCTGCGAGTTTACCCCGTCTTTTCTTTTTAATTTCCTCCCGCAAATTATGCAAAGTGGAAGCGTAGGATATGGCGTTGATGGTTTCACCTTTTTTTTGTACTCAATGAGCAAGATTCCCTTTGAGTCCCAAAAAACTGTGGCCATGAGCTTCCCGGCAGACGGAGTGACTTTGAACTTCTTCGGGGGGTCTGTTCCTTTTTTATGCCACTGCATGGACTCTTGATTGCTTTCAGGTTCATAGTGGTGGACCCATGTTTCGTCCCCAGTAACAATTCGATCCATAACACCGTCCGCGTTCTCACTACACATCTCCAAAAGCTCTCTACAGGCGCTGTGAGCATTCGTGGCACCCACCTTGCACTGACCTTTGAAAGGTTAAGATGGTCATGAAGAATGGTGTGAATGGTACCAATTGAAAGCTTGGTGATCTCTGCCATCATTTTCACCTTTATTCGGGCATCCTCAAGAATAAGTTTTTCGACTTCTTTGATGCTTTCTCCCGTACAAGCAGTAGCCGGGGCGCCGGAGCGGGGGTCGTCTTCAATGCTCTCTCTGCCTCTCTTGAACTCACTTGACCACTTTTGTACAGTTGATAATGAAGGTGCGGAACCCTGGTAAACAGCCACCATCTCTTCATGAATAGTTTTTTGACTTTTTCCTTGCTTAGTGAGAAATTTAATTACAGCGCGATGCTCAATTTTCACCATCATCGTCTCAGTTGCCATTATGATTCTGTTTAACTAGAGATAAAACGCGAATTAATAATCACATTTATATGAAATTTTACATGAATGCATTAAAATAATAGTATTACTTGATAAATAAGTCAATTTATATATACAACCACAGCTTCACCCCGATACCGAGAATATGTTGAACGCCCCTCGTAGTAACTAGTTTTTCTTGTTAAGTAGAGTGAAACCGTTCTATATCGCTGTTACCTGTGTGTGTATTGGGCTTAGTAAAATGTAGTTCAACTTCGTGTTCGTTTAAGAATTCCTTGAAATTTTCTGCTTTAAACTCATTGTCGGTTACTATTTTTATTGGTTTGCCGAATTTGGAGAAATATTCTTCTAATACTTCTATCTTTTTCGTCCACTTTTTATTGGGTAAATAAATAGTAAGCATATGCCTTCTTAGTGAGTTTGTCTATTAACGTAAGAAATGGGTGCTTCATAAAATAAAATATGTCCATATGCAGTGTTTCGTTGGGTCTACTAGGTGTCTCGCTTAATTCATACTTAAGTTTTATCGGTTTTCGTTCGTACTTCGTTTCTAAGCATAATTTATAATTATTAATAATTTTTGTAATTTCCTTGACTAATTTTGGGTAATAAATTTTGGTCTTGAGGCTATGATACGTTTCTACTATTCCGCTATGTATACTTTCTTTTGTGTGGTACAATGCGATTTGTTTATGGACTTCGTCTAAAGTTTTTATTTCTCTTGCTCTGAGAGTAGCTTTAATGAATCTTATTTCTTTATCGTGTTGAAAAAATTCTATTAACAGCTGTTGAATTTTATTAAACTCATGATATGATAGTTCGGTGTAGATTCCAGTCAAACCTGGCTTTATGTATCTTCTTAGTAAATCAGTCCAATATTCCCTATTTCTAGTCATATCAAAAAATATTACTCTTCTATAATAATAATCTAACATAATGACATCACATTTTCTTTTCTTTTGTATGGCCTTACATTGTATATTTAATAACGTACATATAAGTCTGAGACGAGATAGACTAAAATCCATTATAAAAAAAATATAAATAAAAAATTATGTTCTGTAGCGTCAGTGTTTTAACCAAAGAAATAAATATGTTTAATTGTGGTGTTCTATTTGTGCTCCCTCACTGTACTTAATAAAGTAAATTTACCCGTTTTCAGAAACAGACCTTTTCCCTTCCCATATATTAATTTGACCACTAATTTCTCTTTCCCAACTCATTGTAAAACCTGACTCTATTAATCCTTCTATTTTCGAATTCCCTCATTCCACTTTCTTCGTAGGCTCTCTCTCTCCCTGTGCTCTTGTCCGTATGGTGAATTTGTCTCTGTTGTCCTAGAGAGTGTTGAATATTTCGAATTCTGGTGGAAGAGGTCGAAAGCCTTGCTAAGGCTACAGATCGTGTGGGAGTAAATTAGATATGAATGTTTATATGTAGGTTGTGTACTGTGATGAAGAGCCTAATTTAGGTAGGAACCTATTTTTGCGAAATAGATTTTACGAGTAGAAAACGAAAGAGGAAACTAGATAGGAAACGAAAGAGGTAGGAAATGGGATTTGTAAGAGAATGTGCCTGTTATATAAAGCTGCATCGCCGGCAAGAGGTGCTTCGCCGGACACCCCCAACATCAACAACAACAAAAATTCGTACCAAAAAATTCAACACAAGAAAAAAAAAACAGTGGAAAACACAGTGACAAGAAAACAACAATTTACATTGAAAAAAAAAATACATAATAATACGTATATACTACAAAAAATAAAAAGACTTTGAATTTAGTGAATAAGTGTAATATAGAAACTATTATAAGTTTAGATATTTAGATATAGAATTGTTTTTTTTTTTTTAATTGTTTAGAGGTTAGGGTTAAGCGAGTTGCCTTTTTTTTTAATTTTATTGGAATTTATTTTTGGGCAAACGGAAAAAAAAATTGTTTATTTTCATACAAGCGAATCTTCGAAGTGCTGGCGCCAGAACTACAAGGGTTCCATGTATAACCGGTAAATCCTACATATAAATATTTAAGTTTCCTTGTTTTGGCTAGAATAAGAGTAGTTTACAGTAGTTTTTTTTTTTAAATTGAATTAAAAAAAAAGGCTCGTATTAGGTACTAAGTTTTTCTTTTGTGAATTTATTTTTTTTTAATAAATCCATTGTTACTGTCATGATGTGAATTAAGATTTTTTATTATAATAATGGAGTAGGCTTAGCGCAAGTGGAGTGTGGATGGGGCGACTGTGACTAGGCATGACGCACAAACGATGACGACATGAGAGGAAATGACGTGACTGACTTCCGCTGATTTTTTTCTTACAAGTGGCGACTGGAAGGAATTTCGTTAGGGGCTGCCATTCCCAGTTTTGACTAGAATGGTAGCAATTGGTCGCACTCAAATGTGATAAGGGTGGGTTGCCAACAATGCTCAGCCAACAAAACCCGGCTTATTTCAGATAGTAGCGATGGCTACCATGATCTTAAAGCTAGGTTGACCAAACAATTTAGAGATGGACGATGAGACCACGAAAATCTTAGGTCCATCATGTATAGGAAACAGTTGCTCCATGAGACATTCGACAACTTTTACGCCGACATACATATGTATGACCAACGAACTGGACCTGGTAGACATACTGCGACTCTACAAAATCAACGGACAGGTAGACCCTACAACTACACTAAACCTGACCGACCAAAAACAGAAAGAAAGAACGTCTACAAAACTAAGCCGACGATAAATTTGACGAATCCACAGCGGGAATGTCGGGGGTCATCCGTCAACCGATCGGCGAGCCCTGACAAATCCAGCCATTAAGTATCGTGCAGCGTGACCCAACAACTTTTACAGCGCGGACACACCCAGAAGTTCCTAAACGGAGGGTCTACCAACGAATAGAGTAGTACAACCAAGCGAGGAAGCGTACTTTCGGAGAGGAAATGACAGTGCCTATGGAGAATAATAAAAAATATAAAAAAATACAAAGGTTAAGGGAGATATGTGCAATAAAAAGATGACGACTAAAGAGAATACTCGAAACTGTGATAACAATATGACTTGACAACCGTTCGCCCAAGTGGATATCGCGGGAGAGGATGTCCTCGGTCTACTAGACAGCGGCGCATCCATAAACTGCTTGGGAAAAGGGGCGCTAGACTTTTTGAAGAGACATAACATTACACCGACGAAAATGACGAGTGATATACGGACAGCTGATGGAAACCATCAGAAAATACTTGGACGGTTTACTTCTCCTGTCTCATGGCACGGCAAAACCAGGGACTTAGAAATATTCGTGGTCCCGAATTTACAACAGGAAATGTATTTAGGGGTAGACTTTGGAAGATCTTCGCGGTCGATCCTAACATTATATCGGGACTAGACTTCCCATCGCCTAACGAAAACGACTCCCCAATTCAAGCGCTCACCCAACCACAAACCGAGCAATTGGAGAGGGTGAAACAACAACAAAAACGTCGTTCGCAATCCTGGGGTTAGGCAAGACGAAGCTTCTAGAGCATGCGATCGAAGTAGACGAACACCAAGCTCCTATCAAACAACGACATTACCCCATTTCGCCAGCGATACAAAAACTCTTATATGACGAGCTGGATCGAATGGTAGGACTCGGGGTAATCGAAGAAAGCAGTAGTGCTTGGAGTTCGCCGGTAGTCTTGGTAAGAAAACAGGAAGATTCACGAAAGGTCAACGCCGTGACAAAAAATATGCCTACCCTCTTCCCCACATCGATGGTTTACTAAGCCGCCTTCAACATACCAGGTACATCTCTGGTATCGATTTGAAAGATGCGTTTTGACAGATTCCTCTGGAGGCCAAATAAAGAGAGAAGACAGCTTTCACAGTCCCCGGGCGGCCACTTTATCAGTTCAGGCTCATGTCGTTTGGACTGTGTAATGCTGCCCAGAGAATGTGTCAGCTAATGGACAAAGTCATTCCCCATCGGTTGAAGGAGAATGTCTTTGTCTACCTCGATGAATTCTTGGTTTGTTCTTCAGATTTTGAATCTCATGCCAAACTTCTATCAGAGGTGGCCAGGTGTTTAAGTACCTAATCCGACATTCTGCAGGCTGATCTCAACTCCCCATATTTTTCGTCAGAGGAATATGAGGAGTTGAAGAAAATCGTAACAGAAAATAACGACCGACATCCAGACACATGCATCTCAGACGAATTTGTGTATAAGCGACATACGAACAGGAGACCCGGTACAATACGATTTATCCTGGAAACGCTGGATTCTGAAGGAGTTGCGTGAGAGCTTGGTTGCTGTAGCACATGTGGCACCGGCCGCTGGACATGGAATGATTCACAAGACACTGGCTCGCCTGAGGCAGATGTACTTCTGGCCTGGTATTCTGAATCTCGTCAAGTCTTGCGAGGTATGCAAGTGCTGCAAGCCACTCAATACGGTATCTAGATCGCCGATAGGACAGCAAGTTGTTGCGGAGCGACCTTTCCAGAGGCTTTATATTGATTTTCTAGGACAATATCCGCGAGCCAAGAACCGGGATACCCACATTTTTATTGTCCTAGACCATTTTTCTAAGTATGTGTTTTTGAAACCAGTGAGGAAAGCAACAGCAGTAGAGGTAGTAAAATATTTAGAGGATTTTCATATTATTGGTGTGCCCGAGTATTTGCAATCGGATAATGGCAAATAATTCCTCTCCGAGTTGTTTGCCAGTTTTCTAGGAAAATATGGCATCAAACATGTTCGAACCGCGCTCTGTTCTCCTCAAGCTAATGCGTCAGAAAGAGTCAACCGGTCTGTACTGGCCAAAATACGGTCATATATACAGGATATGCAGAAGAACTGGAACCTCCATGTGAGCGACGCAGCATTTTCCTTGAGGAGCGTGGTGCACGATTCGACCAGGTTTGAGCCGTATTATGCCATTTTCGGGACACATATGACAAATCATATGAGATATTGAGGAAACTAGACGTAGTGAAATATCTGAACACTGAGGTATTGGAAAAGAATGACAAATTACAGCTTATACGAAGGAAATTGTTGACAATACTAGGAGTAAGGATATAAAATATAAAGTAGGACAAATAGTATATAGACGCAACTTTAAGCACAGTAGTTTAGCTGACAGATACAATGCCGAATTAGGACCCAGTTTTTTAAAATCTGTGATACTAAGGCTGATAGGCCATTGTCCTTATGAAGTTGGTATCCAAAATGGAGAGAGCGTGGTCATTTTCCACGCAAAAGATCTCCATTCCTAGCTTCATAAACAGAGCCTTAAAACTTTACGCACTCTACCCGCTGTTGTTGGATGTTTTTGTTTATTTTACTTATCTATTTATCTATTTATTTATTTATCTTACTTATTTATATTTTATTTATTTATATTTTTATTTACATATAGATTTATTTATTTATCTCTTATTCTAGTCATTTATATTATTTTATTTATTTATTTATCTTAGATTATGAATTGAGCTGTGATATTAGTATAAGTTAGATAGGTAAATGTGAGAGGTATTCTGTTATTAGCATTGATTGTGGTATTTCTGTAATTATATGTTTGACAATAAATGGTGTTTCTCAGGGAGTGGGCCCTTTCACCACGTATCAAAGGAATAGGCACGCTTATCTGAACAATTCTTGTAAAAGGCCTCATTGGTTAATTTTGTTTTTTTATAATTTACGTGCGCCTAAGGGGTTAGATACCCTTTTACTGTTGCCATGGCGCGGGCGGAAAGGTAGCAGGAGGAGAAAGGAAACCAAATCTACGCGTCAGTGTTATGCCTTCACACGCAGAATTTTTCTGACTGAGTTCCAATTACACAAATGAAGAACTTGAAAAACTTGACTCTCCGAGTGAGAAGCGATTGCTAATACCACTACACCACGGCCACCCCCGGAATTTTACGAATTCAGAATGTTCACGACCACTAACACTCCTCTTTCGAGCCTGTAGCGTCAGGCTTTTAACCAAAGAAATAAATATGTTTAATTGTGGTGTTCTATTTGTGCGCCCTCACTGTACCAAATTAAGTAAATATACCCCTTTTCAGAAACAGACCCTTTCCCATCCCAATATATTAATTGGACCCACTAATTTCTCTTACCCAACTCACGATAAAACCTGACTCTACTATCAATCCCTCTATTTTCGAATTCCCTCATTCCACTTTCTTCATAGGCTCCATCTCACTCTGTGCTCTTTTCCGTATGGTAAATTTGCCTCTGTTATCCTAAAGAGTGTTGAATATTTCGAATTCTGGTGGAAGAGGTGGAAAGCTTTGCTAAGGCTACAGATCGTGTGGGAGTAATTTAGATATGAATGATTATATGTATGTACGAGTAGGTTGTGTACTGTGATGAAAAACCTAATTTAGGCAGGAACTTATTTTTGAAAAATAGATTTCATGAGCAGAAAACGAAAGTGGTACGAAACGAGATAGGAAACGAAAGAGGTAGGAAGTGAAATAGGAAACAAGAACTGTGGCATCCAATGACTTTTCGTCTAGATAAAAACAACCGCTCACTTCAGTGTCTTCAATGTGAGTGTTCCTTATTGTAATATACGTATACATTTTGGACGGAGAGAATACATGAGAGAGAGAGAGATTAGAGCTTAATAAGTTAATCTCTTTTATATACCACATCTCCCTCTCAAGTTTGAAATACAATTTGTACAATTTTGAATTCATTAATTTTGAATATATTAATAAATTATTTTTTTTTTTAAAAAGTTAATTGAATAAACTTTATAATAATAATTTTACTTTTTTTACACGGCTTAAAATTCAATTTTTAATTTTTTAACTATTCAAAGTTTAGGTGGTACATTTTTATTTTATTTTTTATTTTTTGTAAACAAGCAAATAAAAAATACATGTCTATATATATATATATATATTTATTTAAATTAATTTATTGGAAAACAATTCCTGACCTTGTACGAGATGGACTTACGAAGGGCGTTCAAAATATTATCGGTATCGGGGTGAAGCTGTGATTGCATATATAAATTGACTTATTTATCAAGTAATACTATTATTTTAGTGCATTCATGTTAAATTTCATATAAATGTGATTATTAATTCGCGTTTTATCTCTAGTTAAACAGAATAATAATGGCAACTGAGACGATGATGGTGAAAATTGAGCATCGCGCTGTAATTAAATTTCTCACTAAGCAAGGAAAAAGTCAAAAAACTATTCATGAAGAGATGGTGGCTGTTTACCAGGGTTCCGCACCTTCATTATCAACTGTGCAAAAGTGGTCAAGTGAGTTCAAGAGAGGCAGAGAGAGCATTGAAGACGACTCCCGCTCCGGCGCCCCGGCTACTGCTTGTACGGGAGAAAGCATTAAAGAAGTCGAAAAACTTGTTCTTGAGGATGCCCGAATAAAGGTGAAAATGATGGCAGAGATCACCAAGCTTTCAATTGGTACCATTCACACCATTCTTCATGACCATCTTAACCTTTCAAAGGTCAGTGCAAGGTGGGTGCCACGAATGCTCGCAGCGCCTCAGAAAAAAGTGAGAATCGCATGCTGTAGAGAGCTTTTGGAGATGTGTAGTGAGAACGCGGGCGGTGTTATGGATCGAATTGTTACTGGGGACGAAACATGGGTCCACCACTATGACCCTGAAAGCAAACAAGAGTCCATGCAGTGGCATAAAAAAGGAACAGACCCCCCGAAGAAGTTCAAAGTCACTCCGTCTGCCGGGAAGCTCATGGCCACAGTTTTTTGGGACTCAAAGGGAATCTTGCTCATTGAGTACAAAAAAAGGTGAAACCATCATCGCCACATCCTACGCTTCCACTTTGCATAATTTGTGGGAGGAAATTAAAAAGAAAAGACGGGGTAAACTCGCAGCGGGTGTGTTGCTTCTTCATGACAACGCTCCTGTTCACACGGCGCGAGTTTCCAAGGCTGTTGCGCGAGATTGTGGTTTCGAAGAAATCCAACACCCACCCTATAGTCCAGACCTTGCCCCTAGTGATTATTTCCTGTTTCCGGATTTGAAAAAATGTCTTCGTGGAAAAAGATTTTCGGATGATGAAGAACTCAAGTCGGCAATAAATGGGCATTTTGCAGAGAAAGAGTAAATTCATTTTTTTGAGGGTTTAAAAAAGCTTATCTCAAGATGTAACAAATGCATTGATGTTAGGGGAGATTATATTGAAAAATAAAAACAATTTAAATTGAATTCGCATTTTCCTTCATATCGATACCGAGAATATATTGAACGTAGATGTACATTCGGCTTGTTAAAATTAGTGAATTTGTTTGTATTATTGTTTTCAACATGACTGTTGTTGTCAGTTAAGGAGGTACTTCTAGAAGTAATTGAATGATTATCAAGGAAATGATCGAAGTGATCATCATACCAATTATAGTTTTTTTTTTGTTCTCATTTTTTTTTTAAGAATTTAGAATTTCTTTTATATTCTCTATTTTTTGAAGGAACAAAAACAATATAAGATCTTGGGTAACTTAGTTTTTCCTTTATGTAGCCTATTTCCCAATTGTTTTCGATTTTGCGATAAACTTGCTCGTTAACACTAAAAGTGGTATCCTGCCTTCTTGCGTGTCTATTGTAATATTTTTCATTTTGTGATTGTTTGTATTTGATAGCATTTTTAATATTGTTGTTTAATTTTGATTTTAAAAGGTTCGAATGAATTGGTAGCTTAGTGCGTAATCTTCTATTAAATAAAATTTGGGCTGGTGAAACGTCTAAGCCTTTCACAGGTATATTATTGTATTCTAAAAGAGCTAAATAAAAATCTTCAACATTTGAAGATCTCTTTAACAAACCCTTCCCTTTGCTATTTGAACTCCTCTCTCTGCAAGTCCATTTGACTTAGGGTAATGAGCACTGCTAGTTATAATTTCAAAATTCCATTTACTAGCAAATTCTCTGCACTTAAAGGAATTAAATGGCATATTATCCGCAATAACAACTGCAGGAATACCTAAACGAGAAAAAATGTTAGTCCAACTTAAACAAATATCAGAAGCAGTTTTTGTTTTGTTTGGCTCAATCTCTATCCATTTTGACAAATAGTCAATCACAATAAGGAAACTGTATCCGTTCCACTCGAAAAGATCACACCCTACATTACGGAATGGTAATTCAGTAAGTACTGCACTTCAATATCGTAATTAAATAAAAATAAACGAGTCCGGCGTAATTTGGACGACATTATTTTACAAATCTCCTTTTTCATTATGGCCTCAAGAGGCTTATGGTCACTATAAACTAAGACATTACTCCCGTAAATAAAATTACGAAACTTCTTGCATGCATATGAAATTGCTAGAAATTCCTTTTCTATCTGTGCGTACCCTACTTCTGCATCATTCAAACTCCTAGAATCATAACAAATATTTCGGTTGTCTTGCAATAAACAACATCCTCTTCCATACTGTGAAGCGTAGGCTTGAATTGTAAGCTTTCCCGCCGGATCGATGGGTTTGAGAAACGTAATTTCTTTTAGTTTATTTTTTAAACTCTCAACGCACTTTGTATCACATTTCAGCCAAACGAACGCAACATCTTTTCGTAATAATTGTCTCAATGGAGCTGTTAATTCAGAGAGCTCAGGAATGAAACTTCGTAAATAATTTACATAACCTAGAAAGCTTTGAAATTCTTTCTTAGAGGATGGATTTTTCAATTTCGTTACAGCCGCAATGAGCTGATCATCAGGTTTCATCCCTTTTTCGCTGAAAACATGACCAAAATATTTAACACAAGTTTGCCTAAATTGAATTTTTTCCTTATTGAATTTCATTCCCAATTTTCTCCCGCGTTCCAAAAGTCTTTCTAAATTCCTGTCATGTGCTTCAATAGTCTCCCCATGTACCAAAAAAATCATCAATATATATTTTAACTCCTTTCAGATCCCCATAATTTTGATAATTAAACTTTTGAAATATTTCTGGTGCTGTGCTTAAACCAAAAGGCAAACTAGAAAACACCGAAAGGTGTCCAAAAACAGCAATATTTTCGCGAGTCTTCATGTAAAGTAACTTGCCAAAACTCATCCTTCTGGTCTAATACAGTGAAAAGTTTAGAATCTCTTAAATGCGATCTAATGTCTTCAAGAGTCGGAATCAAAAAGGGCTCTTTCTTAATTACTTTGTTTAATCCCGATGCATCTAAGCAAACTCTTAACTTGCAGTTAATTTTTTCCACGATAACTAGGTTATGTATCCATTCTCTGGGACCTGTCACTTTTGAAATTACTTTCCTCGCCTCCAGGTCTTTCAAAGTCTCTAATAGTTTAGGTTTCACCTTTAACGCAATGTTTCTCGGGGGATTTGTCTTTGGTAACGAGTTTTCTCTAATTTCAATTTTATATTTCTGAGGAAATTCCCCCCTTCCTTCAAACAACTCTTTATTCGATTCTACAAGCTCTTCCTTTGATTGATATGACCTTTTAATTAAATTCAAACTATTGATACTTTCTATTTTTACTATGCCCAAATCCAAACAACTTTTAAAACCTATAATAGGGACTAAGTTTTCATTTTTCCCACTGCTATTTTTAATTTCTTGTACAATAATACAATTTTGCACTAATATTTTATTTTTAAATCTACATTCTAGTGTAGTTTCACCAACAGGCACAATTTTAGGACTACCATATGGTTTTAATACTACCGAAGTTGATCTTATACCGTATTTATTTCCTATTTTATTATGATATTTTAATGGAATTAAATTTATTTGAGAGCCTGTGTCTATTTTGAATTTTACATACTTGTCTTTAAGGGGTTACATACATACGTTTCTCCGCTCAAAAAAAATCGATTTTTTTTTTTGCATGAAAAAATTCTATATTCTTTTGCAATTCAAATGCCGTAATTTCAAAAATTTTTCAAAAATTCCAATAATTAAGAAAGTTATGACCGTTAGACGTCGGACCGAGCGGAGCGCTCATTAGAGACATGAGCAGCTGCGTGCGTGCTCTGCCTTCCTACCTTCGCTAATGCTTAGCAATAGATTTAAACTTTGTATAAGAATATTAGAATTCAGAATATTCCAGAAGGCACTACGAAATCTTTTCCAGTTTTCTGCTAGGTTCCCTTCCAATTTTAATGGCTGGATTCTTCGAACATAGTCCATCTTAGGATGACTTAGAAATGTGTCTTGGGCTGTATCTAATTTAACCTCTCTAGAGAGAGAGAGAGAGATTACAGCTTAATAAGTTAATCTCTTTTATATGCCACAAGAACTTTTTTTTTTTTAAGAGAATGAGACTAATTAGGCAGGTCAATGGCCTTTACGGGTTTTGATCATTTGATCTGATTTGATTTAATCAGCAGACGAAATCGGTTTTTTTTGGATTGTCTGGGGACAAAGCGGCAGATTCCCGCTCCGTATTTACGGGACAGATCCTTTTTTTTCATATCCAAAATGGTATGACACTTGACAACGCTTAATTGAGGACAACAACAAAAAACCCGATTCATAGTCGATTCTTTTTAGTAAGTTAAAATGAGTACCAAGTGTGAGCGAGACAGACAGTGACGTCGTGATTGAAACGGATAAACACGCCATTTCGACTAGTGTGAGTGAAATATTTCATTTCATTTTTTTCCCATAACAGAGCACACAGAACACTACGTTCTCTTGGTGTATACTCTCAGGATCGCTTTATAGAACTGTTATTTATTGTGCGACCAAACGCCATCTACCGATCTTGTATCTTACAAGAAATGTTCAAACTGTTTGCCTCAAGCTCTACATCTTCTTAAAAATGATCTGGTAATAGGACGGGCATATCTTCTGGAGTTGATGTCTTCAACGGCTTCAGTAAAAAAAAAAAATTGAGTGGATTTAAATCAGGTGAACGGGCTGACTACGAAGTTGTACCAGACCACCCTATCCATCTGTTGAAGTATTCCAATAAACCTCCGCATTCAAATTCTGCGGCAGCTCGAATGGGCCAATAATTCTACCATTCAAAATTTTCGTCCACATTCTTACTTTAAAACGGTACTTTGATCTATCTCTCGCCTCAAATGTGGATTCTCCACGTGCCATTCGTGCAAATTGTGGAGGTTCATGTAACCGTCCCTTTTAAAAGTTGATTCGTCCGACCATAGAATTATTTCGAAGAATCTCGGATCTTCTCTGAACCTCTGCACCATCGTTTGACAGGGTCTTGTGCGACTGCTTGTAAGACTTCGTCCTCGTAGGGCATGACGGGTCTTCCCTCACTAACCATTAGATTTGGAAAGCGACCCTCTGAGAATGACCGGTGAACATTTACAAACACTCGATGATCCGGATGACGCTGAGCATTTGGGTATTTCTCATGATAAAGTCTGGCTGCAGCACTAGCATTACACCGGCATTCCCCATAAATGAGAACCATGTTAGCATATTCCTGAGCAGTGTATCGAGATGGCATGGTGGTATTCGCAATACACAATCACAGGATCTACGATCAACACTAGTCCAGAAGAAATCCAGGTTCGATAGAAACGGTCAGATAGCAAATCAAAGTTGCAATGCAATGAAGTCCAATAAAGAACGCCAAAATTGTAAGCACGAATTTAACATGAATACAGAATAATACGCTGTAAGCGAAGTACCGTGACGTACGGCAGCATTGCACGATGTGACTGTGCGTCACTACTTAACAAGGGTTTCATTCACACTAGTCAAAAGGGTGTGATTATCCGTCTCAATCACGGCGTCATTGTCTATCTCGCTCACACTTGGTACTCATTTTAACTTATTAAAAAGAATTAACTATGAATCGGGTTTCTTTAACAAAATATTTTTTTTCTCCTCAATTAAGCGTTAATCTAGCAAGGGTCATACCATTTTGAAATCGGGTTACGTGACAAAAAAAAGTCTAAGAAAAGTAAAGATTTGCGGGCACAGCACTTGAAAGATTGTCACAGGGTATCAGATTTCTCAATTTTTTTTTTTAGTGCCAATAATTTTAAAAGTATAGGGTTTTCCAATAAGGACTTGACAACTTTTTGTTTAAATAAAACGCAAACCACTTGAGATATTTCAAAAACTGTATTATCGGCTTGAAGTACAAATAAAACATTTATGAATGGAACTCGACTTCGTTCATATGGCCACCGCGGGCACGTTTGCAGCGGTCGATTCGTTGGACCCAATTTTCAACGACTCGGCCACACATTTCGGCCGAAACGGCTGCTATTTCGCGTTCAATGTTGGCTCTGAGCTCTTCCAACGTCGTCGGCGTGTTGGCATAAACCAATGACTTAACGTAGCCCCACAGAAAATAGTCAAACGGCGTTAAATCGCACAAACGAAGCGGTCAATCGACTGACCCATTTCTTGAGATAACACGCTCACCATACTTACTCTTCAATAAATCGATTGTAGCGTATGATGTGTGGCTTGTGGCATCATCCTGTTGAAACCACATGTCGTCCAAGTCCATATCTTCCAACTCAGGCCAAAAATAATCGGTGATCATGGCGCGATAAAATATGGCCCAATAACACCGCCGGCATGCAAACCGCACCAAACAGTTATTTTTTGTGGATGACGTGGTGATTCATGAAGCACATGTGGATTTTCACCCGACCAATAATGCATATTTTGCTTATTGACGAACCCATTGAGCCAAAAATGAGCTTCGTCACTGAAGATGATTTTGCGATGAAATTCATCATCTTGGCGCATCTTCTCCAGAACCCAATCGGAGAACGTACGTCGCTTCAAATGGCCCATCGGCTTCAATTCTTGATTCAGCTTGATCTTGTATGGGTGTAAACCAAGATCCTTACGCAAAATACGCCATAATGTGGTCTGAGCGATTCCCAATTCTTGAGAACGCCCTGGGATTGACTGAATTTAATCGTTTGCTACGGACGCCTGAACGGCAGCGATATTTTCGAGACTTCGACCAACCCGTTGTCTCACTGACACGGCAACATCACACAACGAATATGTAGACTCAAATTTTTGCACTAAACTTGTTATTGCCTGTCTACTAGGGCGAGTATTACGACCGAAAATTGGAGTTAACGCTCTTAAATTTGCAGTCACCGACTCCGAATTTCGGTAGAAAATTTTTATAATTTGCAGACGTTGCTCGTCTCGTTCGTGTACAGTGACAGTTTGATTATTTGTGAAAGAGTGCGTTCACAAATTAAATTCAAAGTTGTCAAGTCCCTATTGGAAAACCCTTTACATGAATTAGATTTTTTTTTTATAACTTTGTGATAACCGACACCACTTGACCTACCACCCGTTTCCGGCTTGGCGTTGATTTTTGGGACACCCTGTATACAGGGTGTCCCCTAATTCATCAACGATAATTTGGGAAATGATTCCTGGGTATATTCTAAGAAAAAAATCGGGTCTATCTCCAATGCTGACATCACTTATCGAGGATTTACTTTGGTTTACCCTGCCGCATGTTAACGGAAATTGTTCCGTTAATACTAATGGCAGAAACTTCCTTGATGACTTCGTTTTTAGAAGAAATACCACCCTTTGTAACTACATTTAAATAAAGTTGATGTCTTGCTAGGATCTTCAGATATCCAATTTCTAAGCCTATTCCATTTTTCCTCCCCACGCTAATTTTTGACGTATCAAGTTTGGTACATACCAATAAATAACCTTTATATTTGATAAAATGCATATCTTTTTCTAACTGGCTGGTTGTATCACATTTAATACGATCCCCTTCAACATTTTAAGTGCCTAAAGGCATGCTATTTCGCGTTCAAACCCAAATAATTCAATAAATTTGACATTTGGTCGTGCATAATGCCTCAGTAAAGAATTAGCCGGTTTCTATAATTTGTTTTACGGTTTTCCAACGCTTTTCTGGTATCAACAAAATTTAAATACATAAATTAAAGTGTTTTTCGACTAATAAACGCTAAATTCAATTGAATAAAAGTAAATTCACCTGAATTATATAAGAAACACGGTTTGTCTCATTTTTGATACCTTGGCCCTCAAGCTTTTATGACTTTCATCATAAATAATCATTATTAATTAAGTTTCGTTATATTTTTTGTTTACTTATCGTTTTTTTTAAAATCCTTTTTTTTCTAAAATGTTATTTGTTAATAAATATAATGAATTCGAAGATGGAAATATTGCGCATTTATTTTTATTTTGATTATCATTTTTTCATAACGTTACCGCGCGTTGTATCAAATTCGAAACATATCAATAAATCCTCCCCCACATGTAAAAAATGCAACAAAATATTTTATTAAGTATCCACAATCACTTCAGATGCAACATTATCTTCAATTATTTTTTTCGTTGAAAAATAAAAAATTGGACCGTTAAGGGTTAACTATTTTTTTCTTATGAACGTAACAATTATAATAAAAAAAATCAGCAGCAAGTTTGCAGAAAAACCCATAGATTTTATGATACTCGTATTTGAGGAAATCTGCAGCAGGGAAAAAAAGGAATTTATGTTTTTTTACAAACGTTTCTATCATCAGTTGACAATAACAGTGGTTTTCCAAGAATTTTTTTAAAATTCTATATCTATACCTGCCAAAACCTTCATTTCCTTACCCTGTTCCTCAAAAGTTCTCACAATGTGTTAGGTTTCGGGTGTGAAGGCCTATTCGGAAAATTTACCAAACAAAAATGGTATAAAAGATTAGAAAAATTAATTCATCAGTTTAATTTTTTACGCCAAGATTAAAGTTGCTTAGAAACCCTATTTTAAATGTCTGCACTTACAAAACAGGAATATGTAGACTTTATTGACGTTTATGGACTCAGCACAGGGAGTTCAACTAGAGTGCGACGAAGATACCATGAACTTTATCCTAACCGATGACTTCATTTAATTTAGAGTGCCCTTGGGGACAGTAAGTTACAATAAGAGTATTTTTTAAGTTAATTGAGCTAATTTTTAAGCGTTTTTTTGTCTAGCGTGTAAGAAATAATAAATTATCTAAAATAAAAATGCATTTAAAATGAACGAAATGACGACTTCCTAGTGAAGGAGTATTTGACAATACGTATCGAAGGCTTCGAGAAACGGGATCAGTTTTAAATACACGACCTAACTCGAGAGTTCCACAAGTAAAAAGAATTTCGGCGGATTTAAGAATACTGTAAGCTACGAATATTACAACTGATCCGTCAATTAGCATCAGACGCTCAAGCTTTGTCATTCAATGTTTCCAGACATAAAATTTCGAATGTATTGCATGGAGAAAATCTTTATCCATACCACCATATACCTGGACAAGAACTGCTTCCCAATAATTTGGAAAAGAGATTTGACTTTTCTAGCTGGTTGCTGGAGCGGAGCTTGGATGACAACGAGTTTGTTAGCAGAATTCATAATCTTCATACATGGGCTGCGGACAATTTACATACAAGGAGACATAAATCATTTCAACACAAATGCAGCGTCAATATGTGGGCAGGTCTACTTAGAAACAAGTTAATCGGCCACTTCAAACTACCACCTAGGCTGAATTCTACAAACTATCTGAAGTTTTTGCTAAACGATTTACCAGAACTATTGGAGGACCATCCACTAATTCATCTAGCTTCATCATATATATTTCCAACAGAACGGGGCTCCAGCCCACTATGGTCTTGAGGTTAAAAATTGGCTAGATGAGGAGTAGGAAGAAATGGACCAGATCAGTTCACTCACCTGCAAGATCCCTTGACCTTACCGTATTGGATTTTTTTGTATGGGGAAGAATGAAAGAACTTGTTTATTCAACCGAAATAGCAACTTTAAGTGAATTGCAAGAGCGTATTCTCGAAGCGTTATCAAAAGTGAGGCAGCAGTTAGCATCAACATACATTCGTAGTAAAATCCAAAAACGGGCTCTAGCAGCATACAAAACCAAAGAGAACACTTTGGGCATCTGTTATAAATGTTTTAGTATACACATAAAATAAAAATTATCTAAAACCACACAAAATCATTTTTTTATAAATTTCACCTGCTACAGGTTTTTCCAAGTATAATAAAATCTGTGGGCTTTTCTGCAAACAATAAGAAAGAAATAGTAAAACGTTTTGTTAATTAGGCATTTTCTGGAGAAAGGTGATCTCAAAGCCAAAATTAGCATGGGCAGGAAAAATGGAATAGGTTTAGAAATTGGATATCCGAAGGCACTAAAAAGATATCAACTTTATTTAAATGCAGTTACAAAGGGTAGTATTTCTTCTAAAAACAAGGTCATCAACGAAGTTTCTGCCATTAGTATTAACTGATCAATTTCCTTAACTCCTTAAATCCTCGATAAGTGATGTCAGCATTGGAGATAGACCCTTACTGTAGAACGATTGTTTTCTTAGAATATCCCCAGGCATCATTTCCCAAATTAATGATGACGAATTAGGGGTCACCTTGTATACAATATATTAAAAACAGAATAAAAAGACTTTGAATTTAGTGAAAAAGTGTAGTATAGAAACTATTATAAGTTTAGATATTTAGATATAGAAATGTTTTTTTTTTTTTAATTATTTAGTGTAAGGTTAGGGCTAAGCGAGTTGTTTTTTTTAATTTTTTTTTTCAATTTTATTGGATTTTATTTTGGTGTGGGCAAACGGAAAAAAAATTGTTTATCTGGCGCGAGAACTACGAGGGATCCATGTATAACCGGTAAATCTTACATATATTTAAGTTTCCTTGTTTTGGCTAGAATAAGAGTAGCCTTACAGTAGTTTCTTTTTTTTAATTGAATTAAAAAAAGGCTCGTATTAGGTATTAAGTTTTTCTTTTGTGAATTTATCTTTTTTTTAATAAATCCATTGTTATTGTCATGATTTGAATTAAGATCTTTTATTATAATAATGGAGTAGGCTTAGCGCAAGTAGTGTGTGGATGGGCGGACCGACCGTCCTTCGATGGGACGACTGTGACTAGACATGACGCACAAACGATGACGACATGACAGGAAATGACGTGACTGACTTCCGCTGATATTTTTCTTACAGGTGGCGAATGGGAGGAACTTCTTTAGGGGCTACCATTCACAGTTTTGGCCAGAATGGTAGCAATTGGTCGCACTCAAATGTGATAAGGGTGCGTTGGCCATGCGCAGCCAACAACACCCGGCTTATTTCAGATAATAACGAGCTGTCATCGCTGTGTGATCCTGGGACGCATTATTCGGTGTAGGACACATAGGGCTAAGTTAGCTTTAGGTTTTTTTATAAGTCGTTATTTAAGTTTCGGTGCTAGGGCTTAGGTTAGTATAGGATTAGATAGTTTTAAACGTGAAAGTCTTGCACAGTGGTGACGGCACACAGATGTGATCTTGCTGTTTCTTTTCTTCTTTTTTCCTATAATTTTTCTCTCATCCAGTCTTTTAAGACCGTCCGTTTAGTCAACGTAAAGTAAAGTAGCTTTCTCCAGGCTTACAGGCATGAAACAAAAAGTTAAGTTGAGTTGAGATACACGGGGTAGTGGCAAGAACCAACCCAATCCGACGAGCTAGAACCGAGAAACCGCGAGCGTGCCACTGCCATCCACTCCTGCATCATGGATGCCTCCGTGGCCAACTAACTCCTTACAGTTCTTAAAAGAAATAGATTCAATAGTTTGAGTATAAATGTTTACTAATTTTATCTAATACTTTCGCTTTTCTTTCAATTACACACACTGTCCATAATTTTTCAAAAATTATGAATTTATTCTTATTGTTATCTTATTTCTAAATTCACACTGATTGCAATAATGTTAACCAAAATATGTTTATGCTATTCTACATTTATTGGCAATTGAAGGTTCCTATTTCATTACGATTTTCAAGAAAATCTGTATTAATTGTTATTTTTTTACATGAAATAAGTTTAAAAAATTAATTATAATAATACAAATTTTTTTTTTGCAATATTTGAGAAACATACCATTTAAAACTGAAATGGATCTTTTTATTCGTTTTCTTGTTTTCAAATAATTCAAGTCACAGATTTTAAAATGGGTTTGTGGACAAAGAAATTATATTATATATATTATTATTAATACACTTTTTCAAATCCCTTATTTTCCAAATATTTTTAGAGATATTATTTCTGATATTATGTCCCTTTTAAATGGATTTGTATCCAAAAGACTGAACGACAACGTATTTTTACGTGTTCGGCTATCACCCTGTACAACAAACTCCTTGCATATGTCAGAAAAAATTAATTTGTTAGTCATTTTCTCGTAATCAATGCCTTGTGCCAACAACTGCTCTAATTCATATAAAGATGGATACTCCCCAGTCTCCAACATTTCGAACCTAAAAATAAATTTCATGGTTATAAACTGTTAATAAACATTTACTTAATATATTTACGTTGGAAATATATCCCTCGGGTGACGCTTCCTATATCCGTTCTGAAATTAATTCATGTTTGTTTATAGGTATATTACATCAGTTATTATAAATTTATTAGTTAAATGTGTACAATTTAGTTCACGACTTTTATTTCTAATTCAGTTCTGCTATGTGAAGCTATAACATGTATGATATATCTGTATGCCTTGATAATATGAAAAAAAAAATGTTATGGATGGAGGACGATTCAAAATTAATCCCATTTAAATATACAGAAATGGTCAAATTTTTTAGGCGCTCTGTTTTTTCTTACTATTTTCTCTACTGCTGCAAATACATTCTTCTCTAATTTGTCAGTGTAGAATGTTATTACTGTAGAATGTATTAACGGTAGGTTTTTACAATCCGTTATATTTCTTATCAAGAAGAACCATTTTTGCGTAAACATGCATCACTTGTTGCGGTGCGTTCGACCGGTGAAGACAGCTTTTGTGAGGTTTTTTTTATTATGAATTTTTGTATATTGATTGGAATTCGTTAAAGGGAATACCAATACCTAAGAAAATGTCAAAATACGTACAAAAATGCTTACTTTGCACTCACATGAAGTGTTCGCGTTGTGCTATGCAAACCACAATCAAACGAAGTGCTGAGATCCAAGGAGTCAAGGCTAAGTCAGGGAGAGGAAGAAAACGTAAAACCATGGCTTATTGAAAGCGTAGCGTTGAGGAATCGTTGAGATCCATATTCAGATGAAGGAGCCTGAAGCCTTCCATTGCAAAATTATTTCAAAGGTGAAAAAATCAAGTCCGTGTCACAAAATCAAGGTTTGGTTGAAGTAAAATGAGGTTAAGGTTTTTGGTTGATCCGCTCAGAACCCTGAAATTTAACGCAATTGAGCTCCTATGGGCTCATCTAAAAACAAAAAAAAAAACATCCATTGTTACCGCCGAATTCTCCGTTCAACGCGCCGTACCACGGAAGAGTGCCCGACCACTAAAGAGAGTGGTCGTAGGTTAAGATGTTAAAATGGGCGCCACGCGATTGCTCTTCCGTCTTACTACCCGCATCCAGAATCGCGACTAAATGGGGGATTCGCGCTCCGAGAGGACAAAACAGAATAATGAAATAATAAAAAAAACAAAAACGGAGGAGGAAAAAAATAAGAACAAATCGGTTTCTACAAACGTTACAATTTTTAATGACTTCTTAAATATAAATTTACAATATCTCTTAAAACTAGCTTAGGTCTCAGTTATATAGTCTTAAATCCATGGGGTGGCCGTGGTGTAGTGGTAGTAGCAAACGCTTCTCACTCAGAGGGTCCAGGTTCGAATCCTGCCCATGGCAAAATCAGTTTTTCATTGTATAATTGGAACTCAGACAAAAAATTCTGCGTGTGAAGGCATAACACTGACACGTAGATTTGGCTGTTATAAGAGTTTCAAGCAATGAAAAAAAATACTGGGAATTATATCTCGAATCACTCTGAGTGAAGAAAAACTCTCCGTCCTATTCGGACTCCCACCCCTGGAGAGCAAACATAGAAACCAAACACACCTGAGTTTCAAACCACTACAAAAAAAAAAAAAAAAACAATTTTCCTTTCTCCTCCTTCTATCTTTCCGCCCGCGCCCTGGCAACAGTAAAAGGGTATCAACCCCTTAGGCGCGCGTAAATTATAAAAAAAAAAAAAAAAAAAAAAAAAATAAATCTTAACATTTTATAATATAATTCAATTCAAAAAAAAAAAATGATTTAACTAGCATGATACGAGGGCGGGTCAATAAGTCCGTGACTTTTTGAATTTCTGACCTCTTTACTGAAACAGCAACACTGCTCCTGTCAACAGGCATCTGTCAGTTGACTCCTGTCAAAATTTAAACTTGCTGCGTCAGTTAGTTTGTGTTTAACAGCTATTTTTATCAGACTACTCACTAATTTGAGGAGAAAATGGAAAAAGTGAATTTCGTGTAACAACTTCACAGGAAGGTTTGGCGTTGTTTAATCGCAATATGGAGGAGTTTTTGCGCCGTTTTGTAACCGTGGACGAAACATGGATCCATCACAACACACCAGAGAACAAACAACAGTCAAAACAGTGGGTTTCTAAGGGTGAATCGGCGCCAAAGAAGGCCAAGGTGGGTTTGTCAGCCAATAAAGTTATGGCGACTGTTTTTTGGGATGCACGCGGGATAATCCACATTGACTACCTTCAAAAGGGAAGAACAATCAATGGGGAATATTATGCCAACTTATTGGACCGATTCAATGACGATTTGAAAAAAAAAAACCGACCTCATTTGGCCAAGAAAAAAGTTCTTTTCCACCAAGACAATGCAAGGGTGCACACATGTGCAGTTGCCATGGCAAAAATCCATGAATTGGGCTATGAATTGCTCCCTCATCCACCCTATTCTCCAGATTTGGCTCCGAGCGACTACTTCTTGTTCCCAAACCTGAAGAAATGGCTTGGTGGAAAAAGATTTGACTCCAATGATGAAGTCATCTCATCATTTTGAGGACCTCGACAAATCATTTTTTTTGGACGGGATAAAAAAATTGGAGAAGCGTTGGACAAAGTGTATAGAGCTAAAGGGAGACTACGTTGAAAAATAAAATTATTTTTTTATCAAAAAATCTGTGTTTTATTCCAAAAGTCACGGACTTATTGACCCGCCCTCGTAATAAAAGCAAAAGCAAAAAAAAAAAAAAAAACGGAATTACTCGGATACGAAACCCGGAATCGAACTCGCCTCCTCTACTTTCCACGTCGCGTCGAAGTCGAACGCCAACGAAGTCACTTATAATCTTTATTATCTACTCAAAACCCGATTAATGCCCTAAATCGTAAACGAATAAAAATACTTATTTTAATAGCTTGAATACTTGCAACTTATGTTATATTCTTCTCCCCGAGAAAACATCAAATTATGTATCTTTAGCCACTCCTTCCAGCCTGGTTTCGCTCTTTTCCACAATGTTGCGCTAGCACTACGTCAACTTATACAACTGCAACGTCAACTTATACACTCGAAAAAACCAATCTCCAACCACAATAAATGTATTTATCACAATTCATTTAGAACATAATCGAAAACAGACTCATCTCTATTATTGATGTCGGTACTGCCCCATACCGTGCGATGTGCGTTAGCGTCGCATACGATGATGAGGCCAGTTTTTTGCCTTCCAGCTTCCAGTACCACCCTTTCTAGCTTATCACCAGGGAGAGGGTCCACATGGTCGTGGCCAACGTAAGCCGATGCCAGCCCGTAGGAGCCTTTGGCAGTCTCTAGTCTAGCAACAGTTAATTCGGGGTCGCTAAAGTTAGGAAGTAAAAATACATTAAGGCCACGTTTCACTAATATACAAGTTCTGATCTTACTTTTGTCTCTTTTATAGAGCGGAGCGTATGTGGGTGTCCTAAGTCCACGAACCATGCCTTCTGCAATCCATTGTTCCTGGATTAGGATTATGTCTTCTGCGTTTTTAGAAAGACGCAGAATGAGTGCGGCCGAAGCCTTTTTTGAGTGGTGCAGATTAATCTGGAGAAACAGTATCATTGCTACAGTCTTCCAGAGTAGACTCCATCGCAGTGCTGTCGAGGTTCTCCGATTCTGAAGATGTGCCCAAGACCTCATCTTCTACCTCTGATCGTATAGGACCTGTTTTTCCTTCGTCATCGGTTTCCATTTCCGACAGGGTGTCAGAAGATGAGACCGATGGCTTGATTGTATCCTCGGATAGATTGCAGTCGTCGCTGTCCATTTCTCGAAAGGATATCGACGCCCCAAGATCCATGGTTGTGTTTTCTGGTGTCTGCGTTAAAGGAGGAGGAGGAGGAGGTTGCTTATCAGCCATCCAGCTCATCCTTTTTGTAGACCATTAAGTGTATAGACTCAAATCCGAACCGAATAATGCCTTTCGTCTGTGCCTGAGGTTTAAGGGATTCTTTATTGATCACGATCAACGCGCATCATTAGAGCCCCTTAGTTCCTCAAATTTCGCGCCTTCCAGTCATGAGTCGGAAGGGTCGGAGGGTTCGGCTGGGATCCAGGTACGAGTTCGAGGTCTGCTAGGGATGTCCTCTTTAGAGCCGACCTCGAGTTTTGCACCTGGCCAAATCTCTCCTTAACTAGAAGTCCAAGTGATAGAACAAATCGCTTTATTCAATACAGTTACAGTTACAGTTTAATCGTTTATCTCAATACAATCCAATTTCTCAACCGTTTATACTTTTCTTATCTTTTACTTAAACCACTTAATTACTTTTCTTAATTCACACTTCAAATTCAACTGATCTCACTTCAACTCACTTGCATACCTTGGGGATGCTGGTATTTATACTCGAATGCCATACTTCGAGAACAATATTCGCTATCCAGCGTCACATACAATTTCCATTTTGCTAGAAAATTCGATTCATCTTTCCATTCACCAATCGAAATCTTCTACTCTTCGAGTATCGAAATCTTCTGCTAGATGATGACGATGCTCATAACCTAGATGACGATGCTCATAATTAAATTGTTATCACAATACATTCATATTATTATTTTTTTTATAATGAGCGTGCGCTCAAGGAGTTTGTGTACCCTTAAGGTGATTGTTCACAGCGCGGGCAAAGGAAATTTAGGGAGGAAGAAAAGAGAGGTATCGATGTACATTGTTTTTAAATGTTTGCAAGTTATAACGACCAGGAAATACAGAGATCGGCAGAGCATTCCATAAGCGAGTTGTACGGCTTAGGAACGAATCACGATATTTTAGAGTACGTCCGAAAATGGGCCTGAGGGTATACTGATGGGCATTCATAGCGAGACGGGTGTTACGGTTGAAAGTTTGAATCGGCGGAATGCTACTGGCGATTCCAGTGGAGTACTGGTGGATAAAACAAAGTGAGACACGAGACATTTCATCGGTGTTCGAGGGTATCCATTGATTGACTGATATTAGTATCATCAATAAGTTTTATCGCACGGCTTTGAATCCTATCTAGCAGGTGCAGAGATGTTTTAGGAGCACCTGACCAGATGTGGGAGTTGTTCTCCAATTTTGGGCGGATGAATGCCTTATATATTGAGGCCAGATCAGAGGGGGTAAAATATTTCTTACATCGCTTGAGGAAACCTAGATATTTCGCAGCATTTTTGGCGACATCAAATATGTGGTCATTCCAACGTAAGTTGTCATTGACACACATACAGAGAATGGAAAGTTTTTCGGTTTCGACGATGCAAGTGCCATTCATAGATAATGGCTGGGTGTTTAAATTTCGCTTTAAAGACAGCAGACAGCATTGTGTTTTGCAAGCATTAAATTCCACTCTATTGATAGTTCCCCAATAGGTTATGCTGTTGATATCAGAATTTAATGAGCTTAGCATACGCTGCCGTTCTCGTACTACAGCCGAAGAGCAGGGCCGTGAGTCCGGGAACGAATATGAGAAGCATAGAGTACTGTCATCAGCAAAGGAATATATTGGATTAGAAGTAGCAGACAAGAGATCGTTAATGAAAATTAAAAAGAGTGTCGGTGACAGAACAGAGCCCTGGGGCACACCAGCATTTATTTTGTGAATATCAGACTTGAAACCGTCCAAGACAACTTGAATTGAACGTTCCGAAAGGTAATTTCTAATCCATTGAAGAAGAGAGTCGTCGATCCCAAATGCACGCATTTTCGACAAAAGAGCCTGATGCTAAACTCTGTCAAATGCCTTAGAAATATCAAGTGCAACTATCTTGCTTTCGCCAGATTGATGTACGCTTTGGTTCCACTTTTCGGTGAGACATGCCATCAAATCACCAGTGGACCTGGTGAAAACCGTACTGCCGGTCATTGAGAAGTTTTCGTATTTCGAGATATTTCATGAGCTGACGATTTATCAGTGTTTCCATGACCTTGGAAAGAAGGGACGTAAGTGCAATGGGTCTGTAGGAGGAGAGAGAAGATGATTCGCCTTTTTTAGGGACGGGCTGGACAAATGCTGTTTTCCATCTGCTCGGGAAGAGTCCTAAAGTGTAGGATTGATGAAAAAGCTTACGCAGTGGTTTTGCCAGCGAGGAAGAACACCTCTTCAGAAGAAGGGGAGATATACCATCTGGACCAGCGGATTTATGTATGTTGAGATCTTTAAGTACTCTTGCTACTACACCAGTGCGAAAGTAGATTCGTCCCATTGAAGATTCGACGCACTCAAGTGTAGGCGGAGGAGACAAAGCACAATCTGGGAGTGTTGAGCTGGCCGCAAAGTGCGCAGCAAGTAGAGTGGCCTTGTCCAAAGAGTTGACAGCTGGAATATCATTCTAAATGAGCGTTGGGATGGAGGATGAGGCGGAATTTCTAATGTTTTTGACGAACGACCAACAATTTTTACTGCCTTTGGGACATTGCAGTATTTCTTGCCTCAGTTTTTGGTCGTATTGGAATTTCACACGCTTAAGAAAGGCGTTGCAGTCATTTCTGGCTTGTTTGAACTTTTTCGGTTTTCCTCTGTCGGGTTGGTCTTGAAGGCCCGAAAAAATATTTCTCTAAGCCTGACGGCCTCTTTACAGCTGGAGCCGTACCATGTCTTTTCTTTTGGTTTGATACTTATTATCCGATGAGAAATAAAGGATCTCATTCCAAAGAGAATGGTGTCTGTAATCATATAAGCAGCGGAATCCACATCGTTATCAAGGAAACATAACGACCAGTTAAAATTCCTAAAGAAGCTGTTAAGTCCGCTCCAGTTGGCTTTCCCGTATTGCCATACGGTTCTTTTAGGAATTTTTTCTCTAATTGTGTGGTCAGTATACGAGAAATTAGCTGATATAACACAGTGGTCCTACAAGCTTAGAGGGGAGAGCAAATTAACCGTGTATTTATCAGGGTGAGAAGTTAAAAACAAGTCTAGGGTGTTGGCGGTATGACTATCTGGTATTCGCTTGGGCTCATTTACAAGCTGTGTTAATCTGTTTTCCGCAGCGAAGGTCTCAACACTCCGTCCTTCGGGTGTTGTCTGTCCAGAATGTCGAAGCCACCCAGAATTGTGTATATTGAAGTCGCCCGTAATAACGATTTCAGTATAACGATACAGGGATACAATTCTTTGAATGGAGTCAGACAGCCATCAAACTCGTTAAAAGTCGAACTGCTCTCCAGTTTGGGGCTTCTGTAAATAAAGCAGTAGTGGATAATTTGCTTACGGAGATGGAATTTTAACCACATGAAATTGAATTCCGGATTGGAACATGGATCATATTGTGGTGGAGTTTGGTAAGCTCCATCACTACGCACGTAAATGGCGAGACCGCGGTGAGAGAAGAATAATGGCACTAGTACGTAGCCAGGTAGCTTCAGATCAGAATGATCTGAGAGGTGGTGTTTCTCTAAGTGCCAAAAGAGCTGGTCTGTACTTACAGACGTGGACGTAGTCAGAAAAGTGATTACTTTTTAGCCCGCGTATATTGGCTACGTCCGCCCTGAATTCCCTAGTCATAACAGAAAAACACAAATACCGACGGTGCTAAGCTGTGAAGTGAAAATTCTGACATTGATTTACCGGATTAAATTGCTGTAGGTGTTATGCCCTTACAACAATATGAAACAGTGCACCAACAAAATCTTCACTCACAACCCGCTATCCATCAGTTGTTACATACACTCAGCCACTGCCCGTACCGTATGGTAAATACAGTAATGACAGTGATTGAGTGCAAGCAACAATACTACGACCTGAAGCGGTGGAGAGGTGGGATACCCGCACTGTGTGATTTTTTTTCCACTGCACTGCACTTTTTTTTGTTCTATTTTTTTTAATTTTTTTTTTGTTTCTTTTTTTTTGCACAGCATATGAAAATTAGCGAGTGCACTAGTTCACTTGTGCACTCGTCGGTGGTCGACTCGGTACTGATTCACCTCATCTTTCCAAAACTGGACAAGGAAACTCATCGACTATATGAGCAATCGCTAGCTCAACCTCGGGAGCCTCAAACAGTCAAAGGTCTGCTAACGTTGTTTCTTGAAGGTCGCTTTCAAATGTTGGAGGCACTAGGAACAAAGGAAAGGGAGAACCAAAACGACAGCACAGAGTCCTCCTAGCAACGGCAAATGACGGAAAAAAATGCGCCATTTGTGATCAACTCAACCACCCCTTCTACAAATGCCCAGAGTTTATACAGCTTTCAATTACGGACAGGCTTAAGAAGGTAAAGCTTTTAAAGAGATGCATCAATGGTTTACGCCAAGGTCATCAAGCCTCAGCTTGCAAATCGGTGCGTACCAAGTGCGAAAAGTACCACCACTCGATCTTCATATCATAGAGTGTCAACCTCAGTCCGACACACCGATCCCGAAGGTCAATAATAGGACAAGCTTGTCCACTATCAACTCACAGAACAAACCCTCAAACTATGTGTTTTTAGGAACAGCGGTTGTCAATGTACTCGATACAGGCTCTCAAATGAGCTTTATCACTGAAAGATTAGCGAACCAATTAAAGCTAAGGTCAAAGCACGAGCCATTGGAAGTCGGGATGGGGAATAGTCCAATGAAATTAAGCAGGAAGGTAAACCTCTGCCTTCAATCTAGAGTTACGGGTTACAGCACGAATTTAGAAGTTTTCATCATCAATACAATAAGTTCTCGTCAACCCAGTCAAAAGATCGCTAATCAGTATTGGCACATACCGAAAAACATTCAGCTAGCGGACAAGGAATTCGATCAGCCCCAAGAGGTTGATCTACTTATTGGAGCAGAACTATATCCGGAACTAATTTCGGTTGGACAAATCAAGATAAACAAGAACGGACCAACACTTCAAAATACCTTTCTTGGATGGGTAGTAATAAGCAAGGCTACATCGGAAGAATCATCATCAACACCATTTTGCGGGGTCTTAACAGAGACTCCCACCTTGGAAGATGTAGTCCAATGGTTCTGGACTATAGAAGAAACTCCATCGACAAAGACGGTTGACACTTGATGAACAACAATGTCAAGGAAGTCAAGGAGTCAAAAACTCAAAGATTTCTTAGCCTCGAGAAGAGGTTACACAAAAAAACTCCTGAAATACAGCAACAATATATAGACTTTATGAGAGACTATATTGCACTAAACCACATGCCAGAAATTGATGGCATTAGAAGCAAACAAGGGCCCCCATTATTTTCTACCCCATCATGGTGTTCTACGTCCAAAAAGCAGTTCAAATAAACTCCGAGTAGTTTTCGATGGATCATCGAAAACATCCACAAATATCTCACTCAATGATATTTTACATGCGGGACCAGCATTGCAGAAGGATTTGTTCGCGATTTTATTACGCTTCAGGGTTCATACATACGTATTTACTGCAGATATTTCCAAGATGTACCGGCAAATACTAGTCGACGAGGGCAGCAAACAGTTTCAACTTATTATCTGGAGAGAATCCAATAACGAACCACTTCAGATATACAATCTGAACACTGTGACATATGGAACGAAGTCAGCACCCTATCTTGCAATTAGATGTCTTCAACATTTGGCGCAAACGGCAGACGATGAACATGCTTTAGCAGCCAACATCATCCAACGAGATGTTTACATGGATGATGTCTTAACAGGCAGTAATAATCTACAAGAGACTCGTCGAATGCAAAGTCAACTTAAGGACCTACTAAAAACGGGACAATTTCATCTGCGCAAATGGTGTGCAAATACACCAGCACTTTTGAAACACATTCCCAAAGAGGATTGTGAAACAGAAAACATACTTCAATCCCAAAATGAAGGATCAGTTAAAACTCTTGGTCTGACCTGGTTACCGATATAAGACGAGTTGATCATCAAAACCAAGTGGAAGGACTTATCAAGAGTGACTAAGCGCTCAATTCTAGCAGATACTGCCCACATTTTTGATCAATTGGGGATGGTCAGTCCGGTAGATATTCTTGCTAAAATATTTGTTCAAGAATTATGGAGATCCAAACTAGATTGGGATGCTGCAGTTCCAATGGAGATGCACACTAAAGGGATGCACTTTAGAAAGGGACTTCTTCGCCTTAACAACTTAAGAATATCTAGACGCATACTACTATCAGAGGCAACAAACATACAGCTTCATTCCTTTGCGGATGCCTCCGAGCGAGCATATGGAACCGTAGTGTATCTAAGGTCTACTAATCGACGAGGGAAAGCATGTGTACAGCTGATCTGTTCCAAATCAGGAGTAGTACCGATCAAACAACAAATAATTCCACGCTTCTAACTCTGTGCCGCCAAACTAATGGTACAATTAGTCAAGGTGGTAAAGGAAAGCATACCACTGATCATCAACGAGACAGTATTTTGGACAGATTCACAAATTATGTTAGCTTGGATACGCACTGAATCACCCTTTCAAACTTTCGCCGCCAATCGCATTTCCTTTATTCAAGACGAAACTCATCAAGGACAAATCCTCTTCTTGGTTTGAGGGACTATAATTATTGCACAAGTCTTAATCAACATGGCCAGTACAAACATCAACAAGGAAAGAGGATTTACCCGAAATCAAACTTATAAAGACGGTTCTGGTGACAACAAGCAGAAAGTAACATTTCCTCGAGGAAATCAACCATCGAAGTTCGTTCTCTACCTTAAAGTGAATAACGGCATACATCATACGGTTCATCAGTAATTTAAAGCGAGCAAGGTCGTATAGATTAAAAGGAACGGTACTCGCCCACAAGAATTGAAAGCAGCCAATTTAGTTATTATGAAACACATTCAAAAAATTTACTTTTCAGTTGATATAAATTCACTGAAGAAAACTGGACTAGTATCTGAGAAAAGCCGGTTGAGCCCCCTTTCACCGTTCATAGACAATTACAACGTTATTCGCATAGGAGGTCGGTTAGACGGCTCCAAACTACAATATGAATCCAAACATTAAATTATTCTGCCAAGTTCACATCCTTTCACAAAATTATTAATGACAGATTTACATTATGAGAACCTACACGCCGGACCACAAACTTTACTAGCAGCTGACAAACCTATTGGATTTTAAGAGGGAAGCAACTCACTCAAACCGTTGTACACAACTGCATACGCTGCTTCAGGGCGAAACCAAGGAGTATTGAACAACTACTGGGCAGCCTACCACCAGAACGGGTACAGCCTGCAAGACTATTCATTAACGTTAGAGTTGACTTTCTCGGTCCTGTCTATATTCACTAGAAAGAAACCAAGAAAGGCATACGTTGCAGTTTTCATATGTTTTGCCACAAAAGCTGTTCACCTGGAGGTCGTCACAGATTTAACAACCCAAGCATTCATCGGAGCAATTACACGATTCGTCGAAATGCGAAGAAAAAATCGCCATTCGATTTTATTGGTACAATAGCGAACAAGCTTTTTGGCATCCTCGACCAAGACTATGCTAAGTTTATAGAAGAGAATATTCAAAATACACACAAAAATGAAAATCATCTTCTTCAGAACAAATGCTGAAAGAACTCAGTAACATTCGGAAACATATACCAACAAGTCTAACATTACCTAGACACGATTGTGATCTACCAAAATTATACGAACTTTTCAGAGTAAAGGCGAGAGTAACGCCATCAGCCATCCTATTTCTCATCAAATTGCCACTACTAGGAAGTCAAGTGTTCGAGATTTTCAAAATTATACCAATACCGGTTTATCATAATGGTTCTTTTATGTTCATCCAGCCTTCAACATCATATCTTGCGATAAGCCCATACCGAGATCACTACTTTCCATTATCCACAGACGAATATCAACAATGCCTAGAAATCGATGACCGGAGGTATTTGTGCAAACAGCGACACCCGATTTTCAATACTCATTCAACAGAAAATCAATGTGAAGTCCATCTACTAAACCATAAAAACGATTTATCACCTGCATCCTTAAAGGAACCAATCCGGAAAAATTTGGATCCAATTTCATAACCCGAATCAATGGATATTTGCCTTTCAACAGGAGGAAGTTTTCTCAATTACAGGTGTCGGAATTTTAAAACTAGCCCAGAACTGCGTCATTAAACAGTCGATAATGACGATTAATGCTCATAGATTTCTACCTGTCGGTAACAGCTCTACCATTTATACCAGCCTTCAATTTAACTCAGCTTCTAAAACATCTGTCACCAAGTTCCTCACAGGAGCCACTGCCTATTGATGACTTCCTCATTCGCGGAGATGATGACCTGACGTTACTGAAGAAAGGTATTAAAGACTTACAAACGCACCAAGTGTTGCCGAACCCAATAACGCATCATGATGTTCTTCAATATTCAATTGGGTACCTATCACTCTGCTAGTGTAATAATTATCATCGTCCTGCTTTAAAAAAAAGGAAAAAAATATGAAAAAACAACAAGGAAGAAGTATTTGAGCTCCAGGATCTCAAGGTCAGGGAGGATGTTTAAAGCACCAGACGTATTTTAAGATAGATTTAAGTATCTTCTTGTTTAACAGATTGTATAAATAATTCATTTTCTTTCCTGTCCTACTGTAATAAAGTATAATCCAATATTCCCAATATCTTTTCCCACACGTCATATTATTCCTGTCAGCATTCCCACACTCTATTCCGCCGAATCAGCGAATATGATATACGCTAATTCCAGACAGGTGCGTATATGATTCCAATGCTAACTCCTATGCCAAATTCCGGTCTCATTCCCACGATTTAAGTTTAGAAATTAGTATTTAAGCGAATTAAATTTTTCAATAAAGGCACTTGTGCCAAGAAGTTGTGTTCAAGAAGATCAAAGGAGATCTTTACAAGTCTAAACTCTTCACATTTTTTTGTTTTTGGTATTTTTTCCACTGGAGTCACCATCGCGTCTTTCCATGGATTCGGAAATTCACCTTACTGTAGAGATTGGTTAATAATTTCTAATAACGTGTTTTCTAAAGCGGTCCAATTATCAAGGATAATTCTTGGACCTATTTTATCAAAATCGGCTTTATTGTTTTAGGTTTTTACATATGTATATGTTTTAACTGCTGTAGTGTAATGGTTTGAAACTGAAATTTGCATTCATATTGTCTTATACCATTTACTCGTACATATTCCACATCCTCAATCTCGTTTTTGATATTTAAAATACTATCAATAATGTAGTTGAATTTGTTGGCTATTTTCTTCCCATCAGTATAGTTTGTTTTTTCAAAATCTACGTCAGTTATAGTTATTCTTTTTTGTTTAAGCACTAAGTTTTTTATAACATTCCACATTTGCTTTTGGCCACCTGCATTTTCAATTTTTAGTTTTACAAATTTATTTTTGGCTTTATTTACTTCCATAAGAGTTTCTTATATTCTTATAGTTATCCCAACTTTCTTCGTGATTTATCAGCTTTGCCTTATTGTATTTCTTAATTTTTTCATTTTTTAAAACTAGAAGTTCCTTGCTAATCCATTTATTTGTTTGATTGTTTTGTCTTGCGGTTACCTTCGCTGTAGATGTGCCTACTAGTGTTTTAAGAATGCATTTGATATTTTCAGCATTTACATGTACCGTAGTATCTCTATTATATGCCACAGCCATTGTATTTACCTTTTCATTAAATCGCTCCCTGTGATACTTGAAAACATTTACCATTGCATGATTTCTCTTTGTGTTTGGTTCATTTTGCATAAGAAAAATTATACTCTCATGGTCAGATATTTTTTCCCTTTCATCTGGTTTTACGTCTATATTTTGTATGTTGGCTATGATGTAGTCCACTATTGTACTAGATTGCGCTGTAATTCTTGACTATCGTTGTATTTTTTGCTAAAGGTAATTGTCTTCCAGGATTCTTTTAATTTCCTTTTGTAATTTTTTCCGCAATTTCTGCCTTCAGCTTGGCAAGTAATGATGCGTATGCTCCTGTAATGGTTGTTTTTTTTTGACTGAATTTTTGTTTCGGGCGTATAATGGTGTATCCAAGTTTCATCTAAAGTAATTAACCAGCGCCAAAACTCGGATTTATTGCGCCTGAACTGCGCCAACAGAGCGTTGGAAATGTTCATTCGAACACGTTTTTTTCATAACTTCTACTATCTCTCTATTTCGGCGGTCGTCTAACACCATTTGGTGAACTTTAGCAATATTATCGTCAGTGGTTGCAGTTTTTGGACGTCCTTAACGTTCATCATCCCCAAGCTCTTACAGCCACGTTTAAATTCAGCTGCCCAAAATTTCATTGTGGTAAATGATGGTGCAGAGTCCCCATACACAGAGTCCAACTCATTTTTGATTTGGGTAGGCGTATTGCTTTTCAAAAACAAGAATTTAATAACAGCTCGATACTCAATTTTTTGCATTTTCACAAAAAAAACACTCACATCAACTCACTCAAATGACTGTTAACTAAAAACTGCCCGCCCAAAATGACTGAAACTTCGGTAAGTAACTGTCAAATGACACAACTAGTGTTCACTAGCTTTTATTGACGAGTGCCGCTATCTTTACGTTGCTGTGGGAAACTTTTCAGACAACCCTCGTATATATAATGCCGCACAGCCTCTTCTTGTTGAATTTGACATACAGGATACCTCCATATAACGGTTGATTTGTATTTCTTCTTTTTCGATATTAGTTGTAAAGTGTGCACACTAAATAGATGAACAAGAATTGTGAAATCATATTTATCACTGTTACATATTATTTCCAGTTCCTCGAAATTATTAATTAGGCCTTGTATATATATTCCCAATCTTTTATGGGAATATATATCACTTGATTGCTAATAACCAATTCGCTTCTTTTTTATGCAAGTTTGTTTATGTATACTGGGCATGCCTTACTGAAAGTGTCGTGATTTTCGATAAGGCCCAAGGTTAGTTTTTCATTGACACGCATGCAATTTACACATTTCATAATTGATTCGTTATTACACTCACTTGTTTAGTGATTCTTTAGACATTTTGCACAAATTTCTCGTTTTTGCATTCGGTTGAATGATGATTATACCATTTGCACTTATAGCATCTTAGGATGTAAATTCTATCAAATACTTTGCATCTTTCCTATCCAATGCTGATTTTTCCTGCTTCTAACATAACACTTTTGGAAAGGAGTCTTCATCAATTTCAATACTAGCATTGTAATTAACTTCATTGGTTTTTCTCCGTTCGAAATATTTAACTAATTCCATTTGGCTATGTCTATGTTTTGTTTTTTTAAGTCTTTCAATAATTTCATTTTCGCTGTTCTTAGATTTCATATTTGCTAATAAAATTCTTGGTCTAATTTTTTTGGTACCTTAATTTCATATTTTTCACTCAGGTGTTGTTCGATTGCACTATTTATTTTATTTCTCTCTTCAATATTATCACTTTCAATTAAAATTGCTCCATTTCGAGTGTTTTCAATATTATGGAAATGTACATTTTGTGGATCAACTTTTTTACATAGATCCTCCTTAGTTTTGTAACTTTGTTGTTTTTCCTTCGGTTTTTTATAAGAGGTTCTTTTTTCGTAGCTCTGGCATTACTTTTTCTTTTGACTTGTCATTTCTTCTTTGACAATTACCGCAAATGACATTTAATTTTCCGTAACCGCTTGTTTACTATTTATAATTTTTGCACTTCACTGAACACAATGTTATTGCTTTTTATTTCAGCAGGCCATTTGTTGCACTCGCCCTTTAAGTTTTCCGTTATGCTCAATATATTTTTTAATACCGTTACACTTTTTTCGCAGATTTCTTGGCAATTTGCATTCTCGGCATATCTAATTTCGATTGCTTCAAGTAAATTCTTTATTTCATTTTCATTTTTTCCATTGATTCCTTAAATTCTTCTTTGTACAGTTTTAAGCAACTTGTGTTTTTTTCCACGCTTTCTTGCATTTCCCTCATTCTATATTTTGAATGAAATGTATGCATTTATCGCACATGAATCTTACCATATATTCCCATTTCTGATTATTCCAATGCTGTATTCGTCAAGGCCGGAACATTTTGATGTAGAGCGAAAAACCTTTTTGCAGACGCCTTCACAGCTGACATCTGTTTCACCACGTATCGCTGATCTGCATTTGTAGCACTTCGATATCCTTTGTTCACCTTTCTTTTAATTTCGTGTACATCCACCGCTTAAAAGAACCTATTTCACAAGTCGTTCATAGACCTCGATTAGGGACAGACGTGTTTCGGCTTCTTCAAGTGAAAAAAGTAAAACAGTGTAATAAAGTAGAAAGTAGAATTGAAAACATTTTTGCCAAGTGCTTCGGTGGCGCAACAGTAGTGGTGTCGCCCGAGAAATCAAGGGGCATAGGTTCGATCCCCGGTATAGGACAGACTTTTTATTTTTTAAAAAAGTTAATAAAGTAAAACAAACAATAATATAGTGAAATCAAACGATGAGTGGAAGGGAGCGGTCCGCTATTCCAATAGCGGAACCAGCAGCAGAGGTAACCATGTCATCGGATGATCAAGCGGCTACATCATCAGGCCATAATGCATCTGAGAATCCAGACAATACAAAAAAGAGGAGGAAGCTGCGGCCTACTCCAAACCTCGTCAAGCGCCCTTCCCTCTCAGTTTCCACCGAAAAACTGCCCGGTGGAACGAGGGAAGCGGCAACAAGAAGAACAACAAGAGCAGCAACAAACCCAGCAAACGACGAATTCCCATACGTGTCTGACGGTGGGGAAGGTCACTATATGGGCGGCAATAACTTCGCAGCGCTGGCGGCTTCTGAGTCCGAGGACGAAGAAGAAGAAGTGAAAGCTCTAAGCAGCCATATCAATGAACTGCAACAACAGATACTGGCTATTAAAGCAAAACAAGTTGCGCGAAGAGAGAAGGAGCAGCAGCAAGAACTCCAGATCTCTCAGCAACAACAGCAACAAAAAGAGAAACAGCCGTCAAAACAACAAAAACTACAGACACCGGCACAAGAACAAACAACAAAAGATGCACAACCACTACGAAAGCAAAAACAGCAAAATCAACAACAGCAACAAAAATCGCAGCAGCAGCAACAGCAGCAACAACAGCAGCAGCAGAAGCAACAACAACATCAACCGAAATCAACTAAGCAGCGGGTACCTCCAATCAACACCTTTAAGATGGAGTTAAAAGAAACAATTGAACTATGTAAGCCGGCCATAGGTAATAATTTTTACATTAAAAGACTTAGTTTAGATAGGCATGCGATCCACTGTAACACAGTGGAGCGCTATACTAAAATAAAAAACTTACTGAAGGAATCGACGACGGAGTTCTTCTCCTACACCCCGAAGGGGGACAAGCTGCAAACAATGCTGCTGAGGGGGATTGAACCGTCGACAGATCCAGAGGAGCTCCTTCCACTGCTGAAAGAGAAGGAGTGCGAAGAGCTCAAATTCGTAGGGGTTAAGCCATTCGTTACGGCTAGAGCCAAAAGGGAGAAGCGGAAACTACCGTTCTTCCTAGCTCAGCTAAGTCCCAACAGCAAACTGGATGGTCTAAGGTGCATCAAAGTCCTAGACTACCAGGTTGTACACTGGGAAAAATTAAAGAGGAGCGAAAACATTTTACAATGTGTTCGCTGCCATAGATTCGGGCACGCCGCGTCGAACTGCGAAATGCAGCCTCGATGCGTGAAGTTTGGATAGAACCACAAATCCGATGAATGCGCTCTAGGCAAGGACGGAGCGTCAGAAAGAAGCCAACTATCTTGCGCGTTATGTAGGAACACGGGACACACCGCAAATTATCGGGGTTGTCCCAAATTCCAATACATCAAAAGAGTAAATCTTGCTCGGCAGCAGAAAGTGGAAACTAAACGTCCACTCGTGCAGACACAAACACCAGCCGTTACTCCCCACGTTACCTACGCCCAAATGGCGGCAGGTAGGGGAAATACGGTACAACAACCAAAGGTAGCTTCTCAGGCCCCAGCGCCTAGAGCACAGGAACCTGTACCTGACATGCTGGCTATCTTGCTCTCTATTCAGGGGCAGGTGGCTCAGCTTCAGCGTCAAATACAGGAACAGGCTAAGCGGGTAGATCAAATATACGCGCTGCTGCCGGGCCTAACGCACCTAATGGGTACGTACATGGCGGAGCAAACCCTGAAGGTCCTTGCTGTGAATGTGAATTCACTGATAAGGCTCGAACGACGAGCCGAACTATTTAAGTTGCTTAACGACCAAGCCCCTGATGTGCTTTTGGTTAGCGAAACTAAGCTTACCAAAAGACACAAAATGAGGCACAGAAGATACAAAATAGTACGGAGAAACCGACCCAACTCCATTCAGGGAGGTGGCGTTGCGATTTTCGTACGAAAAGGTATACGTTTTAAAAGAGTATACAGTCGTGTAGTACGTAGGTTCCAGGTGCTGGAAGCATGCATCGTGTATATCCTTCTCCGTAGTGGAAAGCGGTTGTACATGGTGTCTGTCTATGCACCTAAGGCTACTCAATCCACCTTATTTATCTCAGAGCTCGAGACACTTTTTCGATTTCTGAGGCTGGAATTGGAAGACAACTATTTTATTATCGGCGGAGATTTCAACGCCAAACATAGTGATTGGGGAAATAATACACCAAATACTAGAGGGAACCTACTATTCAATTGGTGGGGTCAACACAGTGTGATGTATCGACTCGGCCTTAAGGCGACGGACAGTCCGTCGTTTCCTAGACACGGGTCCTATTTGGATATCCTACTGTTCGACACACGAATACACCTGACATGCACAAACCCACAAACCATAAACTGTCTACGCACTTTTGTGTATGACAGTGACCATTGCGGACTCAGTACCGAAATAACCGTTCCGAACGGAGCTGCGGAATTGGACGAGTTTGTTCAAAGGCATGCCTACAATTATAGCAGGGTGCGTTGGACAAACTTCTCCAGAACAATGACGAGAGCACTCTCCTCGAATTCGCTCTACCCACCGTCCAATATAAATCTGTCAAACGAGGAGATTGACAGGTATCTAAAACTAATGGACGAGACAATCAAACGAACAATGGACAAAACGATACCTCGGTACCAACACACTGACGAAGAAGACTTATTCCGCAACGCAACTATTGACGCACTGCACCGACATAAAAGTAGACTGCTGTCGAGACTAAAAACCTTGTACAGACAGTTAACTGATAGACATAACTCGGAGATTATGACGCTTAAGTCGTTGATCAAAAACCTCCAAGTATTAATAAAAGAAAATTACAGAGCATCTGTAAGTTTGTATTGGAACAACAAAATTCGGGCTATAAACACCAGCAACCCGAATATGTTTCCGCAAATAAATAAAATATTTCGGAGAAAAGATCAAAACGACCTTTCGTGTCTTAAAATCGCCCGAACGACAGACAACGAGAACATACTTATAGCAGCAGGCATCGATCCAAATGAGGCTGTTGATGATGACAACTTCTTTGTGATTGAGGAACCGCAGGAGAAGGTAGAGGCTATAGGAGCGACTTTCCAGAAAGTATATAAGGCGAATGACATCATTGGCCCGAACCACGACCTGGAAAATCGAGTCCTTGTGCACAATTTCTAACTTCGAAATGAAATAGTGATTTGGCGATTCGAGAGCTCGGGTTTCACCCAGTTCAGTGACGAGAATATGGCAAATAATGTCATCACCAACGATAGGGTACTACCCCCGTTCATTTCGAAGGAAGAGTTCCAAACGATCTTCGATTCACTTAGAGGTAAGAAATCAGTGGGAACCGATGAAATACCGAACATTGTGCTTCGAAATCTCCCTCTAGAAGCGGTGAACATTTATACCACCCTCGATCAGTCTTCTTCTAAACATCAGTAAAGTATTTGAAAAGGTGATCAATAGAGTAATTAATGACTAAGTGGGTTGAGAACAAACATATAGTTCAGGATAATCAATTCGGTTTTAAGGCGGGGCATGATGTTATTCATGCTGCGTCTAAACTGATTTCTGATATCCAATGGAACAAAAGTAAGAATCAGTGAACTGATTGACTTGGAAAGGGCCTTCGATACCGTATGGTTAGAGGGACTCTTTTTCAAGCTGGATAGGTTGGGCATTAGTAAACCATTGCTGTATATTCTTTTTGATATGCTCTCCAGTAGACAGTTCATCGTGAAGAATGGCGATGTGACTTCTGCTGGAACATTTAACATTAAAAACGGTCTGCAACAAGGTGCGGTAAATTCGCCGATCCTATTCAACATTTACACAAGTGATCTGATAGGTTCACTTCACCATGACATAGCGTACGCAGACGACTTAATCGCGTACAGATCAGGTCCAAAGATTGAGGTTATTAATACACACTTGCAACGTGACTTCCATAAAATTAAGCGATATTGCGATGACTGGAAGTTGAAAATTGAAAAACTTTCAGAAGTCGGAAACCATTTTGTTTAGGACGCCTTTGTCTGGGGCCTCTAGGGATACCAGAAAGAATTGACGAGAGTTTTCTATCGTGGGGCAGCACGGGCAGCCACTTGCTTATCGAAATGTAGTCAGATACCTTGGGATCTGGCTAGATCAATATCTGTATTTTAACAAACATATAGATGTTGCTCTGGCCAGAGCCAAAGGTGCTTTTGCCCTTACAAAGAAACTGTTTTATAACAGCCAACTCGATGCGAGGGTAAAGGTTATCTGCTACATGGCCCTTATCAGGCCTTTGCTTGTGTTTGGATGTCCCGTGTGGTTCAACTTAAGAGCAAGTTTATTGGAAAAGATTCGGGTGTTTGAGAGGGCTTGTCTTCGCTTATACAGAACACCAGAGTCTGAGTACATAAAATTCTATCCTAATGAGGTCTTGTACAATAGGGGGAAACTAATAAGAGTGTACAATTTCGACATTAAGTTGACTCGAAGGCACATTGCAAGAGCAATGACCTCATCGAACAACCTGATCTCCGGGGCTTACTACCCTAATTATATGTATCATGAGAGAGTTCGCTTTGACGGCTTTATTCCTCCAGAAGCGTTCCTCTACCTAAATATGAAAGGTCTGATCCAGGACAGATTGGCGGTGCCGCTAATCTTCCACGTTGCTCGAACAGCGGCGGACACGCGACTCAACTACGACAGAGACGTCGCACATGGCAGTGCGGAGCGTCTCCGGTTCAGTAGATCGGTAGGGAGTCGCGACATAAGGGATGTTGCTCGGCAACACCAACAATTCTGGTGGCTAGATGAAAGAGGGGACGTTTCGTCGTCGAATTTCTCCAGTAATACGTAGCTCCACAGGAAGCAAAGTCAGCCTTCTGCATGTTTGATTAGCCGTGGCCGGCTTACATAGTGTTAGGTAGAATTAGGGTAGATTTAAGAAAAAAAATATAAAAAATAAAAAATAAAAAATCACAAAAAAAAAATAAAAAACAAAAAAACACAAAAAAAATTATATTAGAGTAGAAGTGGTTAACGCTCTAAAATGCGGTATAGGATTAGGATTAGATAGTTTAAGTAGGATTAAGTAGTTAAGATTTAGTTTTAGGTAGTTTATAGTTTAGTTTTAAGTTTTAAATTATAACAAAAGTCCATTTACTAAGTTTTTATACTTAAATTTTATTTTCTTAGTTTTAGTTTTAATAAATGTAAAAACAAAAATAAAAATAGTCTGTAAGAAACGTCGAAAGACATAGATTAAGTATTATGTTTAACTTAGAGTGCCCGCATGGGGCCAGTTAGATAGAATAAGATTATTTGTAAGTTATTTAAGCAAATTTTTAAGCATTTTTTTGTCTAGCTTGTAAGTGTAAATGAAGTATGAAAATATTAAATGAAATGAAATGAGAACCTATTTCACTTCGAAGTTAAATAAAATATAAAATACACACATATCAAAGAATAAGTTTCTAAAAATTTATATAAAATGGACGTTCATTGTAATTCTACAAGAGTAATAATAAGAGTACAGATCCCGATAGGGCAAAGAAATATGGGAGGAAAAAGAAACCAACGGATCCAGAATTTATAAGGAGAGAAAACGAGGGACCAAAGGAATATAGAAAACAAATGATAGAAGGCACGTCCTAAATAATTTTAGAAGAATAAAGAAAGCGCAAAAGAGACTAAAAACGCTTGGAGAGGAAAAGAAACAATTTTAAAAAATACGGAACCATTACGATCTACTTTCCAAAATGCCTACGCTTCAAATATTTCAAAAATTTATCCGTCGCCAGCACGGCCGTGCTAAAATGGCTGAGATGTCTTCCAACTTGTCCACAAAAGAAAAAATGTGTAGATAAGGGTGTGACCGAACGTATAGGATTAAATTGAAAACTAATTTAACAGATTTTACAAAAGCATAATGCATGACAATGCTTCTAAAAGATGCTTTTTTTACTTTCAAAGAAGTCAATATTTTGGATGACTCAAATGATATTGATTATTTTTTGTAAGTCTTATAATGTTATGGATTCGAGACTCTAGTGTTACAACTAAGGCGGATTGCTATGCATTCTAGCTTATGTCTAGACCATTTATTTGTAAGGTTATACAAAAATAACTTAATCTAATATACAAAAGAGGGTGACGTTAGTTACTAAGCTTATAACTCAAGAACGCCTGGACCGATTTCGATGATTCGCACCAATTCGGACTGGTCTCCGGCCAAACAAGAAGAATACTCAAGAAAATTCCCGAAAAAAAAATTATGAAGAAAATTCATTTTCCCATACATTTTGTATGAAGAGATTTTACGACGCCATCTTCATGATAGATGACGTTTATGTTTACGTTACGTTGTGACAATTTTTTGCGACAATTGTTTTTGCACCAAATTTGTGTGACAATTGTTTTTGCAGCAATTTTTTTTGTCGCACATTAAAAACGAACATGATTTAAAATATTGCTTCCGCACAATGCCAGTAGATGGCGTTGTGTGCATAAACTTTTAACAGCTGATTCATCTGCACAGTCTTTCCATCGCATACTATTGTGCTGTGCACACGTGTCTTGCGATTTATCAGCATTTTTTCAAGTTTTATCAATTTTTTTATCAGCTTTCGACAGTTATTGTAATTCAATTTGATTTAATACATCGTTTTGAAACGATTTTTTGTGAAAATTACCAGCGAAAAGTGATTTCATAGCGGTGGTTCAGTTTGATGAAGTGCACATTGTGAATGGTATGTTCTTTGTCATTGCGTGCGCATCGACAATCAATCCAAACGTCAATTTCGGATTGTGCAATCAATTTTTAGGTGGATTACTTTGAAAATCAATTCGAATTCACTGTTCATTTCATTCTGATTGATCATTTTGGTGTGTAATTCTATTTTCAAACGGTAAGTTGGCAACGAAGATGTTTATTTTGTGAGGTTATGACATTTGAGCACATGTTTGCATCGATGTTAATTTTGTGAGGTTATGACATTTGTGCACATGTATGTATCGATAATTCCTTAATTGATTTTGCGACATTCATTTCTCAGTGTTATTCACAATGCCGAGAGCCAGAAGATCTAATCTTTCGCATCGAACCCGTAATGCAAATAGAGTTCGGAATATCGCCAATCAATTGAATACGGATGAACGAGAACAGGGCCGTATTAGTATGGACCGACTTCGTGCATCACAAACGCAAGAAGAAAGACAGGCGGCAAATGAAACGGCTCAGTTAACAATGAGAAATCGTCGAGCAAATCAAACAACTCAACAACGTGAAAATCGAAATCAACGCATAGGAAGAAGTGCTTCAAGTGTTGATTTGAATCGAGTAGCGTTTCATTACGATTGCACAATTGACTACAGGTCGCATCCTTCCGTTCAAATTGGTCCAATGGAATTTGTGTGCAACCATTGCGGTGCATTGAAGTTCTCTGGAGAAACGCCTGGATTGTGCTGTCTCAGTGGCAAGGTTAAATTACCAACATTGCCCTTGCCACCAGAGACTTTGCTTCGTGGTGAAACACCAGAATCACGTCAGTTTCTATCGAACACTCAAAAATATAACGGATGCTTCCAAATGACTTCATTTGGAGCAGATATTATTAATGAATGAGGATTCAATCCGACATTCAAGGTAATAAAAGATTAAAGAAATATAATTAAAGAAATTAAGATTAAATAAATTAAAGAAAATCATTGATTTTAATTTCGTCATCGACTCTACAGATCCAAGGCCAAATTCACCATCGAATTGGATCATTGCTACCGCTTGAAGACGCACAACATAAATTCCTCCACTTCATGGGCAATGTGGAAAATCAACTTGATCAGCACCAAACAATCAATACGGCAATGTAAAGAGGAATTCTTCAAGATCTGCAGTAGTTACTGTATGAACATCATGCATTGGTTCGGTATTCAAAACTGCATTGGATCGTATGCCAAGTGATGACTATAAAGTCATGATCAGAGCGGATAAACGACCTGCTGGAACGCACGAACGCCAATTTAACGTTCCAACAATAGATGAGGTTGCAGTGCTCACACGTCAGGACTCTAGCCGAATATCCGAAACACATCGTTTATACAATTCATTGCAATACCCACTGATGTTTTGGCAATTAAACGATGGATATTATATCAACATCAAGATGATAAATCCATTGACCGGTGAGTATCGATATCATAATAATCTTCATTTCAATATCACACTATTGTCACTGACATATCATCTTACGAGAGAAAACCACCAAGAAGTTTAGAGCAATGAATTTTTATGCGTATCGTTTGATGATTCGCCAAAATGTTGATAACTATTTACTCCGATTTCGCCGATTGTTTCAGCAATTTTGCGTCGATATGTATGCCAAAATAGAAGCGGAGCGCCTTCTTTTTATCAGTTTAAATCAAACCAAACTACGTACGGAGGAGTACATTCATTTACGCGAAGCAATTTGCACCGAAGGAAATGCAGCTGATATTGGTCGGTTGATCATTTTACCGGCGACGTTCGTTGGCAGTCCACGTCATATGCATGAATATGCACAAGATGCAATGAGATATGTACGTCATTACGGTCGTCCAGACCTGTTCATTACCTTCACGTACAATCCAAAGTGGATAGAAATTGTTCAACTGCTACTTCCTGGCCAACGTGTATTCGGGCAAAAAATCCGGCCGCTGATGGACTATATTGTTAAGCATCGTGTCTTTGGGGATACTCGATGTTGAATGTATTCGATTGAATAGCAAAAAAGAGGCTTGACGCATGCGCACGTTCTCATTTGATTAATCGAAAAATGCAGCCAGACCAAATTGATGACATCATATGTGCCGAGATTCCTGATCCCGAAACCGACCCAGACCTGCATGACGTCGTAATTACAAACTTGATTCATGGACCGTGTGGCGCCATTAACCCACAGCCACCGTACATGGTCGACGGCAAGTGTTCCAAGCGTTATCCACGAAATTTGACTGATGATACCATCACTGGCAACGATGGTTATCCAATGTGTCGGCGTTGATCATCTGATGATGGCGGTAGAACAATCACAGGAGTATTGCAATTCAATGAAGTCCATCAAGTACATCTGCAAATATGTCACGAAAGGCAGTGACATGGCGGCTTTTAGTCTTTAAGCTCCTGATCCCAATGATTAAATCACGCGCTATCAATACGCCTATATCGATTTGGCGTATATTCTCATTTCCCATTCACGAACGCTATCCGACTGTTACACATTTGGCAGTGCATCTGGAGAACGGTAAACGAATTTATTTCACTGCAGCAAATGTCGCTCAACGTGGGGGGTGGCCGTGGTGTAGTGGTACTAGCAATCGCTTCTCACTCGGAGGGTCCAGGTTCGAATCCTGCCCATAGCAAGTCAGTTTTTAATTTGTGTAATTGGAACTCCAACAGAAAAATTCTGCATGTGAAGGCATAACACTGACACGTAGATTTGGCTGTTGTAGAGTTTCAAGAAAAAAATACTGTGAATTATACCTCGAATCACTCTGAGTGAAGAAAAAACTCACCGTCCTATTCGGACTCCCACCCCCTGGAGAGCGAATATCGAAACCAAACACACCTGAGTTTCAAACCACTACAAAAATAATTTTCCTTTCTCTTCCTTCTACCTTTCCGCCCGCGCCCTTGCAACAGTAAAAGGGTATCTAAACCCCTTAGGCGCGCGTAAATTATAAAATAAAACGTGCTCAAACCCCATCAACGAAAACATTGACCAGTTTCTTCTCGATTTGCCAAAGTAATCCGTTTGCCCGAACGTTACTTTACTCAGAGATACCGCGTTATTACACTTGGAATGCTTCATCGAAGAAATTTCAACGTCGAAAGCAAGGCGATGTAGTTCCTAGTCATTCGGATGTTGTTCTACTAAGCTCTTGGCCATGCGACATGCAACTATTGCTGGTGAATGTTCGTGGGCCGAAATCATTTGAATCACTTCGAACTGTCACTGGTGTAGTGTTGCCAACATTTCGTGCTGCATGTTAGGAGCTCAATTTGCTTGAAAACGATACGCATTGGGACACGAGAATCGCTGAAGCAACTGTTTCCGCATTTCCAAGTCAGACACTCACATTATTTGCGATCAGTATTTCCATATGTTTTCCATCGAATCCCCGAGAAGGAATGCTATCGCCAGATCGTGGAATAAACGACGCTTTCGAACGAGAATTGTAGCGTGAACGTGAATACGACACAAATGCATTAAGCCAATTGGTTCGAACGAATGTACTTTTCTTGAATCCAAAAAAAAGAAATGTACGATATGGTGATGAAGGCAATTGATGATGGAAATGTTGGCATGTTTTTCCTTCCCATATATCCCTCATATCATTGATTTTGGCTATAGTTCGTGCAAGATCAGAAATTGCTGTAGCAGTTGCTTCTTCTGGAATAGCGGCTACGCTGCTGGAAGGTTGCCAAACCGTTCATTCGGCATTGAAATTGCCATTTAACTTTCAAGCGGTTGGAGAACCAACATGTAACATAGCGAAACATTCAGCAATGCTCAAAGTTTTGGTAGCAAGCAAAATCATTATCTGGGACGAATGCACAATCGCTAAAATCGCACAAAAGCTCTGAATCGCACTATGAAAGATCTACGTAATCACGCAAGACGTTTTGGGGGTGTATTGATTTTACTCTCAGGCGATTTCCGGCAAACACTACCAGTAATACCATGATCGACCGCTGCCGATGAGATCAATGCTTGCCTCAAATCATCGACATTGTGGCGTTATGTGAAGAAACTTTAGCTGACGACAAACATGCGAGTTGCATTACTAAACGATCCATCTGCCGAAGTGTTCTCCAATAAACTGCTAATTATCGGTAATGGTCGTGTTCCTGTCGACGCATTGAATGGGTTGATTTCGTTCCCGCCGAATTTTTGCAATTTCGTCTCAACAAAGTGTTTCCGAACATCATTGCTAGCCACAAAAACTACGATTGGTTGACCGAAAGAGCAATTTTAGCGGCAAAAAACAAGGATGTGGATCAATTAAACTACACAATTCAAAATCAAATCGTTGGTTCCCTGCATTCCTTCAAATCTATCGACTGTGTAACAAACAAAGACGAAGCAACCAACTATCCAACTGAGTTTTTGAATTCATTAGATGTGCCTGGCTTGCCACCGCACAATTTACAATTGAAATTTGGTTCAGTCGTCATCATGCTTCGCAATCTCAATCAACCAAAATTATGCAACGGAACGCGTTTAGCGGTCACAAAACTCTTTAGCAATGTGATTCACGCGAGTGTGCTAAAAGGAAAGTTCAAAGGTGGGGAAGTTCTCATTCCGAAAATTCCAATGATTCCAACCGATATGCCATTCGAGTTTAAGCGAATCCAATTTCCAATTCGTCTCGCATTCGCCATGACAATCAGTAAATCATAAGACCAATCATTGAGTGTTTGTAGCCTGAATCTGGAAAATGAATGTATTTCACAGGGTCAACTGTATGTTGCATGTTCCCGTGTCGGAAAACCATTCGCACCTGACAACAAAACGAAAAATGTCGTATATCACAGAGTGCTTCAATGAGGGGAAATACAATTCAAAAACGACCCGACTGCAACCCATCGAAAAATATTTTAACAAAAAGCATCAATTGCAATGAACAATTGACTACAGATTTTCTGCAATTTGACATGACGCAGGGCAACGCCTGCGGGGTCAGCCAGTAAGTTATAAAACTAATGTTTATGATATACAGATAACTGATACATATAATCCAATTTGATTGATCTAAAACACTGCAATTGAAACAGTTAAAAAAAAAACACTTTACAGCCTTAAAATGAGATTTATCTTTTGAGTTTTCGGACAATATAAATAATGCTCAAGATCCGTCAGTGGTATTCGATTTACTTCTCAATAAATTAAATAAATAAATAAATCTAAGTGTATTAAACCATGGATGATGTTTCATTTAGTGAAGAAAATAAGAAAGAAAAATAAACTCAGAACTCGTGTTCGTCAACATCCTATGAATGCTGGGCTAAAAAGTTTTTATGACAAACTTTGTCGGGCGTTAAAATTACACCTTGTAGAGATTATTACGAGTATTTCAAAAGCAAGCTGAGAATTCTGAGAAAGAGTGGGACACAGTTAATGAAATCTTGAATAGAAATAAGCCGAATGCAGAAACTGGTCGAAATACTGATAATAATGTTGATATATCCCAATATAGCCCAGTGAGGTTGCTAATATTTTTAATGACTACTTTACAAATATTGTTAATGGTTTCCATGTTCTTCCAGGACAAAGAAACTTTTCGTGTCAATGTGATAACACAATACGGCAGCAGCAATATCAGTCTGCTTGTTTTTACTTCAAACATTTTACAGTACTGGAAATACACAAAATTATATAGTCAATAAAAAACTTACACTCTTCTTCGCATGATAATATTTCAAGCCCTATTTTGGTATACGCCGGAGGGAATGTTTATGTCAAATACGAGTTTTCCGATCCTGCTATCCGTTCGAAGTGAAACACTCACTTGTCGGTAACGCAGGTCGGTATTCGGTATACGCACGAAGCGAATGTCCTCATAAAAATGATTCACTTCACTTGAATCTTTTGTTTCCGAGTCAAAATTGAAATAAAGTGCTGCCCTATCCATATTTGTTTTTCTTTCCACACAAATTACACAGTTGAAATGACACTTCAATTTCCAAACGGGTGACATTTAACAGCCCTATTCTGCTATACACCGGGGGGAATGTTTATGTCAAATACGAGTTGTCCGATCCTGCTATCCGTTTGAACTGAAACACTCACTTGTCGGTAATGCAGGTCGGTATTCGACTATACGCACGAATCGAATGTCCTCTAGACAATGTTTCCGAGTCAAAATTGAAATAAAGTGTTACACTATCCATATTTGTTTTTCTTTCCTCACAAATTACACAGTTGAAATAACACTTAAATTTCTAAACGGGTGACGTTTAAATCTTCGAAACTTTGAAACAGAAAGCGGTAAGGCAGTTCACCCGCCGTATAGCAGAATACCGATTGGAAGTAAAAATGAATCGAATAGGTGAAGGGAACGTTCGACCCGCACGTATAACAGAATACGGGCGTTTACTTAAACGCCGTTACAAGGGCTGATATTTCTTCTAAAAATAAAATCCCACACAAAGTTTCTACCGTTAGTACTAACAGAGCAATTTCCGTTAACATAGGTCAGGGTACACCAAAGTAAGCTTTTTCTTAAATCCTCGATAAATGATATCAACATTGGAGATAGACCCTTACTGTAGAACGATTTTTTTCTTAGAATATGCCCAGGAATCATTTCCCAAATTATCGTTGACGAATTGGGGGACACCCTGTATAGTAAATGAGTTTTTTCTTTTTGCATATGTACATAACTATTCTTTTCTTTCACTTTCATTGTACTATTGTATGTATTTCTTCAGTCTTGTCTTCAGTCAACAGAATGTTCCTAACTATTTCATTTATTATTATTCAATTATATTGTAGGTTAATTTAAACATTTTCTAGCAACATGTAATTTATATTTGATTATAATAATATGAAATAAAGAATTTATTATTATTGTTATTATTATTATTGTTTATTATTGCTATTATTATTATTGTATATTATTATTATTTATTATTATTATTTATTTATTATTATTAGAGTTCACTGATATTAATATCGGTTTTACAAAATTTTGTAGCTTGCGTCCAAAAAATCCTTTGCTACAAAAAGATATCCCAACCGAACGCTGTAAATGTCTCATCCATGAAATTTTTACGATGAAACTAAAAAGGCTGAATGTACGAGGGCTATTCCAAAATCAACCTCCGATGTGTTACAATTCATTACATACGTGCACTTCGGTGACGTGTTTCTGCGTGTCGCAACCAGTACATTATTCTCTAATAATATGCCAAGTTTCGACCGTTTTTGTTCCGTATTTTTCCAATATTTGCTGTTTTAACATGGAGAATACAATTTTATCTCCCGCTGCCTGTGAGGTACAAAGTGTAATTCGTTTTTTGCAAGCTCAAATTCATCGTCGTGAAGAATTTTTACAGCAAATTGTGACTGGATATGAGACTTGGGTCCAGTATGTAAACTTAGAAAGCAAAGAACAGTCAAAGCAAAAAACAAATTCCCCAAACAAGGCAAAAAAATTCAAACAAACTTTTTCCTATCGAAAAATGATGGCAACAGTTTTTTGGGACAGTAAAGGCATATTGTTGACTGAGTGTATGGAACCTGGAAACACAATAAATGCAGCGGTTTACTGTGAAACTCTACGTAAGTTGAGAAGAGCAATCTAGACGAGGAATCCTTACCAAAGGTGTGGTGCTTCTGCATGACAACGCACGACCACACACTGCTGCACGTACAAAAACTTTAGTGGAGGAGTTCAATTGGGATATTTTTGATCACCCTCCCTACAGTCCTGATCTGGCACCAAGTGATTATCACCTTTTCCCAAAATTGAAATCATCCATTACGTCTCAACGTTTTGGAAGTAATGAGGAACTTATGAACGGTGTAAATCAATGCATCAACGCACTGTCGGTGCCATTTTTTAAGGAGGGTATACAAAAGCTCGTCCCACGTTACCAAACATGTATAGATTTAAACGGAGGCTCTTCGGAGGTTGAGATTGGATTAGCACTCGTATCTTATTAACGAAGTTTCTTCCAAGACATATTCTGTGTTATAAAATCCATCTCAAACTGTTGGTAGAACAATATGTGAGGATTTAAAAAAAAACTTATTTATCTGAAAATGGAAATTATATAGAGTGGTCCAAGTCTGAAAATAACAAGCTGAGATTAATTTTGAAGGAAACCAGTATTGGAGAGTTGCTAGAAAACACCAAGCAAGACTTTTTACAGCATGTCAACATTAAACGTATTCAATATCATGAATTTTTGAATGATAAAAAATCTCATCAATTCAAATATTACAAATAGATTTCACAATGGCTTTTAGCTGTGACTTTTTTAGCTTTCGGCTTTTGTCATTCAAGGCCAACTTGGGAAGAAGGCTTAATAGCTTTATGTTCTCTTCAACTGAAATTCACGGTATTTTACATTTAATTTTGATAAGCATGTTATCCGAGAAGATTTCTATACCTATTTGAAAGTATTTTAACAGGTAGTTCCAATATTCGGTAATCAATTACCGAAGACGCAGATCAATGGATAAAAGTATTTTCAAGAATTTTGACTCCCTTGCTATCACAAACTAGCTCTTTAGACTTCCGAATTATAATCATAGCTGATAATCTACACCCGATTACAAAATTGTTTTGTGAAAACCCTATTCTTCCGTTGAGATCACTAATAATCATGAAATCCATCATTCAGTTTATCGAAATCATGTTGCCAGTGACTGCCGTTTAGATAAGTCGGCACTATTGTAAGATCTTTATTATCTACCTTTAAATCAAAAACGTATGCTTTTTATATTTTCCTCAGGTGGACAACTGCACCACTTATATCTTAACGGAAGCCGTATAATTGTGCACCACTGGCTCTTCCAAATTTATTTGACTTCACTGCGTAAATCCATTCTAATTCATAATTAATAAATATTATTAATTACAATAATAATCGGCCAGAAGTGTCGTTCTTCTGCATGACAACGTCATAACGCATAACCATGCATGATTCATGATTCTTCGCAAGCACGGCGGTGCACGCCTGCGAGCTGAAATATGTTGGTCTTCTATAACACCAGCAACAAATGCGCCAACATTTTCTTAGGAACGCAATGGTCTCTTTCTTGTTGTTGACTTAATGTCCATTAGCGTTAAATTAGTGCGAAATCTATCCACAACACAATAGCATGTTTATATAACTGAACACTGATTTAGGAAGTAATATTCCACGATTTAGTAACGCTTTTGCGGATGGATTTACATCCATAGTGAATTGTAAGACTTAATCTCAAATAAAGACATGTGTGAATCTCCCAGGAGACAAGGCAGAACTACACCCCAAAAAAACAGAGGTGATCATATGGCGAAAAAGTAGTGGAGTTGTGCATTATTTTTTTCTGAATCAAGTGATACCGTAGAGAAATCGACATTATGCATTGTTACTTGTACCAAAAACTGATATTAATAGGCATACACACAGCAAGCATCACAGTTAACGCCGCTGAAAATGGCAAGTTTGGGATATAAAGTTCTTCCTCATTCATTCCTACTTTTTCGAAGTTTCGAACGCAATCATCTTCAAAATAGAGAGCTCATATACCCGCACACCATACAACTTTTTGAAATACTCGTAAGACAATAGATGTAAATTTAGACTATGGAACAAAATTTGTTTATTTTTAAAATAGCATTTCCACGTCGTTTCGGTATTTTCATGTCTATTTTCATAAAGTAAATCATAATGAAAATATGATAAGTTTTATTTGAATGCGGAACCGAATAAAAGATTGTTATCAATGACAGATGGAAAGATGGCAATAATATAATAATTTCAAAGGACTGACACCAAATTTCCAAATACGCATTCGATTTCACTGGCGGACTGCAATCAGCACGCTCCTCATACAAACTGTTTCGAGTCCTTTTCACGACCAAGGAAAAGCTCGAATACCATTCAGAACTTCCGGATTAATCAGAACTTCCTTGGTAAAATCACAAAAATAAATCTAAGCTACCGTCTCAGGGGAAATACGTCTTAAGGGTGATTCATGAAACGTACACACATTTTAAATGAAAAATACCACATATTTTGTATGGCACGAACATACTTATTTGCAAATTTAACTCAATACAATTGTACCTGAAACAAAACTTCGGGCATGTTTACACCCATACCTGCTTTACAGACAATAAAAATTTAAAACTGTTCATTGTATTTTGAGACATTTTTTATTTGCAATCAGATGATACCAGCCCGAATATTGTTGTATATTGCTCCAGTGGGGTGGCCGTGGTGTAGTGGTACTAGCAATCGCTTCTCACTCGGAGGGTCAAGGTTCGAATCCTGCCCATGACAAGTCGTTCAAGTTTTTCATTTGTGTAATTGGAACTCATTCTCATTCTGCGTGTGAAGGCATAACACTATAACGTGAATTTGGCTGTTGTAGAGTTTCAAGCACAAAAAAATACAGCGAATTATAAGCTTTGAATCACTCTGAATGAAGAAAAACTCACCGTCCTATTCGGACTCCCATCCCTGGAGAGCGAATATCGAAACCAAACACAACTGAGTTTCAATCCACTACAAAAACAATTTTTCTTTTCTCCTCCTTTTGCCTTTCCGCCCGCGCCCAGGCAACAGTAAAAGGGTATCTAACTCATCATCCACATGAGAGCCAAGAAAAAACGGTAAAAAGATTAAAGTGGTAAATGAAATGAAGTCAGATTGCGTGAGTAGACCTTTAAACCGGAGGCTAACAGTCCGACAGATTTTTAACGAGCACGGCGCAAATTTAAACAATGAATCAGTGAATATTAATTTTAAAAGTGTAAAAAGGGGACTGAATAAAATTAAAAATCCGCCGGTATTTTAAAATACTACGAAAAGGAAATTGTAATGCAAGGCTATGGGGTTTTGAAATTAAGCTGTAAAATATAGTTTTATCAACATACAATTTTGGAAAATAATTTCGCATACACCATATTTATGGGCAGAAAAATTGCACATCTTATAGGAGAAATGCGCAATACTTTTCCAAATCGATATTTTGTTGATGGGACATTCAATGTTGTGCCCAAATCATGTGGTTACATACAATTAATAATAATTCATTTCGCTTATGCAGAACACGTAAGTAACACTAATTAGTCTCCAGAGACAAAACAGACTGAAAAACACTCGTTTTCGAAATTTAGTTTACAAGACTCTAAAAATCGATTTTTTTCTTTGATTATTTTCAGAGTCTTGCAAACTGAATTTCGAAATGAGTATTTTGCCAAACAGAATAAAAATTAAAAAATTCAGTTTGCAAGACTCTGAAAATAATCAAAGAAAAATATTCGTGTTTTTTTTTATATTTTTTTCAATATCAAGGTTTATCCCCTCTTATATAATATGTATAATCATTTATTCACATTTATTGACCGAAACCCATTTGAGTGGTGCCGTGAAATAACGCCAAGCGCAATAACGCCGAATTCCAAAATTCGGCTTTATTTCGCTTTATAAAAGTGAGGTAAGGCCGTATAATAGCGATCGGCTTTATTTCAGTTTCTGAAAGTGAAATAATGCCGAATCGGCCTTATGCTTGCTTTAATATAAATCAAATGCCATCATACCATGTCAAATCGACCAATTCCAATTACAAGTAAAATACAATTGCTAAGAAGTTATAGGCGCCTTCCTGACAGTTGTTGACATTCCCTAGCGAAGCGGCGAAGTCGCGTGAGCGTCTAAACTCTGCGGAGAAAAAGGTGAAATCCTACTAGCGAGCGAAGCGAGCATTGTCGTTAACTGAAAATGAAGCCAACACAATTGACTCGACTAGTTTGTCATTGTTTATGGCATATTTTAAAAGACAGTGGATGTTGCAGGTAAACTCAGCTTTGAAAACTACGTGTGTAATTCAATTTTTATTTTTTATTTTTTTCCTTTCATAAAGGAAACACCGTAATCAATATTGCTCTAGAAGGCTATAACAGTCGTTTAGGCAGAAAACTTTGTAAGAACGGGAACTTCTTTAAATTTGTAGATTGTTTAGTGGATGAGGAGTATAACTAACTCTACACGGGACTTTAAGTCAGATATTGTTCCGATTTGAGTACTGTTTTTTTTTTGTTAAGTTGGTACATCTGTTGTTGACATTCCTTTAAATCTTGGCGTCATAGCTTGACGTTTGCAAAAGTTACGTAGCAGTACATCTATCTCTGTGTGTGTTGGCGATTTTTTTACAATTTTAGAAATCGATGCAACAACGAACTTGCGTAAAAAATGGATTTAATGGTGCGCGAACGTTGGAAATGTTGGAAAAGTGTTTCGGCAACGATTCTCTAAAGAAAACGGTCGTTTACTAGTGGAACGAGCGGTTCAAAAGTGGTCGTGAGTCAATGGAAGATGATGAATGCAGTGGCGTGAAAACCGACGAAAAGTAAAAGAAATGTTGGCCAATAACCGCATATTAACCATCAGAGAGATAGCGGAGGACTTGATGCCTATGCCTATGGATCCGTCCAAGACATTTTGGTTAATGATTTGGGTTTCCGTCTTGTAGCAGCAAAGTTGGTGCTAAAAGACCCCAATTTCATGCAAAAAAGAGACCGTGTTGACCATCATTGTTCGTAATTTTTTGACGAAAAATGCAACAACAGCCACCGAATTCACGTGATTTGGCTCCCTGTGACTTCTTTCTGTTCGAGTTAAAAAAACACTATAGGGAACGCGTTTCAGCAGCCGAGAGGAAGTAATGGAAAAATCGCAGGAAGCACTGATGGACATACCGAAAACCGAATATAAAAAATGTTTCGAGGATTGGATCAAGCGCTGGCATAAATGTGTTGCAGTCGATTAGATGAATAAACTTGTACTTTTAGTTTTCTGAATAAATTCCCGGAATTAAATGACCAAGGTGGTATCTTCTTCAGATAATAATAATTTTTTTCTAATACAACGATTGACATGGAATTGAAATTGAATGAAAAAGAAGATTCCCTTCTTATGCCCAGATCTTGATGTGGTTCAAGATCTGTGAAAAATGTTATTAGACAATGTCGGCAAATGCTACATCTTTGTTATTGTGTCCTTATTGCAGAACTATAGTTCAGAATTTCACGAAAGTTTTCTTATAAATTGTTTCTGTATTTCGTTAATTGGAATCCTAGTCTCATTTATTTTGTTTAGTACATGTTAACAAAAATTTAAAACTTGAATTTTTTAAGTTATTGACGATTTTTCATTGCAGTTTGTTATTGATTGCATTACATATATTATATGTATTTAGATATATATCTTTAATTCGAAATTTTGGAAATTTTGTTAATTAAATTTGGTATATACATATATTACTCTGTCTCAGTTAAAAGTTAATTTCTCTTTTGTTAGTAAAAATTGCAAAGTACCTACGTGACTCTTTAATTTTACTTTATTCATGGTCGACAGTGAGAATTTACTTAACATCAAAAGGGAAATAAAACCACTCAGAGTTTTCGAAATTTATTTCCCACCTTACATGGGAATTAAGTCCACTTCACGAAGGTGGTTTTATTTCCCACTAGGTCCACTGGGGGACGTAGTTCCCGGGGACTTATTTCCCTGCACCGAAATTACAAGGCGTTAGATCACACGATTCAGGTCAACCACAGGTTCATTTGGCAAAATTATGCGACTTCCGAATTTTGAATCGAATTTTGAAGGCATGTAGCGCCATCAAATGTTCCTTAAGTCTATCTTGTTGAAACCAAATGTTCGTTAAGTCCATCTTGGTGAAACCAAATGCTCCTTACGTCCATTCCAACCAATCCGGCTCATAAGAAGCTTTCCCACATGCTACGGTAGGGAATACAATTGACGCTAATAGCTTTTTACTTCATCATCTTCCAAAAAATAATACACCGTATTGATCGAAGTTCTTGGACAATCAACAATCGAAGTTCGGACATCCATTCTGCTGAATAATGGATATTAAAGAATCATGTCCCATCTACATATGTACATCTATCTTTAATAATTAATTAATATAATTAAGTGGACGGTAGCAAAAACGTAAGATTGGTGTTTTTTTTATAATCGGCACAATTATCATAATTAGTTAAAAGTTATCACTGTGAGTGCGCGGATTCTTAATTGTTGGTGTTTAAAAGAGAAAAAGTTTAAATTTAAAAAAAAAAAAAATGTCGGCAAAACAGAATATAGGCTCTGAGATTAGAGAACTTATCATTAAAGAGAGACAAGATTGGATCAGTTTTGGCATAATCGGTAAAAAAATTGATATTTCTAAAAGTTGCGCAGGGAAAATATAGGAAAAATTGATAAATTTTAACACAATAGAGAATTTAGTTGGACGCGGTCGAAGAAAAAAGCACAACAGAGAGAGAAGATGCATCCATAGTCAGAAAAATACGAAAGGAACCGACGAGTACTATGCGGGAAATCCAGGAAGAACTTTACCGAAAAACGTCTCAGAAGACCATAGGACGGAGATTAAGGGAGGCTGACTTACACAGCAGGGTACCTCGGGGTATACCGTTCATATCCGTTGTATATGTATATAATAAATTTATGTCATAACAACTTTAAGCACACACATTATTATTATAATATTATTATTTTCAAGAAATTTTAAAAAAATTTATACAGTCGTTAAATGCAACATTCCTTAACGACAAACTTGAGATCATTTCGCATTCATATAATATGATATGCAGAACGAAGAACTTCTAATAACACTAAAGAAGTTGTGTTCGTGAACAACGTGAACAAAAAGTACATAGATAGGATTTTCAAAATCCTTACTAGACGAACTGTTAAAGACTGATTTGGATATCTTTAGTTAGGGTTCTTTTACACTACGTTAAGAAGATCGAGGTACATAAACCAAGATTTCTGATAATTATAATCGTAGGTGCACCTTGATTATGGAATATTTGTTTGAACGGCACCTTCACCAGACTCACAGAAGGTAGAAGAACTAGGGTGCCTCCTTTAGCTGTTTAATATCGAATCACATCAATCTTTATTTTCATTTGACTTTTATACACACAAATTGCTTAGATTAGCAATTGGTTATGTTATCAACAATTGCATTAGTCGACAAGAAATGCGGCATATGCAATATTTGCGTACAATGAGAATGTTGTGCAGAGAGAAATACAATACTTGGTGCTACAATTTGCATGAATGCTGATCTATTGTGCTTTATGTTTTTTTCTGTGTAAGTCTATTGACACGAAAAGTGTATCAGCTTGTGTGCAATTCATGTTTATAATGCATATGCAATCTAAACAGATAAATAAATGCTTGTTTTCGTTCATCCAGAATAATGGCTATTATGTATTGTATATACATACATATTTATTGAAAAAAGATTTTGACAAATTTCGGATGAATACCATCCAAATCTTCAGTATTCGATTTAATAGAGCAAATATAATACACCTTCAGTTGTCGTCTCATCAGCACACTGATAAAGAGAAGAATGAAAAATGTCCGCTATACTTATAAATCAAAAGTGAATTTGGTTGTTTTTCGTTGGTACACTATCTTATAAAGACATAGTTATTCCTTGGACACAACTATAGTAAATAGATTTTTTCTTTCCGATTCCTTTTTCGCGTGAGGCCAGATTATCGCCTGGGATTTTGGGCTCTGGTATTTCATTCTGCTACTTTATGCTTTAGACGGTTAAAGTTTTTATTGACTTTTAAGTCAGTAGTCAATTTTACTTCCCAAGATTTTTAGTAAAATACACACAGCAAAACCGAGATGAATTAAAAGATTGTATTTAAATCTTATAAACTTAGTTTTTATTTTATATACGTTTTCTTACTTATTGCTAATGATATTGTTCTGATACACAGTTTACTAATGATATTATTCTGATATTCTGATCACGCTTGCTCAGCGTGAGAAGATTTTATGAAACTTGAGTTTGCTGTTTGCGAGAAACAATTTCCATGCTGACGTAGCGTCTGGGTAGCTGCATTACAAAATACATTTAATTCAATGTTACTACGGTCATACTCAATCTTAGTAATACCGACTCTTCGAATTAATTTTCAAACACTGAACATAATTTATTAGAGCAGCTAAACTTAGCTTGGTCATTTGTAACTGCGCCACATAAAATATAAATATAATAAATTATGCTTGGTAATCAAGTAATAGATGTACCTGCTAATAATATAATTTTAAATTTTAAAATGTATGAGACGTATATGAAAATGATACGCAATATGTATGTACGATGATGTTAAAATAAAAGTAAAATGCACGGGGGGAATAACCAGAAAATTCAAAGTGCAAGTACAAAGTACACCACGGCTGATCACAAATAAAAGAAATAAATTTCCAAAGCAATTCAATTCAGCAACGATATAAATTCTTTACTCTTTTGAATCAAGACAACGGTTCAATTCAAATTAATTCTAATGTAATATAGGGTGACTAGATAGCAATAATGACTTTTCCTATTTTTATGTTTCATCAGCTGTCAACGTTAGCAATGACATCCAGCTGTCAAAATATTCAGTAAGGTTTGCCATTTCATCATGCATCGCTTTACGCTTGCCGAACGTGCGGGGATTATTAAAAAATATTATCGAAATTCCGACTCAGTTGCAAATACGCAACGTGAATTCGTCGCCTCGTGGAAAAGTCTGAGCATGAGTACACTCTTTTGGATCTTATGCGACCAACCAGACAGAGATTGAAGAAGACATAGCCGCGTAGCATCCAGTATCGAAAAATAATCATAAATGTAGATATGTCGAATCGGCGCTGATCAGCTGAATTGGGTATCGCCAGAGTCAACTCGGCTTATTTTACGGTTGGATTTGGGTCTACATCCGTATAAGATTGTTCTGACGCAAGAATTGAAGCCGGACAACCATAAACAACACAGTGAGTTCGCTAATTGGGCGCTGGAAATGTTGGCTGGAGATCCGGATTTTGGCCAAAAATCATCTTCTCGGACGAGGCCCAATTTTTGGCTCAGCGGCTATGTCAACAAGCAAAATTGCCGTTATTGGAGCGAACACGATCCACAAGTGTTCGGCCAAGCATCAATAGACTTACAAAGATTGACTGTTTGGTGCGGTTTATGGCTTGGCGGCATTATCGAACCTTATTTCTTTCGAAATGAGGAAAGAGACACCGTTACCGTCAATGGTCTCAAGTATGGAGCGATGTTAACCGACTTTCTGTGGTTAGAGCCCGATAGCATTAATATATCCGAGCTGTAGTTCCAACAACACAGAGCTACATATTTTGGCGGCTGGGTCATCTTACGGCGAGCGTTCATCAATTGGAGGCCGCGATCATCCGATTCGACACTAAATCGATTATTTTCACTAGGGCTACGTCAAGTCCTTAGTCTACGCTAATAAGCAGGCAATTTTATATCTCACGCCGCTGTTGTTTTATTCAAAATTGTGTTCCTATCGTTCTCATCTGGGCAACCGATGGTGGTTGCTAGAAGAAAGTGGCTGAAATCAGTCTTCAGCTTAGCAAGAAGTACCGAAATTGGCCAACATAAAACCAGTATTTTCTCTCTAACAAATATCTTAATTGTGCTCTGCAACTGTTTTAGTGATGGCAAGTTGCACTGAAATCGTATGTTAATAAAACAATAGAAAAGTACGGAATAATTCAATACAGGAAAAGCAATCAAATAATACGAGTAGGGTAGATAACTCTTATTCTTTAACTTGATTACAATTATGAAAGTTATGCTTAAAGATTTGATGTCAATAAGTACAATGCAGAGAGTGATTAAAGACTGAATGCAAACAATTAAACAATTTCATTTCCAAACAAAGGCAGTGTACAAAGTTCGGTGCATTTCTCATGCAAAATTTTCTTGAAGCAGCACATCAAGGAGGAATAATTTTTCTTTTTTCGCCGATGATAGCGTTATTATGGGCAACGACGTGACACCCCTTCAAGAAATTCTTAATAATTGGAGAACGTCACTAGGAGATAACGGATTACGAATCAGTTGTATTAAAACCGAATGTTTGCGTTGCCGTTTTTCTAAACCAACATACCAATTCCAAGTATCATAAAATCTATGGGTTTTTCTGCATTGATTTGATTTTTTTATGATTCATAAGAAAAACATAGTAAAACGTCATGTTTATTACGCATTTTCTTGAGTAGTGTCCTCAAAGTCAAAAATTAATATGGGCAACAAAAAAATGGAACAGGCTTAGAAATTGGATATCTGAAGACTCAACGAGGTATCAACTTTATTTAAACGCAGTCACAAAAGCTGGTACTTCTTCTAAAAAGAAAGTCCTAAGCGAAGTTTCTGCCATTAGTATTAAAGAGCAAATTTTCGTTAACAAGGGTGAAGGAACACCAAAGTAAGGTTTTTCTTAAATCCTCGATAAATGATACCAACATTGCTTAGATCCTTACTGTAGAACGATTTTTTTCTTAGAATATACCCAACAATTATTTCCCACATTATCCTTGACGAATTAGGGGACGCCCTGTAGGGGGACGTCATTCGTCCAGCTTTAACACGTACATCGCAGTTTTAGACGATGTACGAAAAATATAAAGTAAAAATAGCAGCGACGGAAATAAAATGTTATGAATGTCGGTGGGTGTAACAAAACGCTATCTTAAAAGAACCGATAGTATAGAAACCAATTTGAACAAATCAGCTAGTTTTGCAATGTTTAACGAAAGTGTTGAAATGTATTTAACCATTACACATGTATTATAAGGCAACGCAAAATTACATTTATATACCTTACATGTGTTTGCTACATTATCATATATGTATATTCAATTCATAGACATATACTTTATAGCACACATATGTACAAATACATACAATTATATAACAGAGTTTCTTTAGTCTCTCCCTATCATTGGAATAAAGCGGGCATATAAGTTAAAACGGTCGTGGTCTTATTTCTAGTTTTCAGACAGATTATAGGCCCAAGTATTAAAATTTTTTAAAATAAAATAAAAAGGTTGTGTTGCCCAAATACAAAGTGATATGATGAGTTCGCTTTACCAAATAGAAAAACTTGGGGATGATAATTACGATTGTTGGAAAGTCCAAATAAGAAGTGTGCTCATACATAGTGAATTATGGGGTTTGTGAGTGGCTCAGTGGTTAAAAGCGAAACATTGACTTCTGAAGAGGCGATAGTTGGGAAAGCAAAGATGAAAAAGTTCTAGCGATGATTTTACCAAATGTTAAATCATCACAGTTGAACCATGTGAAAAATTCTAAAACGTCAAAGGAAGCATGGGTAAGATTGCAAGAATTACATCAGCCTAAAGGTCCGGCTAGTAAAGTGTCGATATTTAAACAACTGCTAGCATTAAAGATGAAAGATGACCAACATATGACTAAGCACATTAATGCATTCTCAAATGTAATTGAAAAATAATGGTCATAATAATGTTATCTAGTTTACCAGAGTTGTGAAAATTTTGTAATCGCCATTGAATCAAGAGATCAACTCCCGGGCATAGGAGTATTAAAAGGAAAACTATTGGAAGAGGGCCATAGAAGGGAAAGTGAGAGAAGTGAAAAGGGAACAGTAATGACTTTTTTGGGAAAGTCATCGAAAGAGAACAATAGAGAAAGATTCCAACGCAACGAACAAAACATGCAAAAAACTGAAACAAGTAGAACATTTTTGAGGGGAATATGTTACAAGTGTAATAAAAAGGGGCATTACGCAGCTCAACGCCGAGATCGTGAAAAGTCCAGTTCAAAACCCGCAAGTTCATTTGCAATGTTAAACGAGTTTAATTCCTGCTTACTAGACGTATGCACATGGGTATTGGATAGCGGCTCGACTTGCCACATGTGTTGTAACAAAAAGTTGTTTCTTAGTATAAGAGAGCACACAGAAAGAATTGAATTAGCGGCTAATTTTTTTGTAAAATCCGTTGGAAAAGGTGAAGTGATGATCGAAACACAACTCTCAAAGGTTGGCACTTCGGGATGTTCTTTTCATACCAAAATTGAAAACTAACTTTATATCCATAAGTAAGGCCACTGAAAGCAAATGTCGTGGAGTTCACAGGTGATATAGCGAAAATAAAGAATAGATTTGGAGAAACAGTACTGCGTGCTTACAAAAAGGGAAACTTATTTGTGACTCGAGGTAATAATCAAGCCTTGTTATCATTAGTCTCCGAAGACAAGGGAAAGGAAGTTTTGAAGTGCCATGAAAGGTATGGTCACTTAAATGCAAAATGTTTGTATTTGTTAAGCAAAAAACAAATCGTTCGCGGCATGGAATTAAAAAGATCATATAGATTGTGCTGTTTGTTTAAAAGCAAAACAAGCTCAACTAATCGTAGTATAAATATATTGGATTTAATTCATAGTGATGTATGCGGACCAATACAAAAAACTTCTCTTGGAGGTTCATCATACTTTGTGACATTTATCGATGATAAGTCGAGAAAGATATTTCTTTATTTTATAAAATACGAGGGCGGGTCAATAAGTCCGTGACTTTTTGAATTTCTGACCTCTTTACTGAAACAGCAACACTGCTCCTGTCAACAGGCATCTGTCAGTTGACTCCTGTCAAAATTTAAACTTGCTGCGTCAGTTAGTTTGTGTTTGACAGCTATTTTTATCAGACTACTCACTAATTTGAGGAGAAAATGGAAAAATGGAAAAAATCGTGTAACAACTTCACAGGAAGGTTTGGCGTTGTTTAATCGCAATATGGAGGAGTTTTTGCGCCGTTTTGTAACCGTGGACGAAACATGGATCCATCGCAACACACCAGAGAACAAACAACAGTCAAAACAGTGGGTTTCTAAGGGTGAATCGGCGCCAAAGAAGGCCAAGGTGGGTTTGTCAGCCAATAAAGTTATGGCGACTGTTTTTTGGGATGCACGCGGGATAATCCACATTGACTACCTTCAAAAGGGAAGAACAATCAATGGGGAATATTATGCCAACTTATTGGACCGATTCAATGACGATTTGAAAAAAAAAACGACCTCATTTGGCCAAGAAAAAAGTTCTTTTCCACCAAGACAATGCAAGGGTGCACACATGTGCAGTTGCCATGGCAAAAATCCATGAATTGGGCTATGAATTGCTCCCTCATCCACCCTATTCTCCAGATTTGGCTCCGAGCGACTACTTCTTGTTCCCAAACCTGAAGAAATGGCTTGGTGGAAAAAGATTTGACTCCAATGATGAAGTCATCTCGCAAACAAAGGCCTATTTTGAGGACCTCGACAAATCATTTTTTTTGGAAGGGATAAAAAAATTGGAGAAGCGTTGGACAAAGTGTATAGAGCTCAAGGGAGACTACGTTGAAAAATAAAATTATTTTTTTATCAAAAAATCTGTTTTATTCCAAAAGTCACGGACTTATTGACCCGCCCTCGTACAAATCTGAAGTTTTTGATGTGTTCAACAAATTTAAGCGCATGGTGGAGCTAGAAACGTCTAAAGAAGCTATTAGGTGGATGGATTCGATGAATACTGAGTTTAATTCATTACAGAGAGGTTGAACGGCCTAAAAATCGAAAAACCATAAGGTTGAAGTGGGTATTCACGATAAAACTTGGGAAGAATGGGGACGTTGAGATCACGATTAGTCGCAAAAGGATGTAGCCAAATACCAGGTGTTGATTTCAATGAAACCTCTTCCCCAGTAACCCGTTATCCCACTATTCGACTTATCTTGGCACTGTCTGCAGAATGTCAGCTATTTGTGCACCAAATGGACGTAACTAACGCCTACCTGAATGGCGATTTAAAGGAAGAGGTGTAAATGGAACAGCCAGAGGGTTTCGAGGACAAGGAATTCCCTAATCGCGTTTGTAAATTGAAAAGATCACTCTATGGATTGAAGCAATCAGGAAGAGAGTGGAATACCAGACTGGACAAAGCTTTGGTAAAAATCGGATTTACGCAAACTCCTTCGGATCCTTGTGTTTACATTCTTAAAAATACCAACGAGTTAAATATTATTGCTATGTATGTAGATGATATCTTAATTGCATGTTCTACTGAAGAAAAACTTAAAGATATAAAACGTCAAATATGCGCTGAGTTTGAAGCTATAGATAAAGGTCTAATTGGATACTTTCTTGGGTTGGAAATAATACATAACACCAAACGAGGCAGGTTGTGTGTTTCACAAAGTAAGGCAATAAAAACCCTACTCGAATCCCATGGGATGAAAGATTGTAAAAGGAGACATACACCATTGGAAACAGGGCAACAATTCAAAAAATGTGTTAACTGCAAATTGATAGAAAAAAAATCTTATCAATCACTCATGTATATAGCGACCTCGAGCAGGCCAGACATAATCCATTCGATTAACAAGCTTTCGCAATTCAACAACAATCCTCATTAGGAACATCTACTGGCAGCGAAACATATACTAAGGTACTTAAGAAACACTATAAATTTTAAATTAGTCTAAAAAAAAACAGGGCGTCAATTACGTCGACTCTGATTGGCAACAAGCGAAGACAGACGATCCTACACCGGCTACGCATTTATGGTTGGAGGCGGTGCAGTATCATGGGCAACATAAAGTCAACCAACAATTGTTCTATCAGGCACGGAAGCGGAGTATATGCGAGGTCTGAAATTGGCTATGGGATTCAATGGAACAGTCAGCAGACCTGTCGTGATCTTTTGTGACAACCACAGTGCACAAAACCTTGTCAAGAATCCTGTATTCCACGATAGAAGCAAACACATTGATATTCGCTATCATTATGTGTGAGAGGTTTTTCGAAAGAATACATTCCAACAGAAGAAATGATTGCGGATATACTTACGAGGAATCTTTTAAAAGTTAAACATGAGAAATTAACATATATGCTAGGTTTCCAAAATCATTGAATTTTTGTTTTTTTTTTAATTGTAAATCTAAATTAATACATTCATTTGCGTTGAGGGGAAGTGTTGAAATCTATTTAACCATTACATATGTATTATTAGGCAACGCAAAATTAGATTTATATACCTTACATGTGTTTGCTACATTATCATATATGTATATTTAATTCATAGAAATACATATACTTTATACATACGTACAAATACATACAATTATATAACAGAGTTTCTTTAGTCTCTCACTATCATTGGAATAAAGCGGACATATAAGTTAAAACGGTCGTGGTCTTATTTCTAGTTTTCAGTCGGAAAATTTTGCTCAAGTTCCAGCCAAGGTTCAAAGAAGAAGCCGAATAAATAATTGGATCACTTAAATGTGAAAACATCAGCAAACTCTTGGATTCAGTAACGAGGTGATCGAAAATAGAGTGGCCTGTAGAACGTCCCTAAAGTCCGACAATTTAGCCATCCACACAAGTGGTGCAGTAGCAATACAGATACGTGGGAGAAATGTGTAAGATTAGATGTAATTATACGTGTTATATACTTTAACCGTTAATAAAAGTAGAAAACAACAAAAACATCAAAAGTCCGTAGTCGTTTTTAATTTGACCGAAGGCTGTCTACCAATTTGAAATTTTTTTGGTCACTGAGTTTTGTACAATACATACACTTAAATAAATAACTTAAAAAATCAAGTCGATAATACTTTTCCTGTAGCGAAAGGTATACATGGCATCACAATAATTGCTATTGAATTAATATACAGACGCATTCACCCACGGAAGCAGATCCGAAGAATCTTAAGCGTAATTCCCTAAAATTGTACAAATAGCAAGAAACCATATCCGTTTACATTCAAATTCCACATACGAGTATACAACGCACTCAAATGCTAACAAAGACTTTGGATCGTTTGAAGAAGCTCCGGCCCCCTTAAATATAAATTTATAGGATTTTTTTTTTGTTTTGCAAAAAAACTGTTTTTCTTTAATAAACTTACATAAGTAACCTTTAATAACTTTTCGCATTAAATTGCAGAAGAACAAAAAGACATAATTTTAGAGTGAATTGCTACACGCATGGCCCACCTCCTTGTCTGCAACTCAGATGGTTAATTTCCTACATCAATTCAAAATGAGTGCAAACAACAGTTCCCCGAGTACTTATCATATTTACATAAGTTAAGTTTTAGTACTCTAAATATACTGCCGCACCCTCATGGAGGACACCTTCTGTGTTAATACAAAAGCTCTAATAACCTCTATACAAAAACCATTGGTGTAGAAAAAAATGCTTCCGTGGTTTGGATGTTTGCAGCGTTTCACGAGCGATCTGAAAGACCGAGAGCTTATCGTATTGGTATCTAAACTGGAGAAATTCGGCAATCGAGATTTAATTTCTGCAGCTATAAACAGTGGGAAAGCATTACTCACTGAGTCCCAAACCACGCTTGGATCGCGAAAATTAATGGCGTTTTCGTTTGGGCTTTTTTTGTGCTCCGGAGCAGAAAAGGACATAAAACTTTTTCACCTCATTTTTTCAGAAACAATATTGTGCTTCTAGTTTTCAATAGTATTGTGTGTTAAACTAGATTTCTGTTTTCGTACAATCGGCTATTTTAAGCGAATTTATTATTCTGAGTGTTCAAATTGATTCCCAAGCAAATATATTTTAAAAATAAAAGTCTGAAGAAGTTTTTGGAGTTCCATTGGAATCAAAATCGGAGTACAAAAAAGCATTCTGCCTGCCCAAACGAAAACGCCATTAGTTTGCAATGACGTTGATAAGCAAAACTTAGAGGAAAACTTCTCAGGACCTGCATAGATCCTCAAGTAGGCACATTCTTTGTCAAGGGAATGTGCATACATCGCTTCGATGGAACAGGTTTAGCTACACCACGCTATTGTAGTAGAAAAGTAAATAAATATAGTGAATGATGGCAAAATACCTACAAACTATTATTTGATACCAGAAATTTTATAAACTAATAGTTTCTAACACAAATAAATTCATTTTTGCACTTGCTTATTTAACAGTCTACTGCATAGAATTTTATATGTTTGATATGTTAGTTTGCTGCATAATTCCTCAAAAAAATGTATGACCATTTTTGGATTCCATGTTTTTGTTTCTTACCTGGAGTACTGATAGCAAATTGTAAATAGATTGAAAAAGGTTTTTTGTTTCTGATTTTCGTGCAGAAAAATTTTCTATACAAGAAAATACATGTATTTAGTGCACCACATGCGTTGCTGCAATATATCGGAAATTCTAATCTTACTGCAAACCCGATGTAATATTTTAGGATTGCGAATTAGTACAATTCAGTACATTTTAAGTCATTTGATGTATTTTGAAAATGGAAATTGGTTTATACCGAAATTTTATATATATTTTAAAAAAAAATATATTGATGAAAATGTTGGAACAACAAGAAAATTCAATGCGATCAAATGTCACATTTTACTGCACGTGTGTCTAATGCGAGCAGTACAACTGCAAATCTCTTTCAGGTATAATAGGTGAATAAAAAATTAAACCTGACATTGAAGTTTTATAGTACATATTAATTTGTTTATTACCTAAGTATCTATTTTTGCTTCTAAGCTGCCTAAAGGGCTGACCAGAATGTGAATCTGAAGCTTGAATCTGTATCTGATATCGAACTGTCAAAAGTTGAATACATGTATAGCCGTAAACGCCAACACAATACGTATCTGTATGAATCTGTATCTCGAAGTTGAAAAGCACCCAACTTCGAGATTCAGATTCGACATTGACGTGTATCTGCGTTTGACAACGATTCAAGATTCAAGCTTCAGATTCACATTCTGGTCAGCCCTTAAATTACAGCTGTATACCGCTAATTTATAGATTCCGACAGATCTTTGCATGTTGTGTTCCACTGTATCAAATATACCAAATATTTTCAATTGGATATAAGTCCGGGCTAATCGGTGCCCAGTCGAAAAAAAATATTTTATTCTTCGATGTACTGTTACACCTTAAAACAAAATCAACACAAAAGAAATATATATACATATATATATTGTTGCTTATTCAAAGTAAGTTTTAAAATCTTTAAAAATTTGTAAATGAATAGTTACTTACGATTTTTGCGCAATGATTCGAGCATCATCCTGTTGAAAAATATATCTCCAAGTTTTGTAAAAGAGCTCTTATACTCAGGGCTCCAACATGTAGGTCCTGCAAGTAAACTGTTTCCGTTACTTTTAATTTTAGAAAGCACATTCGACCTCTTTTTTCTCTACAAAAATATACGCAGACCAGTATACGAGTACACGTACCTCCAGCTTTTAGGGGAATTATTTGGAGCCATTTCTTGTTTAACCTCACATTTGCTCCTACGATATTTTTTTTATCTCCGGCATACGGTGTTTGGTAAAAGCGTGTGGTTCTTAATTAATCCATTAGTAGCAGACAATAAGAATTGTTGGTCTCTGTTACAAACGTTGCTCCTTTAAACCGAAGTAAAATTGTACTTGCATCTCGTTTTTGCAAATTACAGACGTTTTCCGTAATAAATACTCT